>SJYV01019692.1:0-10241 GCA_006410875.1 Neotragus pygmaeus
TCCGGTCTGTGTTCCGCCCTCGGCTTGCGACCTGTTCCCGGCTCTGTGCTGCGGTTCCTCTTTGCCAAGTTCCAGGCTGTGTGTCGCAGTAGCCTGCTCCAGAGGTCCGGGCTGTGTCCCGCGGTCCCCCTGTGCTGATGTCCAGGCTGTGTGCCTCGGTCACCCTGAGCCGATGTCCAGCCTGTGTGCCACTGTCACCCTGTGTCGAGGTCTGGCCTAATTGCTGCTGTCGCCCTNGTGTGTCGCAGTAGCCTGCTCCAGAGGTCCGGGCTGTGTCCCGCGGTCCCCCTGTGCTGATGTCCAGGCTGTGTGCCTCGGTCACCCTGAGCCGATGTCCAGCCTGTGTGCCACTGTCACCCTGTGTCGAGGTCTGGCCTAATTGCTGCTGTCGCCCTATGCTGAGTTCCGGCCTGAGTGCCACGGTCACCCTTCTCTGAAGTCCAGACTGTGTTCCACGGTCGGCTAGCGCCGAGTTCCATGCTGTGTGATGCGGTCGCCCTTCACTGAATTTCGGGCTGTGTGCCTTGATCGCCTTTCGCAAAGGTCCGGGCTGTGTGCCTTGCTCGCCCTGTGACAAGGTCCTGCCTGTTTGCCGTAGTCACCCTGTGCCGTGTCCGGGCTGTGTTCCGCCGTCGGCTAGCGAAGAGTTCCATGCTCTGTGCCACAGTCGCCCTGCAAAGATTTCTGGGCTGTGTTCTGTTGTTGCCCTTCACAGAGTTTCGAGCTGTGTGCCACGGTAGCCCTGTGCCGATTTTCGGGCTGTGTGCCGCGGTCACCCTGCGCCGAGATCCGGGCTGTGTTCCGCGGTTGGTTGGCGACCATTTCCGAGCTGTGTGCCACNCAGAGCTGGGGTCAGCACACCCCGGGCCGGCCTGGTGGGGAGCCGCAGGATGGGTTGGAGTGGGGGCATGAACCTGTCAAGAACCTCCTAACTGTGCCAACTGGGGAAGAAAGCCTGACCTCGATTATCGACAATGGAACAGACGGAATGAAACGGATAAAAACGGAAGAGGCACCATCGCCGAGGGGGAATAGGACAAAAGGGACAAAGGAACTAAAGTGAGTGAGGACTTCCGAGCAAGGACAGCGGTAAAACAGAACGCGGTGTTTTCAAGTCTGGGAAGATGACATCAGGCAGGTTTGCAGAAGAAGTAGGTGAAGAGGTATCTGATTTTCTCCTATTGTCAGGAGCGTGGGGGACATGGAGGTCGAGATGTCAGTCCCGTGGCTTAGAAGAGAGCTGGGTGCTAGAAATGTAGGCTAACGAACAAAGCTGTGCGTCATAATAATAGCCAGCGTCCACACGGGGCTCTCTGATGCTATTTTCAGTGCTTTAAATACTGTAACTGATTTTAGCATCACAACAACCTAGGGGTCTCATTAATAGCCCAAATTTTAGACAGAAAGAGAAGCATAGAGAAGTTGGACACCTTGCCTAGAATTCTTAGGCAGCTAGGAGAGTGAGCAGGGCAGACTGTTTCACCTTCTCGCTCACGAAGGAGTGGTGGCCGGTGTTTGCAGCCGCAGTTTTCTCCAAAGTGTTTGTCCAGGAGGAGGAGGAGGCTGAGAGAGAGTGATGGAAGGGTTGGCATCAATAAGGCATAAAGAGCTTGTAAGATGACAGACGTAGCGACCTGCCTTCTACCACTCCCTCCTCCCGCACCAGCCCCGGACCCTGGAGCCCAAGCCCAGCTTCATTCTAGTCAGTGCAGCTAACAGGAGCTGGAGAGGAGCCAAAGATAAACCGCAAAGAACTCTTGCAGTTGAGGGGCTGGGGGAAGCAAACGGGGCAGGTGAGGGAGACACTGGAAAGGACTGTCTCTTATACACATCTAGATGTGTATAAGAGACAGCTGTTTCCTCCCTAGCAAGTGAGGGATCACACGAGTGCTCAGGTGTCATGAAGGCCAAATGATATATTACGATGACCAAAGAGATGATACAGTAGATGTGTCTACCATACACATGGGGCTTCCCAGGCGGCTCAGTGGTAAAGAATCCACCTGACAAACAGGAGATGCTGGTTGGATCCCTGGGTCAGGAAGATCCCCTGGAGAAGGAAAGGGCAACTCACTCTAGTATTTTTGCCTGGAAAATTCCAAGGACAGAGGAGCTTGGTGGGCTACAGCCCATGGGGTCACAAAGAGTCGGACACAAGTGAGCAAGTGAGCACGTGACTGAGCACATGGGAAGTTTTTTAATGATCGTCAGATGAGAGATTGTTTTATAGAAGAAAAAGAATAAACTCATATTCTGTCATTCTGACTGGGGATCACATGCAGTACCAAGAACACCACTTAACAGAAAGTTTAAAGACTCAGTTCAACTCACGGAGCAATTTATGGTTGTTAAAGGTCTTGGTTTCCGGGGTAAATACAGAGGGAAAAAGAATGGTCCACGAGCCCAAAACCAATCCAAACTGCTTTCACTTGGGAGAGAACCCCAGTCAAGACAATTATCCTGAGTTGGAGCATCTATCATTTTTATTTGGTTGTCTTCTATTATGTATGCACAAAGAACTGATAAAATTAGTTTTCTGAAATAGATCTTATATACAAATAAGCAGCATCCTTAAGCTTGCATTTCTTTCAGCTGGAAAGATACTGCATACATTTGTCTTTTTCGGGATCTTTAAAATTTTTAAAGAGCTATTCCTAACCAGTAACAAGCTTTAACAATCTTAAATTGCACCATGAGTTGAACTGACAACCTTTAAATGTTTTCTTTACCTCTTCATAACTTTTGTATAGCTCTCATCATCACTGCGTATTACTCATTTTGGTACTTTCAGGGCTGAATAAACACAGGTAAGATAATGTAAACAGCAAAGGTATCATAGGGTGGCTTACTGTCTAATTATGGAAAAGCATTATTATGAAAGAACGCAGCAATGTTGAGATGGCTTNTATTACTCATTTTGGTACTTTCAGGGCTGAATAAACACAGGTAAGATAATGTAAACAGCAAAGGTATCATAGGGTGGCTTACTGTCTAATTATGGAAAAGCATTATTATGAAAGAACGCAGCAATGTTGAGATGGCTTTTCAGCTTTCCCTCAGTACTTCAAATGCTAGTGAAAAAGACGAGAAATCATTCTATATAGTTGTGTACAGCACTACCTAGGGACTAAATAAATTCAGAGGAATATTAAAAAAAAACTTTAAAATCTGCATTTGGAATAAAAGAAAACATATTCTCTAATGCTCTTTTTCTCTCTAATGCACTCACATGCTCTAATGTACATTTTTGGTGAAAAAGTGTCAGTCACTCAGTCGTGTCCAATTCTTTGTGACCCTGTGGACTGTATAATTCTCCAGGCGAGAATATGGGAGTGGGTTATCATGCCCTCCCTCCAGGGGATCTTCCCAGCTCGCCCACACTGCAGGCAGATTCTTTACTGTCTGAGCCTCTAAGGCAGCCCCAGGAATGATATTACCCTTCCCTAACAGTTCGTGAGGGGCGCTGCCTCTCTGCAGTGGCTGGGATAGGAGCCCTGGGCTCTTCCTGGGTGTCCTCTGAACTCTGCCCTGCAGAGCAGAGCTGGGGTCAGCACACCCCGGGCCGGCCTGGTGGGGAGCCGCAGGATGGGTTGGAGTGGGGGCATAAACCTGTCAAGAACCTCCTAACTGTGCCAACTGGGGAAGAAAGCCTGACCTCGATTATTGACAATGGAACAGACGGAATGAAACGGATAAAAACGGAAGAGGCACCATCGCCGAGGGNCACTTCCCCACTTCTTCCTGCACGCGAGAGTCCTGACCTGCAGTTCCCAATTCTGATCCCATCTCGGGTGGACGGAAAGAAATCTGCTCTGCGATCCCGCGGCCACAGAGGCCAGGGAAACCTCCCCAGCACCTCGCCTCTCCCCTCCTCCTCCTGCGCCCCGGCCACTCCTTACTGACCCCGACGGTCTCTTCACCGAAACAGCCTTATCCTAGTAAGTTTCCCTCGGTGCTGCGTTTTGAAATTAAGGCATCAAGATGTGCTAGTCTAAGTTACAACCTCTCCCAAATCCACCTTAGCTCACGGACGTTCCGCACTGGAGCAACGTGGAATCGTCTTGACCCCTTCAGGCTTGGATCTGTATCAGCACAGTTCACTAGCTCTCTGACATCCTAAAACTCTGTTTCCTCCCTAGCAAGTGAGGGATCACACGAGTGCTCAGGTGTCATGAAGGCCAAATGATATATTACGATGACCAAAGAGATGATACAGTAGATGTGTCTACCATACACATGGGGCTTCCCAGGCGGCTCAGTGGTAAAGAATCCACCTGACAAACAGGAGATGCTGGTTGGATCCCTGGGTCAGGAAGATCCCCTGGAGAAGGAAAGGGCAACTCACTCTAGTATTTTTGCCTGGAAAATTCCAAGGACAGAGGAGCTTGGTGGGCTACAGCCCATGGGGTCACAAAGAGTCGGACACAAGTGAGCAAGTGAGCACGTGACTGAGCACATGGGAAGTTTTTTAATGATCGTCAGATGAGAGATTGTTTTATAGAAGAAAAAGAATAAACTCATATTCTGTCATTCTGACTGGGGATCACATGCAGTACCAAGAACACCACTTAACAGAAAGTTTAAAGACTCAGTTCAACTCACGGAGCAATTTATGGTTGTTAAAGGTCTTGGTTTCCGGGGTAAATACAGAGGGAAAAAGAATGGTCCACGAGCCCAAAACCAATCCAAACTGCTTTCACTTGGGAGAGAACCCCAGTCAAGACAATTATCCTGAGTTGGAGCATCTATCATTTTTATTTGGTTGTCTTCTATTATGTATGCACAAAGAACTGATAAAATTAGTTTTCTGAAATAGATCTTATATACAAATAAGCAGCATCCTTAAGCTTGCATTTCTTTCAGCTGGAAAGATACTGCATACATTTGTCTTTTTCGGGATCTTTAAAATTTTTAAAGAGCTATTCCTAACCAGTAACAAGCTTTAACAATCTTAAATTGCACCATGAGTTGAACTGACAACCTTTAAATGTTTTCTTTACCTCTTCATAACTTTTGTATAGCTCTCATCATCACTGCGTATTACTCATTTTGGTACTTTCAGGGCTGAATAAACACAGGTAAGATAATGTAAACAGCAAAGGTATCATAGGGTGGCTTACTGTCTAATTATGGAAAAGCATTATTATGAAAGAACGCAGCAATGTTGAGATGGCTTTTCAGCTTTCCCTCAGTACTTCAAATGCTAGTGAAAAAGACGAGAAATCATTCTATATAGTTGTGTACAGCACTACCTAGGGACTAAATAAATTCAGAGGAATATTAAAAAAAAACTTTAAAATCTGCATTTGGAATAAAAGAAAACATATTCTCTAATGCTCTTTTTCTCTCTAATGCACTCACATGCTCTAATGTACATTTTTGGTGAAAAAGTGTCAGTCACTCAGTCGTGTCCAATTCTTTGTGACCCTGTGGACTGTATAATTCTCCAGGCGAGAATATGGGAGTGGGTTATCATGCCCTCCCTCCAGGGGATCTTCCCAGCTCGCCCACACTGCAGGCAGATTCTTTACTGTCTGAGCCTCTAAGGCAGCCCCGGGAATGATATTACCCTTCCCTAACAGTTCGTGAGGGGCGCTGCCTCTCTGCAGTGGCTGGGATAGGAGCCCTGGGCTCTTCCTGGGTGTCCTCTGAACTCTGCCCTGCAGAGCAGAGCTGGGGTCAGCACACCCCGGGCCGGCCTGGTGGGGAGCCGCAGGATGGGTTGGAGTGGGGGCATAAACCTGTCAAGAACCTCCTAACTGTGCCAACTGGGGAAGAAAGCCTGACCTCGATTATTGACAATGGAACAGACGGAATGAAACGGATAAAAACGGAAGAGGCACCATCGCCGAGGGTGAATAGGACAAAAGAGACAAAGGAACTAAAGTGAGTGAGGACTTCCAAGCAAGGACAGCGGTAAAACAGAGCGCGGTGTTTTCAAGTCTGGGAAGATGACATCAGGCAGGTTTGCAGAAGAAGTAGGTGAAGAGGTATCTGATTTTCTCCTATTGTCAGGAGCGTGGGGGACATGGAGGTCGAGATGTCAGTCCCGTGGCTTAGAAGAGAGCTGGGTGCTAGAAATGTAGGCTAACGAACAAAGCTGTGCGTCATAATAATAGCCAGCGTCCACACGGGGCTCTCTGATGCTATTTTCAGTGCTTTAAATACTGTAACTGATTTTAGCATCACAACAACCTAGGGGTCTCATTAATAGCCCAAATTTTAGACAGAAAGAGAAGCATAGAGAAGTTGGACACCTTGCCTAGAATTCTTAGGCAGCTAGGAGAGTGAGCAGGGCAGACTGTTTCACCTTCTCGCTCACGAAGGAGTGGTGGCCGGTGTTTGCAGCCGCAGTTTTCTCCAAAGTGTTTGTCCAGGAGGAGGAGGAGGCTGAGAGAGAGTGATGGAAGGGTTGGCATCAATAAGGCATAAAGAGCTTATAAGATGACAGACGTAGCGACCTGCCTTCTACCACTCCCTCCTCCCGCACCAGCCCCGGACCCTGGAGCCCAAGCCCAGCTTCATTCTAGTCAGTGCAGCTAACAGGAGCTGGAGAGGAGCCAAAGATAAACCGCAAAGAACTCTTGCAGTTGAGGGGCTGGGGGAAGCAAACGGGGCAGGTGAGGGAGACACTGGAAAGGATGTGGGGAAACAGGAGCTGCCTCGGAGCCTGGAGACGGATAGGGCCCAGCGTGGAGGCAGCCTCTGGCCAGTGCCGGAGAGAGAGGGGAGAGGGCTGGGGAGGACCACGGGGAGAGCTGAGCACATGCGCCTGAGAGAGCACTTGAGCTCGAAAACGGAGATCAAAATAAAGCCGTTTTTCTGCAGTGAATCAGGAAACCCCGCTGCAAGGGGATGGAACGCAGGAGTAAGATGAGAAATCGGAAACGTTAAGTTTAGACTGCTGCGCTGAGGAGTTTGGGGTGTGGGGATGTTTAGGTGAAGGGAGCATTTTTAATGTGGAGAAAGGAAAACAAAGGCCAAAGGCCTGCCAGGCCCAAGATGTCTGGGGCTGCTGTGTGTGAATTCCCTTCCCCAGGCTCTGTGGCCTGAACCGGCTTACACCCGAGAAGAGAGATTGGAGCTGGGGAGAGGAAGGAGCCCTCTTTATCGCCAGCCTCACGAGGCATCACTAATAGTTATAAACAGCTAATTTGCAGGAAGAGGAACGAATCCAAATTCATGCTGCCAATGCTAAATATTTAACTGATGGAAAATATAGGCTTTGAGTTGGCTGTGGAAATCTCCAACGATGAGCTACATTTTCAATCCTTGGGGCCCTGGAGATGCTGTTTCAGTCCCTGGCTCTGCCAGATGGGGTGTGAGTCAGCACAGGAAATAACACTGGATTTCATATTATGTTGCTTCCACAGGGGATGTGGACCTTTCGAGCCTGGCTGCCCTGTAGACGAAACGAAAACCCAAAGGGAGGCAATTAGGATGGCTGTGCTCCATCGAGCAGACTGGGAGGATCAGGCTGGCTCAGAGCTCCGGGCGGGGTCCGCCGGCCCCTCTCAAGGCAGAAGCAGCCGCCAGACCCTTAACACAGCCGGCAGATCCCAAGACCCATCTGAGGGACCCATACAACCACGCAGATGGGCTGGCGCGGCTGAGTTCATTACCTGCCCATACCCCCTCCGTTCTATCACATCGTGGGTGTCTATAGAGAACGTCCTTCAAAGCACACGTGCTAGATTGGATGAATCGTAAAGCTCTGTAACAATCTATTGTGTCCTGACCACTAGGAGTGACAGTCCTTGAACAAACAGTGCCGCTCGAGCCATGAGTGTGTGAAGTCACATGAGCTCACGAAATAACAGGGCACGGTGTCATTCTGGAAACAGGGGCCACGAGGAGCGTCTGTGAATAAACCCTTGAGGTTTCTCAGCCCTCCAGCATTTTTATTTATTCTCCTCCACGCTGCCCTTCTCAGTTCTGCTTTACACTAGAACAGATCTCCTTTACCAGGAAGATTAGTTCTCTCTTGCCTTCCCCTTGTCTCCCCGTTTTCTGACCAGCTTCTTTCCTCTGACTATCAGCCTTGTTAAATAAATAAGCTGTGCGCAACTCCTTCCAATTTTCCACCCGGTTTGTCTCCTCCCTCCCTGGAGGACACCTGTGGTCCCGATGCCCAGGGATGTCACAGTGTCGAAGGCCAGAGGCGACCTCAGTGGCTAAGCCCAGTGGACTGTCCTCAGCCTCACGTGTTGGGACGTGAATCCCAGAGACACTGTGCGGACTCCATCCACCCTGCTTGCTTCCTTGTCTTCCGCTCTATTAGCCTCCCTGACTTCACGTGTCCTTCCCTCCTCTCTCTCCTGTCTGTCCATCTTTCCGTCTGTCACACACAGATTGTTTTCTCCATTGACCTCCTCTCCTCCTGGTCCTCCTACGTCAATTCTTTGCTCCCAGCCCTGTGTCTTTCTCCAGCCCACGTCTCTTGCTCTAGAAGGTAAAACGCTGCTGATCCAGAGGTCACAGTGGTCTGACACGTGTGTTTGATCTGCCATGTTTTACTTAACACCGGGTCATGATCTTTAAAACGGGGTCTTAGTACTCTGGCTTCTATTGAAAACCTGAAAAATCTGGAAATATTTCTACCTGACAACCATCCTTCTGCGCGGAGCACAGTCTGCAGCTCAGCTCAGAGGTTCCTCTTGGAGATTTCCCACCATTCAGACCATTTTCCTGGGCCCCACAGAGCCTTTCCCAGGACTACTATTGTTTGCTAGGAGTTCAGTCTTTTTTACCGTTAGCCTGATGAAAGAGACTGCTGTACTACTGGTAACATATTAAGTCTGGCTAGTGAAATTTATCATTAAAGTGAAATGAGAGTGCTTTCAATGACCCACTCTTTTTTTTACTCAGCAATAGAACATATTGCATCCTAGTTAATGTTAATGTGTATTAAGTAGTATAAGTAACATAGTGCTACTGCTGCTAAGTCGCTTCAGTCGTGTCCGACTCTGTGCAGCTTTATGGACTGTAACCCGCCAGGCTCCTCTGTCCATGGGATTCTCCAGGCGAGAACACTGGAGTGGCTTGCCATTTCTTTTTCCAATAAGTAACATGAGGCTCCTCAAAATTCTATCATTGAAGAGAACTATTGTCCTATTTTGTAAAAAGAGACTTATGTTTAGAGGAGCTTTAGGGTCATAACAAAACCGAGTGGGAAGAACAGAGATTCCATGCTCACACACACGCAAAGCCCACCCCCCACACCCCAGTGTGTGATCACCAAAGTGCTGCAGGAGGTGCAACCCCCAGCCCGACACTGCCGTGTCCTCGTCACCCAAAGCCTGTGCTCCTGGCGGGGTCCACTCGTGACGCTGCATGTTCTGCTGGGCTTAGTTAAGTGTTTGATGGCATGCGTTCACCCTCACAGTCTCATGCAGAAGTGCCTCCCTACCCTAAAATCTCCTGTGGTCCGCCTCTCCATCCCTTCCTCCTTCTTAAGCTTTGGCAAGCTCTGATCCTTTTATCGTCTCCATAGTTTTGCCTTTTCCAGAAGGCTGGAATCAGACCGAATGGAGCCTTTGCAGATTGACTTCTTTCTTCCAGCAAGATGCATTCAAGATCCCTCCACGGTGTGACTTCACAGCCGATTTCTTTTTAACATTGAATAATAGTCCATTGTTTTGATGTTTATTTATCCACTCACGCCCTGAAGGACACCTTGGTTGCTTCCAAGTGTTGACACTTATGAATGAAGTTTCTATAAATATTCGTGTTCAGGCTTTTGTGTGGAAGTAAGTCATCAGTTCCTTTGGATAAATACCCAGGTGCACAACTGTAGATTGCCTCACCTTATTCTTATTATTTTAGCACTCTTGTTGACTGCAGGAATGTCAGGGGCAACATAGTGGGGAAGGAGAGCTGGGGGGACCTTCTTCATCGACACAAACCATAAAAACAAAAAAAGGCTTGTCAGAAGCTCTCTCTCCTGATATTCAGTCCCTATTTAATTCAGAACTGGGACACAAGCTATTTTTCCAGTAAAGCGCAAAAACAAAAGTGGAAGAAATGACGAATATTCAGAACACCTTGTCACCCAGGTTTATGCTACCCATGACATTTATCATTAAGTTTTCAGAATTCTTTTCTTACTGGAATGATCTCCTGTCTAAAGACTCTTGGGAGTCAAGCAACACTTGACTTGGAACCAGTAGGAATCACCCGAATAAATCGTACTGTCTACCATTATGTTTAATAAAATATGTAGGAACTCTAAACAATAGCTT
>SJYV01019698.1:0-40963 GCA_006410875.1 Neotragus pygmaeus
AAGGGCTCCTGACCTGGATTTGGGGATTACACTAGGCTTTTTTGGGGTTGGGGACCATGAAATTTCTCAAATTGCAATTTTTCTATGTATTTACATATTTGAGTTTTTCTTTGCATATATGGAGAGGATTCAGTTTTCACAAGATTTTCAGAACATTTCTTGATGTGAAAAGTTTAAAAACTCTTACATTAACACTAGAGGAGACTTCTATAGATTTACATGAGAATAGCTATCAGAAAGGTGTGAAGAAAGCCATGCACCCGTTTCCTATGCTACAGAACAGTGCTGTAATAATTCTGATTACTTGTATCTGAGAATATAGTCTTTGTTTAGGCATAGGTGTGGGGGCCCCAAAATGCATGATATATGTACTTTACTAATTTTTAGCCCTTAATTTTTATTGAAAACATGAAGGTATAGCTTAAATATATATATATATTAAAAAAATATTTTTATAACTTAAAAGTATTAGGCATTCCTGGGACTTCCCTGGTGGTCCTGTGGTTAAGACTCTGAGCTCCTAATGCAGGGGGTTCAGGTTTGATCCCTGGTCAGGGAACTAGATCCCACACGTCACAAGGTATAGCCCCCCCCAAAATATTAGGCATTCAGTAAGTATTACAAAAACATGAGTAAGACATTATCTCAACCACAAAGAGGGAGGCAGACATATACAAACCTAAGAGCTCTTCAACCTTTTATTACAGTTACGTACTGTAACAGGTACAAAGTGCTGTGGACACATGAAAAAGGATGAGTTTAATTCCAAGCTGAGAGAGTGGTAAAGAAATCATGGAAAATGAGCAATGAATTGTACCGAGGGACATATAGGGTTTAGGTAGATAAAATGGTGGGAAGGCACCCCAAGAGGCGGAGAGTTCACTCCAAGTTACAGGGAATGGGGGCACTGAATGATCTGGCGTAGCTATAATCTTATGAAGGTGAAGACTGTACGGCGGAAAGACAAACAAAGCTGGGTGACAGGCAGATGAGGACTGACTTGTGGAGGGTCTCACATGCCATGCTAAGGAATTTGGACATTATTCTGTAAGCAGAGGGATTTGGGGCAAGAGAATGGCATACTCAGAGTTATGCTTTAATTCTCGGCACGTGAAGGGTGGTCTGGAAAAAGAGACTATGCTCAGGAAAAATAGTGAAGAGGCTACTTCTGAAGTCCTGTCCAGAACTAACATGTCCTTAATTAGGCTGATAGCACAGATGGAAAGGAGATGATGTGAGAAATATCAAAGAGTGCAGGTCACACAATTTGCCCAAGGCCACCAAGAGGCATCATAGCACAGTAAGAAATATAAAGTTGCATTAAGTACATTTTTCACAGAGTGAAGTTTTTAGAAACATACCTGAAAAACAGGTAATCACATGATTTGTCCCACCTATAGTCATCGTAGCTTTCTACCCAGAAATCACAGGCTGTGCAACGTAGATGGTCACATGCTCTGTTCAGAGAAAAAGAACTGTACATTAGAAATGATTGGTAAGGTTAAATTTGAAGAGTTTAAATCTGGGACCTCCCTGGTGGTCCAGGGGCTAAAACTCCATGCTCCCAATACAGGGGCCCCAGGTTCCATCTCTGGTCAGGAACTAGATCCCACATGCTGCAGCTAAGACCTGATGCAGCCATCAATAAATAAAATATTTAAAAAATGTGAAAATCTGCTGCATTTATTCATAGACTATACCATACATTACAGATTACTGAGTAAACAACAGAAACACAAAGATGAATCTGATTATAAATTTTTATACTAATGGACTGATTACCTATTTGAATTTTTAGGTTAAATTTTCTGTATAAACCTAGCTATTTTTACTAAGATCTTACATTCTGATATATATATGCACACATATATATTTACATATTTAAAGAAAAAAGCTGATGTGTAGATCTTTTGCACCTAAGTAGATCTTCACTTAAGATAACTTTTTAAGTGTTTCCCTTCCTAATGAAAATTTCAGGATACCTCTATCATAGAACTGCCGCACTGTATTGAAATGAATCTGTTTCTCCTGTACGTGCTGGGACAATATCTTATTTGCTTCTGTTTCCCCACTACTTTGTATTAATGTATTCATTCACTCATTTAAAAAATATTTACTGAAAACCTACTATGTGCTGGTGAGATTCTGTTCTCATATAGGTTAGATTCTAATTCGAGAATAAACAATACATAACAATAACTAAATTATATACTATGTTAGATGATAAAAATGCTTTAAATAAAAAGTGGAGTTGAGTCAATAAAACTGGAAGCACTGGGAGGAACTGTACTGTAATTTTAAATACAGTGGTCTGCATAGGTTTCACTGGGAAGGTATGTCTATATAAGCAGTTTCTTTAGATGAAGTGGTAGTTGTAAGGGAAGTGGGATTAAGAAATGGTTATATTTTTAAAAGATGGAAAAAGAGCAGGCTTGTATGTTGATGGCAGAGATGCAGTAAAGGGCCAAATGCTGCTGATGCAAGAGGACAGAACTGCTAAAACGATACTTAGCACATAACAGGTAGTCAGTGACAACATGAAGAACTGAAATGCCAAGCAAATCTCAAAATTCATGTACTATATGGTAACGTCAGGAGTAAAATGATAACACAGTGAGAATTATTAATTGCTGCTGCAAACAATTTGACTTGTATAGTAACTGTGATTTATAGAAATCTCCATTGTTTGAAATATTTTAAAACTAGAATTAATATACATTTGATCATCTAAAAATTATAAGGAAATAACGGTTTTCTAAGATACCAAAAACAAAGTGAAAAGACCAGTAATAGAGTGAAAGAAAACATCTTTAACACATAATCAAATACTTATACTGACAAACAGTGCTTATAAATGACAAAAATGAAAAAAACCTAAAATATACTCTCACTAATATAGGTAGCACAGATGAGTGGTTAAGAGTGTAGACAAGATTGCCTGGGTTCAAATGCTGATTCCCCAGCTGTGTAATTACAGTCAAGTAACTTAACTTCTCTGTGACTCAGTTTCCTTATCTCTTAAATGGTGATAATACTTACACGCTCACAATTAGGAGGCGCCAACCAAGCTAATACTGATAGTGCTTATAACAGTGGTTGGCACACAGCATTTGTTAAAGTTAAAACACGATATAAAGAATTAAAATTTAAAGCAACTATGGAATCTATATTTAAACCAATTTTGTTAGCAAAAATTAGCACTCTCAGACATTTCTGGTGGGTAGGTAAACTTATAACCTTTTGGGGAAGATCTTAGTATAATTATACCTAGCTGTTTTGCCAGCAATCCCATTTTTGGGAATCTACAAATAAAAGTACCAGAATATAGGAATATATCTCAAGAATTTCTACTGCAGTATTGTTGAGACGGCCGAAGAACAGGATATCACCTGTATAGCTATCCAAGAGGGAAAAGATTGAATAACATTTATACTATGGAATATCAGGTAGTTGATAAAGGGAGATAATTACATTTACTTTTACTTCACTTCACTTCATTGACCTAAGGGTGCACAAAGCTAGGTGCACAATAACATATATAGCATTATTCTGTTTTTATAAAAACTACTGCCCAGATTTTCCTGTACAGGTGTTTATAAGTTTATAAAAACATTTTGCTGTTGTTCAGTCACTCAGTCCTGTCTGACTCTTTGTGATCCCATGGATTGCAGCACGCCAGGTCCCCGTCCTTCACCATCTCCAAGACTTTGTTCAAACTCATGTCCATTGAGTCATGATGCCATCCAACCATCTCGTCCTCTGTTGTCCCCTTTTCCTCCTGCCTTCAATCTTTCCCAGCATCAGAGTCTTTTCTAATGAGTCGGCTCTTTGTATCAGGTGCCCAAAGTATTAAAGCTTCAGTTTCAGAATCANTGAGTCATGATGCCATCCAACCATCTCGTCCTCTGTTGTCCCCTTTTCCTCCTGCCTTCAATCTTTCCCAGCATCAGAGTCTTTTCTAATGAGTCGGCTCTTTGTATCAGGTGCCCAAAGTATTAAAGCTTCAGTTTCAGAATCAGTCCTTTCAAAGCATAGTTAGGGTTGATTTCCTTTAGGATTGACTGGTTTGATCTCCTTGCTGTCCAATGGACTCTCAAGAGTCTTCTCTAGCACTACAGTTGGAAAGCATCAATTTTTCGGCACTCAGCCTTCTTTATGGTTCAATTTTCACATCTGTACGTGACTACTGGAAAAACCATAGTTTTGATTATATGAACTTCTGTTGGCAAAGGGATGTCTCTGCTTTTTAATATCCTATCTAGGTTTGGAAGGAGATTGTTATCTTTCTCCTTATACACTTTGACTTTTGTTTTTATTTTTTTCAATAAACATATAATACTTCTGCAATTAAAAAATAAAGTCCATCATATTTTTTTCATTTATTTCCCTCTAAAATTCAGATATGTCAACTTCAAAATTGCAAATATATTTTAGCCTGAAAGTTTGATAATGCTTTATATTTCTAAAAATATTAATTGTAACAATAACTAAACATTTAAAACCCATACAAGCTTGACAAACAATTCCATATTTTCTTTTGAACTGTTAGAAGCCTATGAAATCGAATGTGTACATATGGAAATTCAACACACTTATATTTGTACACATCTGAACTTGGATTTTGAATGTATAGGTCAGGAAAATGCAAAATGATGGTTCCCAAAGCTGCTATAACTGGCTTTCTTATGCATATGTAGTTTATTACATGACTGCACAGAGTGTTAACTTTAATGCCTTAATACATATGTGCAATTTGGCTGAATTACTGCTGTTGTGGGAACTATAATTTAGAATTTCCTGACATTTTGTATGTGTAAAATTTCAACCATAATGTTAAATACAGCTTTTTAATTTAAAATTTAGTAGTTTATTCAAATCTATTCACACTACCACATTTTCCTACAAACACTGTCCTCTGAGAAACATAAAACTAACTTGCAGCTAAGAAATCATTCTGCTGCTACGATTCACTCTATTAGATCATAATTAGTACCAGTCTATGGAATACTCCAGGCTTGCAAGTAGTATAAAAAATGAGCAGGGTGAAATTCAGTTTGGCTTGAAAATGATGGTTTGATTTTATCTATATCTTATCAATGCCCTCACGCTTTGCTATTAATCTTTCTCCTTTCCACCAGCTGGGTAAAAGACTCAAATCTTCACACTCTAAAATCATTCAGGATTACTCTCAAACCTGAGGTTTATCCAAAATCAAACAGATCTAACAGGTAGAGCAGACTTTCCTTTATACCTTCAGCATGTACATCAGTGCTTATTTTCAGAGCTTAAATATATTTTTCTTTCCTAACTATATATAAAAGAATATCTAACACAAACTCATGGTTCCAATTAAAGATACCTGTCAGGTCTTTCCTCTAAAATGTGAGGAAGTACAAACATGATGGTGTCACCAATGGCTTTGTCCTTTTATCTGGCTAGTAAGTAAAAAGATGTTAGTGGTGGGAATGTCCAAAACACATCCCAGTGCCGTCTTCTGCAGACTCTGTGGTTCTCAGTCAGATCTACACCGTGCACTGGGGAGTCCTGCTGTTTGGGCAGCTGGAAAATGACAGTTACAGCAGCAGCAGAGCTTCCTGCTTGCACACATTAGACAATCAGCTGGTAGACTAGAAAGCATAATGGACCAGGACTCAGGTTACACAGCTGAGTCCTTGCCTTGGGCAAGGAACAGCACTTGGGAGTCATTTTTGACAGCTTTCTCTCTGACCTCCAATAGCCATTTAATCACTGAATTCTGTCATTTATGTACTTTAAGTATCTCAAGTGAGAGCCCTTTCCCTACAGCCACTGCCAGCACTTAGGTCACCGCGGCCATCATTGTCTCTTTCCTGGCCCACTGCTAACTACTGCTTGTTGACTGGTCTTCCAGTGTTCCCTCCTGTCTTGTCCTTCCAAGTTCCAATCCATTTTCTACTCTAGAACCAAAATTTCTTGAGAAACACAAATATGATTATGTCACCTTTATTTGCTTAAAACAAAAAACAAACCTAACAACCCAATGGCTTCCACTGCCCTAGGACTTATGTTTCTAAAATCCTCCTCAGGGCCCCAAACCAAACATCCCTTGACTACCTCTCCGGCTCCTTCCGGAGCCACCTCTTCCCTGACTCACCACACTCCAGCTCCATGGCTGCTCCCTTCCTCCAGAACCTCTGGCTTCTCAAGCTCAGGATGACCTAGCATGGTGTGCCCATCTAATGCGGTGTGTCCTTGTTTAACAGGGTGGTGCCAGTGGTCCTTTCTCTTTGCTTAACTCCTACTTATCGCATCATAGTGAATATAGTGAAGTTGCTCAGTCATGTCCGACTCTTTGCGACCCCGTGGACTGTAGCCTACCAGGCTCCCCTGTCCATGAGATTTTCCAGGCAATAGTCCTGGAGTGGATTGCCATTTCCTTCTCCAGGGGATCTTCCCAACCCAGGGATCGAACCCAGGTCTCCTGCATTGTAGACAGACGCTTTACCGTCTGCACCACTAGGGAAGCATCATAGTCTGATTAAATCACATCATAGTCTAATTAAATATTATTAGCTTAGGAAAGCATTCCCTAACCTTTCATATTAGTTAGAATGCTAATTATCTATGTGTATAGTATTCTGCACTTATCTTTTATATTACATGTTATGTGGAAATTAAATAGTTATTGTAGAATTAAAGTCTCTTTCCTTATCTAGACTGAAAGCTCATTGAGGGAAGGGAAGTGTCCATTTCTTTGTTTGCCACAAGGCATTCACTTAAAACCTAGGACTTAGTAAGCACAGGATGAATCAGTACACGTTTAATGAAAATAACACCAGCGCTTCAATTTCCTCACTTATAAAATGGGGTTAAAAACTCTTTTTCTGTCTGCATCTTGGTTTTTTCCCGTGAGCAGATGAACCAATACACATATACAAAAAATGTACTCTGGACAGTATAAAGTACTTCACAATATAGTATTTTACATGCACATGAATATGTACGTGCTTATCTTTCTGTGGGTGCTGATCTGTGTCATGAAGAGGGTGGTCAATGATTAGTATCTTTGTGATGAGTGAAGAAGATCTGTGAGTATAAACATTTACCTGTGCATATACACGCAAATTTCATGTTGTATGTGTGTTTTCCATTCTAGACAGGGAATAAATGTAAAAATACTCAAAGGCAGAAAAATGTTAAGTGGAAAGTATTAATAGAAGCAAAGCAAGTGTTCTACTGGAAGCAGAGTATCCGACCTAAGCTTCAGCTGGAGGTAAAAGAACTGAAAAAAGAAGAGGAAGAACAAGGACAACAATTTAGTAAAGCAAACAATGAGTTTAGAGTTAATATGAGACCGATGTCAGCTCTCATTTTCCTTCTGAACAGGGGAGAGGTGCTCAAGACTGTATGTGAGGGATCTTTTCTTTAATGTTCTATGTGGGTGAGACTACAGGAGACAGAAGTGGATGGTAACTAGGAGACCTTCGCTGTATAGTTCACGGGTGACTTGAGAGAAGCCTGGATCCAAGGCAGAGCGGTCTGGCAACGGCGGAGACAAGTCCAACTGGGCTGACACAGGTAAGTCGGGACTGATAGCAACCAGACAGAATTCTTCTCTAAGGGCAGTCTGTGTCTCTAATTCTTTGTATAGACAGTCCTCAACGCAGGGTGAGTCAGGTGCTATCAACACTTACTTACAGCCCTCACAGCAAGCATCATTCCTGTGGGCTGCTGCAGCCTGTCCACGGCCTGGTCTTCCTGGTCTAGGCTGCCTCAGATCCCAAATTTCCCTCTGGTCCCACAGCCCTTTTTTCTGGGCCTCCAAGGTCTAGGTCAGCTGCACCCTCCCACAACGTCTTTTTGGATCCCACTTTTATTATTCAATACAATGATTATCTCTCCTGAAGTGTGATGGTGTATTCATATAGCACAGTCTTTCATTTCTTAAAAAATTATCAGAAAAAGTGTTTTAGAAATAATTAGACAGAACATAGTAATTTAGTTAAGTAGGCTTCTGGAAAAGTACAATCAAATTTATCAGGATAGTAAAGTGATTTGCTGAACTATTTAATAATAAACAACACATGGAAACAACCTAAATGTCTACTGACAGATGAATGGATAAAGATGTGGTACATAAACACAGTGGACTTCCCTGGTGGCTCGGATGGTAAAGCATCTGCCTACAATGTGGGAGACCCGGGTTCAATCCTTGAGTCAGAAAGATCCCCTGGAGAAGGAGATGGCAACCCACTCCAGTACTCTTGCCTGGAAAATAACATGGATGGAGGAGCCTGGTAGGCTACAGTCTACAGGGTCGCAAACAGTTGGAGACAACTAAGTGACTTCACTTCAATTCACATATACACAATGGACTACTACTCAGCCACAATAATGAAATAAAGCCATCTGCAGTAGCATGAACAGGCCCAGAGATTATCATTCTAAATGAAGTAAGTTAGAAACAGAAAAACAAATACCATATGATATCACTTACATGTGGAATCTAAACTATGACACAAATGAACTTATCTAGGTTACAAACAGACTCACAGACAAGAGGGCAGACTTATGGGTGTCAGGAGAAGGGGTGGGGGGAGATGGCTTGGGAGTCTGGGACTAGCACGTGCCAACTATTATATATAAAATGGATAAACAACAAGGTACTCCTACTGTATAGCATAGGGAACTATATTCAGTATTCTGTGATAAACCATCATAGAAAAGAATATGAAAAAGAATGCAGATGTATGTACAATTGAATCACTTTGCTGGACGGGAGAAATTAACACTGTAAACGACTGTATTTCATAATAAAAGATTCACTAAAGATCAGTCCGTTTCCCCACTTTATGACAAACGACAGTGGAGTAGCCTGGGAGTCTGAGGGGGCCTGGGACAGGCAGCATCGTGACTGTAAGACCACCCTGAACGAGGTCCTGAGTGAGACACTGGATAAAAGGTGGGCTGGGGAAGAGACGCCAAAAGGAGGGCTTCTGCTTTTGAAATATGTGAAATCAAGAGACTATGCTTAAGAACTCGCTGGTACTCCAGACCTGCAGCTTCTCACGCTGCTTGGCCCAGGCAGGGTGCCTGACACACCATACAGTGCGTGGCTGCGCTCCCCTGTCTACTCACTGCCTCCAGTGCCTGGAGGGAAACAGGGCAAAGCAGAAGCTCAGCTCCCGGTGTCCTGTGGAAACCAGGCGGGGACGGAAGTGACCCAGCCACTTCAAGTGGATCTCAGAGAAGGTGTCAACACAATGAACACCACATGCCCAACATCACAGCTTTCACAACTGTCACCTACGGATGATATGCATTTCAGAAAAGTGTCCTCAGACTGGCTAACAAAACGTACCTCTTATGATGAAACAGACTCATGCCAAGACGATAAGAACTATGTTTCAACAGGGTATCAATTTGGAAAGACCTAATTAATGTGTAATGTATTTCTGACATCTTACCTCTGTGAAGTATTTGTCCCAATCCCACACGGAACAGTGCTTCCGCCGATGTACACTGGGCTGCAGCTAGACATGTTCAACAGAGGGGAGAAAAATAAAACCAAAACATAAAAGAAGTATGAGAAGTTAATTTGGCCTCATTGACTCTATATTCTTGAAATCAAATTGTATATTTTCCTGAGCAAGTCAACTATTACAAGGAAGAGGTATTCATTCCAGGGTCAGTGCTTTATTGGATAAAACCTGTACATTCAGGACCACTCAAAGAGTTAAAATGAGTCAGAGGAAAATGTGTTTGCCAAATAATGTAAGGGACAAAGTAAATACTGAAGAGTATAACAGCACATTAATTCTGAGAAACTGTTCACACTTTTTTTTACACAGCAGAAAATTATTTACAACAGCAATAACCTCCCATTCAAGTTCCTCTGCACCAAGGAGTCACAGACCATAAGAGCACCAAAAACGCTGCTATTCGGTCTTTCCCCTGAAAACTAACCAGTGCTTTGTTGCTCAATGTTGTTAAATGGTAACAAAATCTACTAGACCATGCTTAGCAGTGGGTGTAATTTACTGAAGCAATCCCGACTTACCTTTTACCAAGGCCTTGAATGGAAGCTCTGACAGATGTGTTACCTGAAGATTTAGATTTTAATTTCTGTTAAAAAAAGCCAAAATAACAGTATTGTAAAGTAGAATAAAGTAAAAAAATAAATAAATTAAAAAAATAATAAACTATTGAAAAAAAAAACCAAAATAATAAAAGACCACAGGTAACTTAGATAATTGTAACATGAAAACTAATATTTGTTGTAACAAAAGTATTTAAAAATGGCTTAAATAAAGATTTCCTATGATTTTAAAGTTTCAGAAATAAAAACAACGATCAAAACCTTTTAACAGCAAAAGGGAAGTAGACCTCCCTGAGGAATTTACAAATTACTATGCTAACATTTAGTCTAGAAAATTGACATACTGTCATTATTAGCAAGCTAAGATTTAGAGTCACTTTATAACTCTTCAGTTAATACTACAGTTCATTGATTTAATATGAAGGGTCTGCTATTTAAAACTTCATCCTGGAAAAATGCAATTGAGGGAAAAAAAAAAACCTCAGACTCATTTTAAAGGCTGTGAATGGTACTCACCTGAACTAAAAATAAATTAACCAAACTCCTGGGTAACTTCAGGAATATTAGTTTTGATCAAATGGAATGGTATCAACCATTAGATATTCAATGAAAATGTAGAGCTACCTAGTCACAACCATACGGTAGTTCCTATATGATTGCATAACATCATCATTAGCAAGCATTTATTAAGTGTTAACTGGTATAAGGTACCAAACAACATATGCCAGCCACATACTAGGACCGCCGCCGAGGAGAGGAAGTGAGAAGGAGAAAGGGAGACTTAAGCTCTGCAGAGACATGCCCTCATTTTACCTAGCAGGTGAGGGGATTTAATGGAGGCAAAGTACTTTGTTTTACTATTTCCTCTTAACTCTTTTATTTGTTAAATGATCAGAACTGGAAACATTTTTGGTGCATATCTGAAAAATACTAATGTGCCTGAGTCTCTTTTTGTCTTTGGAAGCATGCTCCTGTGCCATCCTGGCTCACGTTTATGACTCAAAGCTGGCACACTGGGACATCTGCAGCTGTTTCTGGGCTTTCTTGGGTGAGTCTGAAAATGGTTAATGAACAAAATAACTAGCAAGTAACATAATACTGTAAGTCAACTATACTTAAACTTTAAAAAAAAAAAAAAAAAGAAAGAAAGAAAAACACAGCACAATGGGTGAGCAATGGGGGAAGGAGTATTGTTCTCAGGAGCATGATCTGGCCTCTTAGGACAAGCTGGCCTCTTAGGACTGGCAATTCACACTTCTTTTCTCATCCAGTCAGTGTTTGACATCAATCTGCTTTTCTCCAGAAGTCTACTTGGGCTGCTTTCTCTCCTGCAGGTTGGAAAGCTGAATGTAATAACTAACTTCAAAAAGGGAACATACAAAGACTTCCCTGGTGGTCCAGTGGTTAAGACTCCAAGCTCTGAATGCAAGGGGTATGGGTTCAACCCCTCGTCGGGACTACCCTGTATGCAAGACAGCAAAAGAGACACAGATGTATAGAACGGACTTTTGGACTGTGGGAGAGGGAAAGGGTGGGATGATTTGGGAGAATGGCATTGAAACATGTATACTATCATGTAACAAACGAATTGCCAGTCTAGGTTCAATACAGGATACAGGATGCTTGGGGCTGGTGCACGGGGATGATCCAGAGAGATGATATGGGGTGGGAGGTGGGTTCAGGATTGGGAATTCATGTACACCCGTGGCTGATTCATGTCAATGAAAGGAAAAACCAATACAGTATTGTAAAGCAAAATAAAGTAAAAAAAAAAAAATAAAAATTCTGCATGCTGCAATGTGCAGCCAAATAAGTAAATAAAATCTGTTTCCTCACCCTCAAAAAAAAGGGAGCACACAAAAGAAATGTATAAAAGTATATTTCTTCATAATTATAAAAGCTACTTTTGTTTCAAATTATCTTCTCTAATACTTCTTTAGAAAAGTATTTCCTTCTCTTTCTGAAATGCCTTGATCTGAAGATATATAGCTTCTTTCACTACTTTGGCCCAGGTTCAATTCCTAGTGGGGGAACTAAAGTCCCACAAGCCACACAGCATGACCAAAAAAAAAAAAAAAAAAAACAACACCAAAGGAGTAAATCTGGCAAAATGGTAGGGTATGTTCAGTATGAGTAGTAAATATACAGGTGGCTGTTACATCATTTTACAAGCTTTTATAAAGTTGTCATAGATACACAAGTATTTAAAAAATTAAAATATTACTAACTAACTCATTAGTTCAGGGATGAGAGCAATGGCAAAGCATCTGAGATGCTAANTACACATCTAGATGTGTATAAGAGACAGGGTATGTTCAGTATGAGTAGTAAATATACAGGTGGCTGTTACATCATTTTACAAGCTTTTATAAAGTTGTCATAGATACACAAGTATTTAAAAAATTAAAATATTACTAACTAACTCATTAGTTCAGGGATGAGAGCAATGGCAAAGCATCTGAGATGCTAAGCACATTCCTATAATGCAAGCTGATTTTAATCTTTTAGAGGAGTGCTTTTAGAGTCTACAAATAAATACAAGTAATCAACTCCATCTGTAAGTTGCATTTTGTTCAACGGCTTTTCTAATTTATCATTCTTGATGAGAAATAAACAGCAAAACACACAAAGTTTCTAATACTTTTTTCCTGTATAAATCTAAGTGGAATAATTTCTTTAAACAATTTTACTTCTCATAATTCAGGACTATAGATACTTGTAAATACTATAAGCTTTCAGATTATTCTAAACATGTCTTGAGATAATGAAAGAATTGCTGTTTGTTACCTTTACGATACTTTACTTACAAAGTGTTTTTTGTCGAAGTGGGGCTCGTCAAATATTTCATTAATAAGACTGTCAAGATCATCTTCTTTTTCAAGTGTTTCTGCTGATCTGAAAAAACAAACAACAACAACAAAAAAAAACCAAGAAAACATGTGAAGCTTAAGTGCAGATAACGTCAGCCAAGTATCCGAAGAGTTTTGTTTCAATAAAGTCTACTGTTAGAGTTGATAACAAAAGGACAAATGTGATGTAATTTTTTTTGTACTATGGGCACAGCCCAAGTTTCTTGAGAAAAAGATGTAGTTTATTGAGTACAAATTCACATGTGTACTTCTACATACTTAAAATATAACATTTAAAGCCATATGATATATAAGAAAAAGGTAGGCATGTACTTTTCCAAATTACATCAACCACTTAAGAATAAAAAATATGTACAATTATAAGTAAAACCTGAGAATTATAAACAAAGATAATTTTCATATCTCTAATTTTCCCCTAAGGGTTCCATTGTAAGTCAAATAATAGTCTCTTTACTACAGGAGCCAAAGGTTATATAACCAAATGATCAATTACAAACCCACACAGAACAGTGTTAATTGCTTGACGGAGTACCTCAACTACCTCTTTATCTTCTGCAGGTAAAGCCATCACAGGATTACTGACAAACTGTTACTGCATGGGACTTCTATTTAACAGCTAACATTTACTAAATGTTGGAGAAGGAAATGTCAACCCACTCCAGTATTCTTGCCTAGAGAATACCGTGGACAGAGGAGCCTGGTGGGCGCTGTCCATGGGGTCACACCGAGTTGGCCACAACTAAAGCGACTTAGCATGCATGCATGCATTGGAGAAGGACATGGCAACCCACTCTGGTATTCTTGCCTGGAGAATCTCAGGCATGGAGAGCCTGGTGGGCTGCCGTCTACCGAGTTGCACAGAGTCGGACACGGCTGAAGCGACTTAGCAGCAGCAGCAACATTATTGAGTGTTACTGAATTCAGTAACATTTACTGAATACACAGATGAAGAGATTAAAAAACTTGCCCAAGGTCATATAATTAGCGGGAGGAGAGGCTTAGACCTGAATCTAGGGCAGTTCAAGATACCTAACAGTAAAGGAGATTAACTCTCTTCAGAGTTGCTATTGTACAGATGCTATACATGTTACTACTTTATAACTTTACTGGATCATGAAATTATTTATTTTAAAAGACAGGCTTTTCAGTCTAACTCTTATTTCTAGAAACATACTTGCTCTGAAATTCTTAACATCAGGACTATAGTCCTGATAGAATCTGGTAATATTTGTGCTGTGCTGTGCTTAGTCGCTCGGTAGTGACCCCATGGATTGTAGCCCACCAGGCTTCTCTGTCCATGGGGCTTCTCCAGGCAAGAATACTGGAGCGGGTTGCCATGCCCTCCTCCAGGGGATCTTCCCAACCCAGGGAGAGAACCCAGGTCTCCCACATTGCAGGCGGATTCTTTTACCAACTGAGCTACCAAGGAAGCTCCTGATACTACTTAGAGTGCGATACTTACCTGACTTAAGAGAATGCAGAGGCTGCTGTCTAACACTGAATGACTGACTCCATCTCTGTATAGACTCTGCCTTCTCAGTTTTTCCCTTTCTAACTTTTACCTTTATTATCGTCCACTCTACATTTCCTTCATAGCTCAGTTGGTAAAGAATCTGCCTGCAATGCAGGAGACTTGGGTTCAATTCCTGTGTTGGGAAGATCCCCTGGAGAAGGAAATGGCAACCCAATCAAGTATCCTTGCCTGGAGAATTCCATGGACTGAGGAGCCTGGCGGGCTACAGTCCATCGGGTTGCAAGAGTCGGACACGACTTAGTGACTAAACCACCACCATACTGGTTTCTTGCCAAGGATGCTTTCCTCTTCACAGAGCACTCCAAAAACCCTCTGGAAGCTGCCACCCTCTCTTATCACTACCGAAGAGTAGTTTTTATCCACTGTTCTACCTCCTTACAAGTATGAATATGCTGGATTTAGCATCAGCTGGTGACCTGGCTGAGGGCTTCTCCACTTTAGAAATACTGACATTTGGACCAGATCATTCTCTGATGTGTGTGTCACAGTGGCAGGCTTGTGCACAGTAGGATGTTTTATAGCATCCCTGACTTCTACCCACTAGATGCCAGTAGCACACCCTTCCCTGGTTGTGACAATCAAAAAATGCCATTGTCAAATGCCCCGTGAGTGGTAAAGTCATCAACAGTTGAGAACTATCCACCTATTTTAAATTAAGCTTATGGAATTTAAGCTTAAATTAAATTTCCATAAGCTGTTGTGGAAAAACCCAAAAGAACTTTTTGGCCAACCTGATATTTAATCTCTCTGAATCTCCTGCAATGCAGGAGACCACAGTTCGATTCCTGGGTTGGGAATTTCCCCTGGAGAAGAGATGGCTACCCATGCCACTACTCTTGGCTTCCCTGGTGGCTCAGAGGGTAAAGGGTTTGTGTCTTGGGCTCCCCGGTGGCTCAGATGGTAAAAAGAATCTGCCCTCAATGTGGAAGACCTGGGTTCCATCCCTGGGTTGGGAAGATGCCCTGGAGGAGGGCATGGCAACCTATTCCAGTATTCTTGCCTGGAGAATCTTCGTGGACAGAGGAGCCTGGTGGGCTACAGTCCATGGGGTCTCAAAGAGTCAGACACGACTAAGTGACTAAGCACACAGAACCTCAGACATTTTGTATGTAACAAGCAGATCTAGACAACTATTTAAAACTTCTTCCAGGTGTAATATTCTGTTTCTGGCCTCTATATCCCTCAAC
This sequence comes from Neotragus pygmaeus, assembly GCA_006410875.1. Classification (NCBI taxonomy): domain Eukaryota; kingdom Metazoa; phylum Chordata; class Mammalia; order Artiodactyla; family Bovidae; genus Neotragus; species Neotragus pygmaeus. The sequence goes on from SJYV01019698.1 coordinate 15,670, forward strand.
TACAATGAAACTCCCTTTTTGCCCCCAAAGTCTCTACTGCCCAAATCATTACATTCAATGGCCTTTCTCAGTAACAATCCTTTTTAATCTTTCAGAAGCACCTGACACTTGGGTACCAATTCCTTCAATTTCTATTGTGACAGCAGGTTACTAAAATGTCCCTGAGAAATTCTTTTGGTTTTCAGGATGTTCTCTCTGGATTCCCCTCGCCCCTGCAGTTTCACAATTTCAAGAATCAGATGCATTCAAATGTTACCAGTCTACTCAGTACTGTTAGGAGTTCGAACTACCAGCTTATATTATGACTCTGGTCTGTTATCAGAGTACACAATTTTATGATGTCTATGCTTGCCTATATTTTCCTATAGAAGTGAGAAAAAAAATGCCATCATTTCACTGAGAAAGCATTTACATTTTAAAGAATGGTATAATGTTGTTTGGTTTTTTGATGCTATAATACAATAATCTTTATCAAAGGTTAATAAATAGCTATTGGTTCTCTGATTTTGCTTCTTATATTGAATCTTGATTTAAAATATAGTTTCTGTCAAAAATAAAATACACATTCTACATAATACAGACACTCGAAACACAATTAAATGTGAAAGGTATACAAAAAAGCTTTTATCTAGGTGTACAATGTCCTGGTAGACTTGGAAATATGAACTTGGGCAAGTAACTATTTTTCTAAGTCTTTGGTCAGTAAAATGAGTGTAATAATAGCATTCACTTCATAAGGATTTGGAAATTAAATGAAACAACACACATAAGGCTCTTAGTATACAGAAAGGATTAAATAAATGTTGGCTATTATTATACCTATTATCTAGGAGGTTATGATATTATCTGTAAATATTAGCAGCTGTTCCTGATATCCAGATGTGGCATAGTCATGTATTATTTGCAGAATTGTCATTTTAAAGACACAGTTCCAGTATTTTAACTCTTTTAAGAAAAAGAGATACAGGTAAATCACTATACAATTGGCAGGTAGTCTCCTACTAATAAATTCATAATATAAGTAGGTTCCTAATTTTCTGGTATCAATTTTGGCTCAGGACAAAATTTTAATGTTTGATGTTATATACTGCATTTATATTTAAGTTTAGGATCTTTGTTGGTGCTTTCTGTGCAATTTACTTTTAAAAATGTACTGCCAAGTGAAAAGTTTTAACATGTGAATAACAGTAGTACTGGCTTGCTACGGCTTCTGTAAATGTATTATTGAAGAATCTGATTTAGCATGGCGGGATAGGGTGCTAGGATTATGGATGGATTCTACAGAGAGAGAGAGAGGCATAAAAGGACCTGTGCGTGGAAAGGATCTGTCCATCTTACTAATCCTTATCATTTTCAGCAGCCAGCTCCAAGTCATCCTATCCCTCTGTGCTAGTTCTCCTAAGATGAATAGGCTCTGGAAGGCTCTTTGATAAATTCTCTCCACCCTCAAAGGAGTGAATAAAAAGAACACAGAAACTGCAAGGTAACAATGTTGTAGGACAGGAATGGTAGATCTGCTGGAAATCAGTACACAAGGATGTCCAGCCTTCAAGATAACAATATACAAATTAATGAGTGATATTTGCATATACAGTCAAGTGAGCCTTAGCCCATTCAAAGCAGTCATTTTAGTTGGCTCAACATTTCTTTCTTAGAATGCTGCCCAGCATTCAACTAATTTTTAGAACTTCTGTTTCTGAACTTTAGACTCTTTGGAATGTTTTTATTGTGACAGTGAGTTTGTAAACAAACATACGTCATTAGAGGTAAATCTAGTAAATTGGGTAGCAATGGTGCTGGGCTCTGGGAAATCATACAGAGGTACACGAAAACAAAACAAAATCCACAGATGCAACCATAAATGAACAAGACTGACTCTCTTGGTTTGCTCCAAAGCTGCCTCCGTGTAATTCCACACGAGTTTCCAAGAGATTCAAGCACGAGTTATTGGAGAGCCTCCCAGGTTGTCACTTTGAAGGCCTAAACTCACTCTGGCAAAAATGGAATTGCGGGGAAGCGGAGATAAGAAGAAAGTCATTGCTATTTAATAATTACACAGGAAAAAAAAAAAAAGACTGACAAGTATGAAAGATACTTTTTGGATCAAAAACCAAAGCTTTAAGAAATTTCCCCAAATTTCAGTTTGGATGCCTGAGATCCTCTGGGACCCTTAGTTGGGGCCCTGGGTAGGAGGATGGTGGTGGGATTAATAAGAGTGTGACCAGTAACTAAACCTTTGATCTGAAATCCAACCTCATTCAATTCTGAGCTTCAAAGGGAAAAACAACAAATGATGGACTAGAATGCAAACGTTTTCTCCAGCAACTGGCCCCAGGATTGTTCTGCCTGGCGAATGGGGTCCCCGCACCTGAAAAGGGGACGAGAATCACTCACGCAGACGGAGGCCCGGTCACCGTGACGCCCTCGGGGTTCGAGAGCAGGGGCCTAAGCTGCACCCTCTCTGCCCCACTGGCAGCCCCGGGGACGTGTCGGGGGGAACAGACCTGGGGAAGCCGCGCGCGGGCTCTCAGAGGCGGGGCCTGCTCGGGGGCGGAGTCGGGCCTCGGGAGAGATGCTAAGATCCTCGAGGACGAGGCGCAGGAGTACGCGCGGCCCGGGGGAGGGAGGAACTGAGGGTCTGGGCCGGAACGCGGAGAGGAGCTGGAGGTCGTGGGCGGGGGTGGCTGGGTGGGGCTACGTTTCCTTCGGTCTGGCGGCGGAGGGGTGGCCTTAGGGCCTGGAGCAGGCTTCACCACAACAGCCCACCCCTCCCGCCTGTTAACCTGAGATTCTCTTTCTCCTCGGCTCGGTTCTGGTCGTTGCCGAAGAAGCCGCCGCCGCCGCCTCTGGGCCGCTCGACCGTACCCAGTCTCAGTGGGTCTGGTCGGCAAAACTTGGACTCCACCTCATCCAAGAGCTCGTCTAGGTCCTCCGCCATCTTGTATTCTCACGTCTCGCTCCCGGGTCGCTCTGGCTCCCGGCGGTTTCCAGGGGCAACGCGAGGACCGCCCCCCCGCCCCCTCCCGAGGCCGCTCGTGGGCCCCGCGCATGCGCGCGCCGTTGCCGAGCCTCGCGAGGCTTGGTTGCTGACAAGTTCGCGCGAAAAGACTCGGTGGGGTCGCGAGGGTCCCGGGCGGCGCGAACGTTCCGGCGGCGGGGCGGGACGTCGGCGTTGTCCGTTTCTGCGCTACTGGCTTTCCTGTCCCCGGTTGTCTGAAGTGTTTTGTCCCGTCTCCCGCTGCTCCTGGACTCAGGTTGTAACCACAATCGCCCGACTCCCTAGCTCTGTCACTCTGTCACTCCTCCTCGTCTAGCCCCCTTGAGGTCCCAGTCGTATCCCAGCCGNGGTTGTCTGAAGTGTTTTGTCCCGTCTCCCGCTGCTCCTGGACTCAGGTTGTAACCACAATCGCCCGACTCCCTAGCTCTGTCACTCTGTCACTCCTCCTCGTCTAGCCCCCTTGGGGTCCCAGTCGTATCCCAGCCGTTCATAAATCCCTTAAGTGGTCTGCGGAGAAGCCTGCAAAAGAGAAATATAAGCACCTGTGTCAAAATGTTGACTTCCCGTAGTCGGCAGGATTCGAACCTGCGCGGGGAGACCCCAATGGATTTCTAGTCCATCGCCTTAACCACTCGGCCACGACTACTGCTGGTGGTGATTTTGGCAGTGAGATCTATGTAGAGCTTGCACACAAGTGTCTAGTAACAGGTATGTTTGCATCACGAGGAAAACACTACGAAGCTTTTCTGTCAGATTAAGCGCATATTTGAATGTTTTAGTTCTTAATAATTTTAGTTTCTCAGAGGGGATCTTAAGAGTATCGCCAATCAGAAAAAACGTAATTTTAATAAAATCGCTAGTTAGAAAACAAGAGAGAGGGAAGAAAGGTTGGTGCTGCTGTACACTGGCTTGCAGAGGTGTGCATTTTTCGGAGATAACTGGGAATCTTAGGGCCCCGGATCAGCCTCCCGGCCTCCTTCCGTGATCAGCTCCACTCCCCCGCCGCTGTCCAAGCACAAACAGCTCCAGGACTCTTTTTACCCGCTGCTGCTGCTAAGTCGCTTCAGTCGTGTCCGACTCTGTGCGACCCCATAGACGGCAGCCCATCAGGCTCCCCCGTCCCTGAGATTCTCCAGGCAAGAACACTGGAGTAGGTTTCCTTCTCCAGTGCATAAGAGTGAAAAGTGAAAGTGAAGTCGCTCAGTCTTGTCCGACTCTTAGCGACCCTATGGACTGCAGCCTACCAGGCTCCTCCATCCATGGAATTTTCCAGGCAGGAGTACTCGAGTGGGGTGCCATTGCCTTCTCTGTTTACCCGCTACGCATTAAAATAGTGTTCTCCACTGATTTAAAGTCACTATGCAGGGAGAATGTCCCACCATGTCTTAAATACACTGCTCGGAAAAGTATGAAGTGTGATACACCTGCAAGATATTGTCTCTCCTGTAAATACTATGTATGCAAACTGAAACCAGAACTTTTGAGTATTTCTGAAAGGGAATTGCAAAGAGGTTGGCAACCTTGGAAACTCTGGAGATACTTTGATCGAAATGAATTAGTAGCTTCATTTACTTGGGTTTTTTGTTGTCTGTTCAGAATATCTATTAAAGTATTCTGATAGATATTCTGAACAGACAACCTATGATGGAGCAAATGTAGAGCCAACTTTAAATATTCATGACTTTTGGGAGCCGGTTAAGTGCAACCACTATTAAAAATTAAATTATCTAAACTTACAGTTAAATTAACTATATTAAAAAACAAAAACAGTAGTCAAAATTCACCACAGTCTGGTTATTACCCTACATTTTATTATAATTTATGTTTGAGGTCATTTACATTTGTTGTATCTGAAATAGTATACAGTGGTCTATTGTTGTAAACCTCTTCCTAACTTCCCATGCAGTGATGTCACTTGGGTAGCTTGAAATTAAGGCTTCCTGGGTGTATTTACACCAGGGATATTGCAAATGGTACAGAATACTTTTCTTGCTAGAGCTAGTTGTTAGGCACTTATCAGCATTTCACTAATGTTTACCACCAGGCAAATCTTGAATGTTCCCAGCAAGGCAGCATTCCCCTTACTTGTCAGGCTTCTCTGGTTGTTACTTTCACTATCAGAATCTTGTCCCATTGTATGAAGTCCCACTCAGTATATTGATATTTTGTTTTGTTTTTCCCCAACTTGCCTTGCTGGGTGATTTCTACTCAGAACTGACCTCCAGCAGAAAGACAGGAATAAACCACTTGATACTGAAATCACTCTTACAATATGGTTCCAGGGGGAGTTACGCATAGTTGGCATACAGTTTAATACACTTAAGTTAATAATTTGATTTTTCTTTAGAAAAGATGAAATCTGAGGTATACCATCAGTAGTTGAAAGACTTAGCATGTAGATTTGCATGAAGGACTATGAAAGATAAAAGAGGAAGTGTTTCTAATTTTGTGTTTTGTTTATATGAATATTAGAAAAAATGAAGCTTATTTCCTTCTTCCTCCACTCCCACCCCCATTTTAGTGTGTAGATATCATGTGTAGATCATCCAGAGGTAGGTGTTTTGAGAATTTCACTTACAGCTTATCAACTTTTCTTTGGAACTTCTGACTTCAGTTGTGTTGTCTTTCTGGCTTTAGAGAAAGTCAAGTTCAGTGTATACAGTGAGAAATGCCATGTACACATATGTGGATGGCTGTGTGATAAACTGGAAAATGAAAGCACACTGCTAAAAATCTCCAGGGACTTCCCTGGTGGCCTAGTGGTTAACATTCCAGACTTCACTGTTGTGGCCCAAGTTCAAGCCCTGGTGGAAGAACTGAAATCCTGCAAGCCACACAGCGTGGCCAAAAAAAAGAAAAATTCTGGATGTCAGGAGCAATACCAGGTGCACTTCAGTGGACTCTAAGCAGTTGAGGTGGTTGTACCTGGTGAATGTATACATGGCTTTGGAAAATTCATTCAAATCATACTAGAAAACAATTTTAAAAACATTTTTCATTTTTTTTCCAAAATAAAGAGTCTTGTTTATTATCTCTATAATTGTTAATATGTGTCGACAGTAGTGTGAATACTTGTCCCCTAACTCTTTCCCAGTCTTGGAAAGCATGCCAAGTGTCAGATGTTTCATAAAGGAGTATAGCCAAGAGTCTTCAGACAATACAGTTATTAAACATGGTAAAAGTGGTATGCTGTGTATTATTACATTTACTTAGCATTCCAAGGAAGTATTTTAGGGAAAAGGTGTCCAAAATAAGAAAACAAAGCCCTGCTGACTTCGCCAAGTAACTGAAGACTGCTTGGAACCTGCCTTCTTGCTAGCACTGATCTAAATGAGTTAGAGGTGGTAATACAACTGGTTCTGTTCTCACACACAGTCCAGGCCAACCTCTTAAGTTACAAGGTGTTTTATAGTTGTCCTGGCTATTCACATCATGAATTGCAAGCCCTCTTTGGATTCCCATATATTAATAGGGGTTCCCTGGTGGCTCAGATGGCAAAGAGTGCCTGCAATGCAGGAGACCCAGGTTCAATCCTTGGGTTGGGAAGATGCCCTGGAGAAGGAAATAGCAACCCACTCCAGTGTTCTTGCCTGGAAAATCCCATGGACGGAGGAACCTGGCAGACTAGCTTTTCTCCCCCTACACCAAAAATAGATACTCACTGCTGGGCAGTGACAGCGTCGTGGGTGGGAGGGGAGGCATCTTCGCCAGCCTTCCAGCTGCTGATGCTGGTGATGGAATAGCATTGGGGCAGCTCTGATTCTTTTAAGTTAGGCCTCAGTGCCTCGTAGGTAAACTCAGTCCAGAACACGCAGAATCTTTATTGGAATTTGTACACTTCGTCTCTCACAGCTGTGGAGAGTTTAGACTAATCACAACTCTCACTGGGATCCTATCATCTTTGTAATTTGAAAAAGGATCAGGAGCCTGCAGACTTGGAACATCTTGAGAAAAGTCTGGCTCTGAAATACATCATCACACGTGGGGGACACCACTTGCGGTATCATCGCAGAGAGCTGAAGAATGCTGAAATCGAGTATTTCTCTGGCGTGATTTCAAATGGCCTGAGAAATCCGAGAACTTTTTTTTTTTTTAAACTGCAAAACAGATTCTTTCCTCTTCCATCAACCCTGTTGCTGTCAAAGTGTCCCATGTTAGGTGCCAGAAATGAGCACAGCCTTTTAATGATAGCANCTGCCCCTGCCCCCGCCCCCTGATCATGGCTAGATTTGGAATTGGTCTGGGATGGCCTATGTCCAATGGGGCTTCCCAGCTGGCGCTGGTGGTAAAGAACCCCCCTGTCAATGCAGGAGATTAAGAGGCACCAGTTTGATCCCTGGGTTGGGAAGATCCCTTGGAGGAGGGCAGGGAAACCCACTTCAGTGTTCTTTCCTGGAGAATCCCATGGACAGAGGAGCCTGTTGGGCTACAGTCCACAGGGTCACAAAGAGCAGGTTATGACTAAAATGACTTGGCATGCCTGGCTGCCCTATGAACCAGTGTGTGATGGATTTCTTCTACTTCCTTAGAACTTATTTTGAATTTTCCTGTGTTTATTTTGGGCTGTGCTAGGTCTTCATTGCCAAGTGCGGACTTCCTCTAGCTGTGGTGAGCAGGGGCTGCTCTTTGTTGTGTCGCTCGGCCTTCTCATTGTGGTAGCTTCTCTTGTTGCAGAGCACGACCTCTAGAGCACGGACTTCAGCAGTTGTGACCTTTGGGCTTAATTGCCCTGTGGCATGTGGGATCTTCCCTGACCAAGGATCGAACCCATGTCCCCTGAATTGGCAGTCCCTCTATTCTACTTTTAGATTGAACTCCCATTTCTATTCTGAGGGTGAAGTTTTGTCCAAAGCCCAAACCCTTGTCCAGGGCTGTAGTCGTTTCCTAGGGCTTCCAAAGATACATCAGCACAAACTTGGTGCCTTAAAACAACAGAAATTTATTCTCAATACTGAAGGCCAGAAGTCTGAAATCAAGATGTGGCGGGACCACACTCTCTCTGATGGTTTCAAGGGACAATTAGTTCCTTGCCTCTTCCATCTTCTGGTGGTTATTAGCATTCCTTGACATGTAGACTCATCACTCTAGTCACTGCCTCTGTCTTCACATTGCTTTCCATGTGTCTTATTTTATGAGGATCCATCTAATTGCCTTTAAGACTCACCCAAATTACCCAGGGTAAGCTCTTCCTTTCAAGATTCTTAAGTTAATCACATTGGTAAAGCTCCCTTTTCAGATATTCCTGGACAATTTGGGTGAGTCCTAAGGAGAATTAGACTCTAGGGATTTGACATGGATATCTTTTTTTTAGGGAGGAAGAAGTCATTACTTAGTTTACAAAGGTTCTGATATCTCTGGGCCCGTGTTGGCTCTTCTTCCTGGGGGATGAGCCCCTTGTCTTTCTTATTTCTGGCTAAGGTTAAGAGTTAACATGAATATGTTCATGTATACACAACTCAGTTTACACATCTCTCTGCTATCCATCTCTCTATTCACCCATCTAGTCTACCTCTTTATGTTATTTATCTAAAATGAGACAAAAGTTTTATGCAATTATATTTTAATCGATGTAAGATGTGTTCTGATATTTCCTATTCTATTTGATTCCATTCCATTCTATTCTATCGTTTTATTTGGAAAAAAGTGCTAGTCAAAACCTACTTCAATTGATTCATAATAAGTAGTGACCTACAGTTTGCTGTATTCTGTTCTTAGAACACTGCTCTGATTATATCCTGTTTCTTACTAATTCTTTTTAAATCTGTTTTTTTTGTATTTATTTATAGCTGTGCTGGGTCTCCACTGCTGCAAGAGGGCTTTCTCCAGTTGCTGAGAGCACTGACTGCTTCATGGGCTCTAGGACACACAGGTAGTGCAGGCCCAGCTGCCTTGCGGCATGAGGGATCTTCCGGGACCAGAGATTGAACCACAGTTCCCTGAATTGGCAGGCAGATTCTTAACCACTAGACCACCTGGGAAGCCCCTTTGACTAACTCTCTGATGGTCTTATGTTGCTTTCCATGTGAAATCCAAGGTCCTCAGCCTGGAAGGCTCCTAGGTCCCCCTCAGATCCACTATCCCTGGCAGGAGGCAGCAGACTCCAGGCTTTGGACCTGAAGGCTAGTCTGTGGCACTTGGAAGTGCTGTAGCCTTAGACAAGTTAACTTCATTTTTTTATGTCCCTGTCCCTTCACTTGTAAAAGAGGGTCAGAGTGCCTTCCTTCCTGGGCTGCTGTGAGGGTCAGATGAGAGAACACGCACTTGGTGCTCAGTAAACATGAGTGGGGAGGTTTTCTGCCCAGGACATGCTCTGGTTCCCAACATACTCCACTTTTGGCTGTTTTCCGGAAGAATTTGGTGCCCTCCTGTATCTGTCCATTTGTTCATTCTATTACCCCTTCCTGACCCAACTGCCCCTTTTTGGAGAAATCAATCTTTCTTGACTTAGTCAAAATGTCACCATTTTAGTCTGGCAACCTACTCCAGTACTCTTGCCTGGAAAATCCCATGGATGGAGGAGCCTGGAAGGCTGCAGTCCATGGGATTGGTGAGGGTTGGACACGACTGAGCGACTTTACTTTCACTTTTCACTTTGACGCATTGGAGAAGAAAATGGCAACCCACTCCAGTGTTCTTGCCTGGAGAATCCCAGGGACAGGGGAGCCTGGTGGGCTGCCATCTGTGGGGTCGCACAGAGTCAGACACGACTGAAGTGACTTAGCAGCTGGTCGATGAGTGGGAAGTGGTCCGGTCTCCCCTGTGAGTCTGTAGTCTTATAACCATGTTTTGGTGCTTCTTGTCTGTCATAGTTCTTTCTAGGGTCCTTTACAAGAACATGAGAGCCTTTTTGGATGGGGAATGTGTTCACCCCATGTATACTTTCCCCATGCATCCCTTCGAAACACTTAGAACAAATAATATATTGGGTGATTTAGTGTGTAAAACTACCACTTGCTGTAGGAAGCTGGGATAAGTATGACTCTTAAATTTTCCAGTTAATATAGAATGTTTGATAACTGTATGTAACTAAGGATATCTTGCCTATCTTATATTTTTAATTCCATCAGAAATTAAAAAAATAATCCTTGGTTTATCTGAACTTTTCATATATACACACAGCTTGTATATATGAAAGTGACCAGCTGGTATATAAGTAATAAGCAGTAATATATAAGTAGTAACATGTACAAGTAATAATGCTTGTATATAAATAAATGACCAGCTTATAGCTGGTTTTATATCAATGATATCAAAGAAGTTATCGATCATTCCTAGGGTTATCTTATATGCATGTGTATGTGTGTGCTTTAATCATTGTATCAGTGCATGGTAAAGGAAAGTTATTAGCAAAATAAAAGAATGGTATAGTTCTAGAAGAAATCTCAGCTTAACAGTATAGATTGAAGGTTATGAGCATAGGCTCTGGACCTAAAACTCTTAAATTTAAACCCTATTTATTATAAATAAAATTCATTCATTTACTGGTTGTGCTATTTAATCTATTTAATCTCTCTATGTCTTTATGTCCTCATCTGTATAAACTGGGGCTAATAACAGTATCTACATTTTGGGGACTACTGTGAGGATTGAAATAACTGATACATGTGAAGTACTTACACAGCATCTGGACAGCATCTACCAGTAGAGCACTGTGCATGCACCATGTTCCACTCCAGGCACACATCCAGTAGATACGAGTGCAGATATTTACCAAGGGACATTTACTGGAATGCTCGCAGCAGCATGGTTTATAATAGCCCCAACTAGAAGCTACCCAAATGCCCATCAATAGTACAATGGATAAATAAATTCCATTTTTTGTATATAATAGAATATCATAACAGGTAACAACATGGATGAATCTCACAAACGTAGCAAAGTGTGAAGGTAACCAGATGTGAAAAGGGAAATACTGTATGATTCCATTCATGTAAAGATCAAACCCAGGCAACACCAGAAAACAGGAGAGCGACTNATTTTTTGTATATAATAGAATATCATAGCAGGTAACAACATGGATGAATCTCACAAACGTAGCAAAGTGTGAAGGTAACCAGATGTGAAAAGGGAAATACTGTATGATTCCATTCATGTAAAGATCAAACCCAGGCAACACCAGAAAACAGGAGAGCGACTGCGCGAGTTGGGGAGAATGACTGGAAAGTAGCATGAGGAGACTATCTGGGGTGCTGGACATGCTGGCTTTTATGTTGCGGGGACTGACTGTGTGGACGTACTCAGTTTGTGAAAATTCACCAAGCTGTGCACTTGTGATTTCTGTACTTTCCTGTATGTAAATTATATTTTAAAAGTTTTTTAAAACAGTGTTGACCTGAGATGAATAGACTGCTAGATATTTTTCCAGCAAAGATGGGTTTACTCAGGATTGGCAGAGAGTTGTGATTGTGGCACTGTAACCATGGCAAGGCGTGCAGATCTCTCATGATGAGAGGAGGAGAACGCTTCTTCTATAGGGGAAGAAGGAAGCCAGGAGGGCTGTTGGAAACAAGGTCCATGGCTTCTCACTGACTGAGTCTTGTCAGGAAAAAAGGAAGGTCATTCTTGTTCCTGTTGAGCTCTGCTATCGTTGCAGGACCCGGGAGCTCCCTCTTCTGGTCTCCTTAATCTATTTAACTGAGGTTTCTGTTTATTAAGTTTTTATATTTTCTCCTTTTGATCAAGATCTTTCTCTGAAAGCATCCCTGATCAAGAGTCAAATTTTCAAGTTTTAGTGGCTTTTTGTCTCTCAGTGTTAAGAAAGATGTGTCAAGTTGGAGGGAAAGTGAACAGATCGGAAACTTATTAAGGTCACATTTAAGTAACAGGGAGGTAGGAGGGTGAATGCTCAGGCACTTTTTATCTAAAGTCCATATGTTATCAAGAGGAGCTCTCCAGGTGGCACTAGGGGCAAAGAACCCATCTGTCAATGACGTGAGACATGGGTTCAGTCCCTGGGTTGGGAAGATCCCCTGGTTGCATGGCAACCCACGCCAGTATTCTTGCCTGGAGAAACCCATGGACAAAGGAACCTGGGAGGCTACGGTCCATAGGGTCTTACAGAGTTGAACATGACTGAAGTAGCACACACAGGGGCATGTTATCAAGATTGTAGACATTAGAGATCATCTGAAGTGTTGCATCACCATTAAAGTTTGGCAACAGACTTCCAACAGGCCATCTGGAAGTCTTGGGGAAGCTGTACTGGCAGTTGGCTTTTGCTTCAGTTCAAGGAAATCTTTACTTTCAGGACACCAGATGATGTGCAGTTCCAGCCACAGTTCATTGCCTTCTTTATGTATTTCATGCGAATCCAAGAGTTTATTTCCTGGAATTTGGTGACATGTGGGTCACTTAGCAGTACCTCATAGGGGCCTTTCCAGAAAGATTGAAGAAAGTTCTTCTGGAAGTATCTTTTCTAATACACAAAACCTCTAGGTTGCAAGGTGTGATGCTTAAGGTCTTTATCTCCTGACAAATTTTTAATAGAAGTAGTTAGGCCTTTGCAATATTAGACTATCTCTTATCAGTTGTAGGTTAAAAGAAGCAGGAGCCAGGTGCAGTGGGCACCATGTGACTATTTCAGGAGAGACTTTATGAGTTCCAAAAGGTGTGAATCTGAGATTTAGAAACATTAATGGTTATGTGATAAAGGACAGAAATGGTAAGGACCTAACAGAAGCAGAAGAGATTAGGAAGAGGTAGCAACCCTGTGACAACCTAGAGGGGTTGGATGGTGTGGCAGGTAGGAGGGAGTTTCTAGAGGGAGGTGGCATATGTATACTTATGGCTGATTCATGTTGATGTAGCAGAAACCAACACAATATTGTAAAGCAATTATCCTTTAATTATAAATAAATTAAAAAATTAAAAAATAAGTGGAAAGAATATACAGGAGAACTATAACAAAAAAAAAAAAAATCTTAGCAACCCAGATAAACATGATCGTGGTCACTCACCTAGAGCCAGACATCCTGGAGTGTCAAGTCAAGTGGGCCTTAGGAANGGGATTAATCAACTACAAGCACACTGACACATTCCATTTTCTGGATCTGCAAAGCTGAGGAGCAGATGCTGGAGTGCTATGACCCTGAGAAGTGACTGCGCCCTGTCAGGCCTGACAGCTGCCTCCCCAGATGACACATTTACCCCTCCTCCAACTGCAAGTGTGCTGGCACGTAACTGCATCGGACCTGAACACACGTGCATGGGGGCAGCTAGAAGGTAGGCTCTGTTTAAGGCTCCATCTCTTGTGGAATTAGGACCATTTTCTTTGTTCATTAGTAATTCATTTCAGTAGCTGGGATCTGAACTTCAAGGCATAGCATCTTTACTTACAAGACTTGGATTTTGGATAGCTGACTTTGAATGAGTTTGCACCTGCAAAAACTGGTTTTTCTCTTTCTTCAGGGGGTAAATTACCTTAGAAAGAAAAAGAGCATGACATTCAGCTGTCTACTCTATTCCCTATTCATTTTGAACCAAACCTGAACTAACAAAAGCAGACATGATTAGTGTCATCAAAGACAGAACTCGGAGAGAAACAGACTCTTCTCATGTTTTTCATTGCAAAACTGTCAGACTTCTAACTCCATGATTGGGTCTGAAGTGCACCATTTTTGAAGATGCTAGGTTTGCAATCTTTTTTATTAGCAGGTGAGAAAACTTGTTGGCTTTACCTATGGATGAGCACATACTAGTACAAACAAACTGAAAATCTGCACAAAGATGTTTGCAGATATTTGTTATAGTTTGAAGGCAAAGATAATCAGCCAATTAAGTAAACTGGAACCATGACCGTTGTCAGAAATTTCTTAAAACTTGTAATGTTCAATATATCAATATTTGTCATAAGAATACCTTAATATTTAAACANAGACTTCTAACTCCATGATTGGGTCTGAAGTGCACCATTTTTGAAGATGCTAGGTTTGCAATCTTTTTTATTAGCAGGTGAGAAAACTTGTTGGCTTTACCTATGGATGAGCACATACTAGTACAAACAAACTGAAAATCTGCACAAAGATGTTTGCAGATATTTGTTATAGTTTGAAGGCAAAGATAATCAGCCAATTAAGTAAACTGGAACCATGACCGTTGTCAGAAATTTCTTAAAACTTGTAATGTTCAATATATCAATATTTGTCATAAGAATACCTTAATATTTAAACAAATTCATTTTGTATATTCCATTTTTTCTATGGTTGCATGCATTTCATTATCTTTAAGCATTCACTCAATAACAATGATTTTTTCAACAACATTTAGTACCTGCATTAATTGAATTCTAGGCATCATGTTGTATCCCAAAGATATAACAATTGTGCTCATTGGCTTCTAGGAGCTTGCTGTTGGCTTGAAACAAAGTACAAATAAATGAGTGCTTCTATAAATCATTCATTCATGGATTCACAAATCCTTATTGACCACCTAAATATCAGGAATTATTCTAAACATTGAGAATGCAACAATAAACCCAAGATACAAGGTCCCTGCTTTAGTAAGCTGGCATTGTAGGAGACAGTCAATGAATAAGTGAACAAATAAACAAGATAATTTCAGATGGCCATGAGAGCTATGAATAAAACAAAGTGGGTGAATTGATATAGAACGATGCACTAGGGAGTGTAACACTTTGCTGGGATCGTTAGCAACAGCTTCTCTGAGTAGGTGACATCTGTGCTGAGATATGAATATGAGGAAGTGGCCAGCAGGGAAGATCTGGAAGAGGAGTCTTCCATGCAGGGGAGCTATGATTTCAAAAGCTCTGAGAGGAGAACAAGTTTGGCATGACACTGTAAGTGAGGCAGCATGAGCAGGACTTTGTATGACATGAGATCCTAGTTGCAGGCAAAGACCTCAAGACCATGGTAAAGCACTGAGGTTTTATCCTAAATGTGATAGGAGCTGCTGTGGTGGGGAGTTGTTGAAAATTGAAACAGCCTGACTCAAGATCATGTTGGCAATTTGTGTAGGGGCTAGATGGAAGTGGGTTGACAAGGTGGCTTTTGCTATAACTCACGGGGAGATGGGTGAGCATAATCTCTGCAGTGCCTTGAGTCACATGTGATTGGTGTTACAATACTGTGTATAAAGAGAGCCATAATAGCACAGATGCAAGTGAGCTTAATTCTGCTTTGAAATCTTGGGACTTCATCAGGAAGCGCTTGTGAACTGCTACATGTGAGACTAAAGCAGGGCTTGGAAAATTTCTGTGGAGGATCAAAGGGAAACATTTTAGGCTCTGAGAGAGATATTAGTTTCTTGCTGCAACTAATCAATTTTGTTGTTGACGCTCAAAAGCAGCCATAGATGATGTGTGTAAATAAACAGCTGTGGCTGTGTTCTAATAAAACTTTATTGGCAAAAACAGGCAGCCAATAGATTTGGCCAGTGGGCTGTGGTTCGGCAACCTCTGGGGCAGAGGTTATCATTTCCAGCACTGCTGAGTTTCTTCTTTTCCGCCGTGTTTTATGCCATTTCTCTCCGCTCTCACTCTTTTGGTTTCATTTATATTAACTCTGAGAACCCAGATGTTTTTGCCACCTTATTGAAATAACTTACAGCATCAACAACCATGATGTCCCTCACTACCCAAAATTTTGCTCAAAGGATTGGCCTGATGGCCTGTAATAATATGGTCTGAAACCTGCCCAGAACTCACATAAGTTTCTTAGTGGAAAGCCAACAGCAGTCTTCATTTCTTAATCACTGCTTTATCTCTTGAGTTCATTTTCTGGTACTGAAACTGATTGATTACAAAGATACTGGAGTCATATTTTATTAGTCATGGTCATCAGCACCTATATGCAATCACATATAGATGTCTAGTGGCTTTTTCTCATAAAGTTTTCCATCCAGCTCAATATTAGCATGATCCATAACTCAATATTACCCTCAACATAAGTCATGATTCAACCAGAAAACAAAATACTCTAAATATTTAGCAGAGTGAATGGGTATCACCAATGATGAAGCTAAAAATCTATATAGGGAGCAGTCAGATAGCTCAGACATTAGCAATAGCAAGAAGCTTCTAGCAGCCATAGGCAGGGGTCTGGGGTTACTGTAGCCCAAGGGCTAAAGTCACCAGTCAGAAAGTAGAATACCTGCCACATGGCAGGAGCTGGCGCCATAGAAGAGATATGGTCAATGGCTGAGATGATGCCCAAGATGTTGAAGTAGAGGGAAAAATCACTTGGGTTCTTTCTTTCTCTGATTCCACAATCATCTGCCTGTCCTTCCAAAGGCTAGGCGTTTGCCAGAAGCTGACACAAGAGCCTGTGAGACAAAGTGAGACACAGCAGAGCAGAGAAGGGGAAGGGAGCAGATCCAAGGGAAATAAAGACCAAAGTAAGGAAGGGACCTGATATCCTTCTCTAGATGGAAAGCTGAATGGAAAACATACACACACACACACAGAATCAGAGGCAACCATCAGCTGGGCAGAGAGAAGAGCAGGGGGCCTGGAATCAGAGGGTTTTCTACTCAGATACAGGAAGAAGTGTGCTTATCACAGGCAGTTAGAATAACAAAAATATGCATCAATTGGTCTCACAAACCTAAATATTTTCAGATGTACTTAGAAGGACAGTTAGCAGAGAAGTCTCCTGCCCCCCACCCACCCCACCGCCAGAGGGACTCACCACCAAGATGGAAGGAAGCCCACCTCCTTGTCAGCTTTCCCAGGCCCATTTACTGCCCATCTGTGATGGGAGCTGTTGAAGGAAAAGAGTTTGGAATTTGTCCAACTAGGCACTATGGACAGACTGCCTCAGAGCCAGCAGTGACCCAGAACTTCCTTGTCATTCATAGCTGAAGGCACAGCCTCAGCTGAGTTCAGTCCAGCTGGCCTGGGATATCCTTGCTTGGTGATGGAGAGTCTCCGCAAATTAGCAGCTTCAGCTTTCACACTCTAATTTTGTATAAACATAGCCCTGACACAACCTGGATAAGTAAGAGGGTGATGAAATATGTATGACACAAGCATTTTCATTCCTACATCCACCAACAAACAGCCCTTCCTCACTCCTTAGGGATGCCCCTGGTAGTTATGCCAGACGCAAGTCCTTGCTGACTTCTTTCACTGCCTAATGCCCTTCAGTACCAGGATCTAGCCCTCCAACCCTTGGGTGATGGCATAAAAGAACTATGTCATTAAGATCTCAATGGCTCTGCTGAGGGAACTCCCTCTGAAAGAGGTATCTCTTAAGAAACAAACTCATGTTTCTCCTTCCCAGACCCAGAAAAAATAGTTTAGTGGCCTGGAAAAGGTCATCAGTGACTCCTGATGACCTGGGAACAGGACAAAAGCAGTTGCAGTAGTTTGGTTTATATGATGAGACATCTCTGTCTCCTTCAACCTACTGATGTAGGGACTTCAAAAGGCAAAGCAATCATACCTAGGACCCACAGCTTCTGGGACCTAGAAAACAGTTGAATTTATAAGTGTTTTGGAGGAATCTCAGAAATATTTGGGGAAGGTCAACTCTCTTCTCTGAGTATTTCTAACTAAAGAGCAATGGGGAATCTTCAGAGCAATACATTTGTACTCTTAGCTGGCTGGTGATGGCTGGAACGTCTGAGTTTCAGGAATAGTTTCCTAACAGTGAGAAAGGACTCAGGATTGCATTGCTTCTAGTGAAAGTGAATTCTTGAGTGGCTGAAGCCTGGGTACTTTCTGGTAAGCAGGGATTGCTGAGGGGATTTGAATCCTCGGTAAGAGAATTTCTGTATAACATTCTTACTGGGCAGTTCTCCACCCCCTACTCTAGTTTTCTTATCTGTCTCTTGGACTTTGCTGTGTTGCTATGAGGCTGCATATCTTTATCTCTTTAGTCAACAGTTCTTATTTTCAGAGTCAAGAATGTGGGGGAACACGAGGACAGCGTGGCAACAGACGAGAGTCACGAGAGGCAGCTTTGGAAAAACAAACCTTCTGTAGGCTTATAGATCTTATAGGAATTTGGTTCACAGTTGCTTGGAGGATCCTGGATAGTTGCTGAAAATCTGCGCAGCAGGATGTGAGGAGATTCAAGTGCAAAGTTATGTTCTCCGTCCTTCCCACTTGCCCGTATGGCCACAACAGAATTATACAACTGACGAGAGATTTTTTTAGGTTTTCTCAGCAGGATAGCACATTGATCATTTGGGGGCTTATTGAGGAAAATTGTCAAGCAGTCAACGGGTGCTTCCACATTGGCAAGCTGCCCCATCACCAACCTGGTTTAAATAACTTGACAGCACAGAGTGTCAACAGTTCAGGCTCTGATGGATGACTTTAGACAGGGGAAAAACTAAATTACCCTTCCAATGGGCTGATAAGGTTGAAATATGTAAAGAGAAGCAGTGCTCTCCTTGGAAAAAGTCCACTATAACATTTGAATCATAATATAGTAGAGCCTGAGAACAGGAAGATGAATGATCATCTAGTAGAGTAAAATTAAGTTCTTTAGAAAAGTGAAAGAATTGGGGCAAAATTATAGATATGATAACCCCAAACTCTCCCGCTTTGCTCTGTCAATATGGGCGTAGAATGTCTCTGACAACCTACCTGGTGCCAAGGGAAAATGACATTTTGCAAAAACAAACATACCAACCAACCAAGCCAACAACCAATTCAAAATTATTGTGCTATTTGTGAGCTTCATTTTATTTCACCTTGTCCTTGTAAGTTAATGGGTCAAGACAGAAGTCCATTACTAGAGCTGTTATTTTCTTTGGTTTATTTAAATTGCTTTGTTTGGCAGGAGAACTTTAGCCTCTTTTATTTTCTGTGTGTGCAAAAGTTTTTGTTTGTAATATTAGATTTTCTACTGGCTATTTTATGCTGTAGATAACCTTTATCAACTTCTGTTTTATCCTTGTAAAAATATTCCCTTATGCATCTCATATAAATATTAAAATCCTCAAACCATCCCTTCATGAAATTCATTCTTCTTTTACAAAGAAATTGAAGAAGCCAGCTGATTTCAGTTAAAATATTATGTATAAAAGTTATTATTGCCTCCATATACTAAACCCACTTTCACCCCTTTGCTTTTACCTAAAAAAAAAAAAAAGTTATCCCATTATTTAGAGGAGTCAATATAGAGACACAAAACTGCCCTGCGGCTCATATAGTCTGAGTAACAAAATAGAGAAATGAAAACAGAGAAGATATAGGACAAAACATTACTGTCTCCCCAGAACAATTGCAGAATTGAGGTGTGTATGAGGTGTGGGTCTATTTTTCAGATCAATTTAATCCTCTTTCATATTGTGTGTTTTGACTTGGTCATTGTAAGTACTTTTAATCAGTTGCAGTAAAATAGCTTTGGCTTTCGACTTGAGTTTAAAAATATATTATGCAAATACATATGACTATAAAAGTTACCTCTATACACAAAAATGGAACATGATGTTAACTTGTTTTTTGGTTTAATAGAGGAGTTTGCCTCATGTCTAAAATCATTATACAACAAATATATCCTGAGCATATGTTGTATGATAAGTCTTCTGCTACGTATAAATTATGCAGCTATCATGGGGTCAACATTTTTTATACAGCATATTCAGATGTCTAAAAAGGAGGCGAGATATATAAATTGGAATGATTTCCTTCCATAGGGTTGGGAGTTGTAAGAAGAACGATCTTGACAATCAATGTATTTCAGTCTCTGCTAGGATTGAATAAATAGTTTTCCCCTTGTTTAGTTCAGTCTCTTTTGGGTTCACACTTCTGCTCCCTACCACGCTGTGTTTACCTTTCAAGTGTCCATCCCATATCATCTCCCTCCCCAAGATGGAATCAGTAAGGATGGCAAGTCACGCATCTCCTCTGGAGAACAGAGGCAACTGTTATATATGTGGGTCCTTGTGTCATTCTGTAGTTCTTTTTTTTTTTAATGTTATTGAATTATAATTGATTTACAATACTGTATTTAATTTCTGCTGTACAGCACAGTGACTATATATCTATTCTTTCTCATTCTTTTTCTGTTATGGTTTATCATAGGATATTGAATATAGTTCTCTTACTATACAATAGATCCTTGTTGTTTATCCATCACATATATAATAATTGCATCTGTTAATTCTAAACTCCTAGTCCTCTCTCCCACCTCTTGCCCACGATGGCAACCACAAGTCTGTTCTTCTGTGAGTCTGTTTTTGTTTCATGTGCTATGTGTGTGTATTAGATGTTCAGTCGTGTCAGACTTTCTGTGGCCCCATGGACTGTAACTTGCCAGGTTCCTCTGCCCATGGGATTCCCCAGGCTAGAATACTGGAGTGAGTAGCCAGTCCCTTCTCCAGGGGATGTTCCTGACCTAGGGATCAAACAAAGGGCTCCTGCATTGCAGGCAGATTCTTTACCATCTGAGCCACCAGATATGCTCATTTGTGTCATACTTTAGATTCCACACATAAGTGATACATTTGTCTCTTTCTGAATTACTTTGCTTAGTATGATAATCTCTAGGTCCATCCACATTGCTGTAAACGGCATTATTTAATTCCTTTTATGGCTGTGTTACTGACCTCTTGTTGAGATTTCCTTGTCCACTAAGTGGCCAGCTCTTATCTGAGGTGCATGCCTGGTCAAGTCCTATTTGCTCGGTAAAGGCAGCATTCCCTGGGATCTCCGCCATCTCCCTGCTGACCAGCCAAGGCCTCATGTTCCCTGAAGCCATCACTTAGCACACCTTCTGGACCAGAGCCATCAATTATGTGTCTTCTGCAAGGTCACGGGAGCTTCTGGTGCCCACTCTGTGACTCTTTCTCTATCCAATACCCCCGCGCTTCTACCACCACCATTTTATCCCATGTGGCTACATCCTCTGAGGCTGGCTTCTCTCCAGAATAGGGGCATGGATTCCTCTTGGCTCAGCTTCTCTCTCTGCTGCAATACATCTGGGCCTTTTATATCATTTCCTTCCCTGTTGGCTTAGGGATAAAGAATCTGCCTACAATGCAGGGGACCCAGGTTCGATCCCTGGGTCAGGAAGATCCCCTGGAGGAGGGAATGGCAATCCACTCCAGTATTCTTGCCTAGAGAATCCCATGGACGAAGGAGCCTTATAGGCTACAGTCCATAGGGTCACAAAGAGTCAGACGTGACTGAAGTGACTGAGCACACAGGCGCTTCTTCCAAAAGTGTATATAGAAAGGAGGATTTGCGTAAGGTTCCCCAGGCTTTGGATTTACAGGCCTTTGCTGACAAAGCTCTGTATAGTCAAAGCTGTGGGTTTTCCAGTAGTCATATATGTGAGGGTAGGGCCATAAAGAAGGCTGAGTGCTGAAGAATTGATGCTTTCAAACTCTGATGTTGGAGAAGACTCTTAAGAGCCCCTTGGACTGCAAGGAGATCAAACCTGTCAATCCTAAAAGAAATCACCCCTGAATAATCATTGGAAGAACTGATGCTGAAGTTGAAGTTCCAGTACTTTGGCCACCTGATGCGAACAGCCAACTTCTTAGAAAAGACTTGGATGCTGGGAAAGATTGAAGGCAGGAGGAGAAGGGGATGACAGTGGACGAGATAGTTGGATGGCATCACTGACTCAATGGACATGAGTTCGAGCAAGCTCCGGGAGATGGCAAAGAACAGGGAAGCTTATTGTGCTGCTGTCCACGGGGTCATAAAGAGTCAGACAGAACTGAGTGACTGAATAACAACTACCCCAGGCTGCAGAGCCAGAAAGCTTTTCACCTGGTTTCTGTGAGGTAGGGGTTGACTTGCACTGCAGCACCGCTTGTTTATACTACAGTTTTCAGCAAAGCTTTTCTCCTGTGATATGTCAAGATGATTTAGGTGAACTTTGAAAAATCCCTTTTCTCTCTAGAGAAAATTTTGTTTTTGAGATGAATGTTGCCCATTCCAAGTATTACAGGTGAATAAACTTCACTTGGGGGCTTCCCTTGTGGCTCAGCTGTAAAGAATCTGTCTGCAATGCAGGAGACGTGGGTTCAATCCCTGGGTTGGGAGAATCCCTGGAGAAGGAAATGGCAACCCACTCNATATTCCCACCAACAGTGCAAGAGGGTTCTTTTTTTTCCATACCCTCTCCAGCATTTATTGTTTATAGAGTTTTTGATGATTGCCATTCTGAGTGGTGTCAGGTAATATCTCATTGTAGTTTTGATTTGTATTTCTCTAATAATGAGAGATGCTGATCATCTTTTCATGTATTTATTAGCCATCTTTTGGAGAAATGTGTGTTGCTCACTTTTTGATTGGGTTGTTTGGTTTTCTGGCATTGAGTTGCTTAAGCTGCTTGTATATTTTGGAAATTAATCCTTTATCAGTTGTTTCATTTGCTATTGTTTTCTCCCATTCTGAGGGTTGTATTTTCACCTTGTTTATAGTTTCCCTTGCTATGCAAAAGCTTTTGAGTTTAAGGAGTTTAAGTAGGTCCCACTTGTTTATTTTTGTTTTTATTTCCATTCCCCTAGGAGGTGGCTCATAGAGGATCTTGGTGTGCTTTATGTCACCGAGTGTTCTGCCTATTTTACCTATAAGAGTTTTATAGTTTCTGGTCTTACATTTAGGTCTTCAGTCCATTTTGAGTTTATCTTTGTGTATGGTGTTAGGAAGTGTTCTAATTTCATTCTTTTACATGTAGCTGTCCAGTTTTTCCAGAAGCACTTATTGAAGAGGCTATCTTTGCCCTATTGTATATTTTTGCCTTTGTCAAAGATAAGGTGCTGATAGGTGTGTGGATTTATCTCTGGGCTTGCTTTCTTGTTTCATTGTCTATATTTCTGTTTTTGTGCCAGTACTGTACTGTCTNGCACTTATTGAAGAGGCTATCTTTGCCCTATTGTATATTTTTGCCTTTGTCAAAGATAAGGTGCTGATAGGTGTGTGGATTTATCTCTGGGCTTGCTTTCTTGTTTCATTGTCTATATTTCTGTTTTTGTGCCAGTACTGTACTGTCTTGATGACTGTAGCTTTGTAGTATAGTCTGAATTCAGGGAGGTTGATTTCTTCAGCTCCATTCTTCTTTCTCAAGATTACTTTGCCTATTTTGGGTCTTGTGTTTCCATACGAATTGTGAAAAATGCCATTGGTGATTTGATAGGGATTGCATTGAATTCGTAGATTGCTTTTGGTAATACAGTCATTTTCACGATATTGATTCTTCCAACATAAGAACATGGAATATCTCTCCATCTGTTTATATCATATTTGATTTCTTTCATCAGTGTCTTTCTTTCATCTGTGTACAGCTCTTTTGTCTCCTTGCTACTGCTTCTACGAAGTAGCTTCAGTCGTGTCTGACTCTGTGCAACCCCAGAGATGGCAGCCGACCAGGCTCCCCTGTCCCTAGGATTCTCCAGGTGAGAACACTGGAGTGGGTTGCCATTTCCTTCTCCTTTTTGTCTCCTTAGGTAGGTTTATTCCTAGGTATTTTATTGTTTTTGTTGCAATGGTAAATGGGATTGATTCCTTAATTTCTCTTTCTGCCATTTCATTGTTAGCATATAGGAATGCAAGTGATTTCTGCAACTTTGTATCCTGCAACTTTATTGCATTCACTGATTAGCTCTAGAAATTTTTTGATAGCATCTTTAGGGTTTTCTGTAGTATCATGTTGTTTGCAAACAGTGAGTGTTTTACTTCTTTTTTTCCAATCTGGATTCCTTATATTCAGTTTTCTGATTGCCATGAGTAGGACTTCCAAAACTATGTTGACTAATAATGGTGAGAGTGGGCACCCTTGTCTTGTTTCTGATCTTACAGGAAATGCTTTCAGGTTTAACCACTGAGAATAATTTTTGCTGTAGGTTTATCACATATGGACTTTATTATGTTGAGGTAGGTTCCTTCTATGTCAGTCTTTTAAAAAATCATAAATGGCTGCTGAATTTTGTCAAAAGCTTTTTCTGCATCTATTGAGATTATCATGGATTTTTATCTCTCAATTTGTTAATATGGTGTATCACATTGATTGACTCATGTATACTGAAGGATTCTTGCATCCCTGGGATATATCTGACGTGATAATGGTGTATGATCTTTTAAATGTGTTTTTGGATTCTGTTCTCTAGAATTTTGCTGAGGATTTTTGCATCTGTGTTCATTAGTGATACTTTCCTATAACTTTGTTTTTTTGTGAAGTTTTTATCTGGTTTTGGTATCAGGGTGAATGGTGGCCTTGTAGAATGAGTTTGGAAGTGTTCCTTCATCTGCGACTTTATGGAAGAGTTTGAGATGGATAGGCATTAACTCTTCTCTAAATGTTGATAAAATTCAAGTGTGAAGCCATCTGCCCTGGGCTTTTGCCTTTTGGGAGATTTCAGTTTTTATTTCAGTGCTTGTGATTGGCTCCTAGAGAAGAGAGGAGAAATGCCTCCAGAAAGAATGAAGAAGATAAGCCAAAGCAGTAATGATGCCCAGGTGGGGATGTGTCTGGTGGTGAGAGTAAAGTCCAATGCTTTAAAGAACAATATTGGATAGGAACCTGGAATGTTAGGTCCATGAATCAAGGGGAATTGGAAGTGGTCAAACAGGAGACAGCAAGAGCGAACATCAACCTTTTAGGAATCAATGAACTAAAATACACAGGAATGAGTGAACTTAATTCAGATGACCATTATATCTACTACTGTGGGCAAGAATCCCTTAGAAGAAATGGTGTAGCCCTCAGAGTCAACAAGAGTCTGAAATGTAGTACCTGGGTGCAATCTCAAAAATGGCAGAATGATCTCAGTTTATTTCCAAGGCAAACCATTCAACATCACAGTAATCCAATGTGCCCTAACCACTAATGGCAAAGAAGATGAAGTTGAAAGGTTCTATGAAGACATGCAAGACTGCTGGAACTAACACCAAAAGAAAGGTATCCTTTTCCTCAAAGGGGGCTGGAATGCAAAAGTAGGAAGTCAAGAGATACCTGGAATAATAGGCAAGTTTGGCCTTGGAGTACAAAATGATGCAGGGCAAAAAAGGCTAACGGAATTTTGCCAAGAGAATGCACTGGTCATAGCAAACACCCTCTTCCAACAACACAAGAGAACAATTTACACATGGTTTTGCCAGATGATCAATACTAAAATCAGATTGATTATATTCTTTGCAGTTGAAGATAGAGAAGTTCTATATAGTCAGCAAAAATTAGACTAGGAGCTGACTCTGGCTCAGATCATGAGCTCTGTGTTGTAAAATTCAGACTTAAATTGAATGAAGGTGAAGAAAGTTGGGAAAAACACGAGGTCATTCAGATATGACCTAAATTAAATCCCTTATGGTTATACAGTGGAATGACAAATAGATTCAAGGGATTAGATCTGATAGAAAGAAAGAAAGAAAGAAAG
>SJYV01019698.1:44631-197432 GCA_006410875.1 Neotragus pygmaeus
AAGTCACTCAGTTGTGTTTGACTGTTTTGCAGCTCTATGGGCTGTAGCCTACCAGTCTCCTCCATCCATGGGATTTTCCAGGCAAAAATACTGGAGTGGGTTGACATTTCCTTCTCCAGGGGATCTTCCTGACCCAGGGATTGAACCCCGGTCTCCTGCATTGTAGGCAGACACTTTACCATCTGAGCCACCAGGGAAGTTCTTAGATCTGATAGACACAGTGCCCAAAGAACTATGGAAGGAGGTTCATAACATTGTACAGGAGGTGGTGATCAGAACCATCCCCAAGGAAAAGAAATACAAGAAGGCAAAATGGTTGTCTGAGGAGACATTACAAAGAACTGAGAAAAGAAGAGAAGCAAAAGACAAAGGAGAAAGGGAAAGATATACCCAACTGAATGTAGAGTTCCAAAGAATGGCAAGGAGAAATAAGGAAGCCTTCTTAGTAAACAATGCAAAGAAATAGAGGAAAACAATAGCACAGGAAAGGCTAGAGATCTCTTAAAGAAAATGAGAATTACCAAGGGAACATTTCATGCCAAGATGGGCACAATAAAGGACAGAGGATGAGATTGTTGGATAACGTCCTTGACTCAATCAGCATGAGTTTGAGCAATCTCTGGGAGACAGTGAAGGACAGCCACGCCTGGTATGCTGCAGGAATCTCCTGCATGCAGTCCATGCATGCAGGACCCCCAATGCAGAATCTCCCCATGCAGTCCATGGGGGTCGCAAAGAGTTAGACATGACTGAGTGACTGAACAGCAACAGCAGCTAGTTTCTCAGGATCCTGTGTATTTCTATGTTGTCTGTTGTAACTTCTCCTTTTTCATTTCTAATTTTATTGACTTGATTCTTCTCCCCTTTTTTCTTGAGGAGTCTGGCTAATTGTCAAGTTTGTTTTTTCAAAGAACCAGGTTTTAGTTTTATTAATCTTTACAATTGCTTCCTTCATTCCTGCTCTGATCTTTATGATTTCTTTTATTCTACTAACTTTGGGCTTTTTTTTGTTTTAGCTGTAAGTTAGGTTGTCTATTTGATACTATTCTTGTTTCTTGAGGAAGGTCTGTATTTCTATAAACTTCCCTCTTAGAACTGCTTTTGCTGCATCCCATCGGTTTTAAGTCATCATGTTTTCATTGTCATTTGTTTCTAGGAACTTTTTGGTTTCCCCTTTTATTTCTTCAGTTGCCTGTTTATTATTTAGGAACATATTGTTTAATCTCCATGTGTTTGTGTTTTCTTTCTTTCTTTTTCTTTTCTTTTTTACAAATTTTCCCCTGTAATTGGATCTAATCTCATAGTGTTGTGGTCAGAAAAGATGCCTGATATTTCAGTTTTCTTAAATTTTTACTGAGGTTTGATTTGTGACCCAAGATGTGCTCTATTCTAGAAAATGTTCCATGTGCACTTAAGAAGAAAGTATATTCTTCTGCATTTGGATGGAATGTCCTGATGGTATCAGTTAGGTTCATATGGTCTAATGTGTCATTTAAACTTGTATTTTCTTATTAATTTTCTGTCTTGATGGTCTGTCCATTGGTGTAAGTGGAGTGTTAAAGTCCCCTAACATTGTNGAAGAAAGTATATTCTTCTGCATTTGGATGGAATGTCCTGATGGTATCAGTTAGGTTCATATGGTCTAATGTGTCATTTAAACTTGTATTTTCTTATTAATTTTCTGTCTTGATGGTCTGTCCATTGGTGTAAGTGGAGTGTTAAAGTCCCCTAACATTGTTGTGTTACTGTCGACTTCCCTTCTTATGCCTGTTAGTGTTTTATGTATTGAGGTGCTCCTATGTTGTGTGCATAAATATTTACAGTTGTTACATACACTGCTTTTTCTATTGTTTGGAGGTGGGTAATGTGTTCCCTTGGAAGAACAAGATTTTTGGCCACCGACTTATGAATCCTACAGGGTGGTCTTGGCATCTGTTTTCTAAACTTTGAGGCATGGCCCGCACTCAGAGATGGGAAGGGTCCCATCTGAACACTGTTTCACCAGGGTAAGGTTAAATATTCATAACTATGGTGCTATAAACAGAATTCTTTCAAAGTCCTTCTGCTGCCCCTGGATACCTAGAAGTCCCTGGACCTCAAGGCCTCCCTCCATATACTTAGCCCAGAATCCTCAATACAAGTCTTAAAGCTCTCTGCCCCAACTAATCCAGAACCAAGTTGTCAGAGAAAGCTAGTCTGGTTCAAGGACTAGTTTGCAAATGCAAACCTAATACAATTAAAAGGAAAGGAAAATTCATGGAGGGAAAAAAAAGTCCAAGGAGAATCTCAGCATAGAGGTTTGGGCAGATAAAACCAGCATTCTGTCTTCTTGTAGCCACCCTGTCTGGGTGGGGGACAAGGAGAGGACAAATTCTAAAGAAGATTTGAGGCACCTTGTTTCTTTCCCTGGAGTTCTGTTTTTGTTCCCCCCACCCCTAGGTTGAAGTACCTGTCCCTTCTATTAACACTGGGTGGTCACCAATGTGACTCATAGGTATTCTGTGTAAGCTGGTAACCAGGATGGTATATGTACCAAAATGATAGCCAACTTGAAGGGCACACGGGAAAAAACCCTAACCCGGAAATGGCAACCCACTCCGGTGTTCTTGCCTGGAGAATCCCAGGGACGGGGGAGCCTGGTGGGGTGCTGTCTATGGGGTCGCACAGAATCGGACATGACTGAAGTGACTTAGCAGCAGCTACCACATAATTCTCTCAGCGTCATTTCGAAAGTCACTGCCATTCTTTCCATTCCCTCAACCTCTAACATGACCAGTAGGGGGCACTGCAGGGTGAGATTCCCAGCAGCACCCCCTCCTTTCTACCAAGTTATCAGATCATAAAGTATGAAATATAATCCACTTATTTTAGCAACAGTAGTATACTTTTAGTTACAGTAATTCTTACTGGATGATTGTCTATAAATTTAAGATCTCAGTTGCTCTTGGGATGTGATTAGCTGAAGAAGGAAGTTTTAGTTTGAAAGATATGGAATACATTCTGATTGGGTGTTAGAAGGCCGGGAAGCAATGGGTCCTTGTGATTGTCTCTGAAACAGTGGTTCAGACACAACCACTGGGGACCATGATGCATTGGCTAGGGCACTCAGAGAAGGGTCTGGCAGCCTCAGACGAGGATGTGAGGGAGCCAGAGACGTGAAAGCTGAGTGTTTGAAACCTCAAGAAGCAGCTATCTCCAGTGCCTGGCTTTATTGGATCCTATGAACTTGGGCAATTGAACGTAAAGCCAACAGCACGTTTATTATAAAATCAAATGAAGGGACAAATTGTTCTTTTTGTCAAGGAAGGGAAATTGAGGGAAGAGTGGAGAGCAAAGAGAAATCATAGGCTTTAAAAGAGTCACAGATCCTAAAATAAAAATCCAAGGCAGATTTGGAAACGGGGGCTTTTTTAGTTCAAAGAAAATTATTTTTCAATCAGGGAATTTTAGGTGATTCAAATAAAAAAGTACAAAGAGATTGATGATGAGAGGTCTTCCCTTTCTACAAGGCACTATATTTCCTTCTCTGTGGCTTCCTAGAGATATTTCAGGCATGTATACTAGTGATGCATCATCCGATTTTCTGTTTTTAACATGACTGTAACATGGAGAGAATCATTTTTTAGTCCTAAAGTGTTTCTTCATTCTTTCTTATTGCTGTAAAGTATTTCATTGTCTGTGGATAGACATCTGGGTTATTTTCAGTTATTTTCTACTACAGACAAGGATTTACTAGACATCCTTAAACAGGAAGCTGGAGTTCTGCGGAGAACGCTAACATTCTCCACGGCGGCCAATGCAGGATCGGGCTGCTTTATGTGGGCTACCAGAGAGGGGTACATTCACAGGAGGAGACAAGGATCCTCAAAGTTCTTTATGTACCCACCAACCCGAGGTTGTAAAAGTCTGTGAATCTGTGACCTCACAGTTACTCCAAGACCGTTTATAGTTTTTGTGTATGGTCTTCCTGTGTAGATCCCGAAGATCTTTCTGATTTTCATCCTAGTCCTTTGTCTCTTCTGAGCCTCAGCTTATTTATCTGTAAAATCAGAAAGGTGGACTATAAGATATTCTCAAACTTTTTCTTAAGCTACAGTACTTTTTCATTATTTCTTGGCCAATAATTTTCTGTGGAACACCTCAAGTACCCCTGAAAGCAGTGGGTGTCTATGGAAGATTGGATGAAAAGAAACAGACATTGGTTTTTAAAGGTTTTTTGTTTATGTTTATGTTTGTCTGTGAGAACAGTATAGTAATGGCTGGTTACCTTGATTCACAGGGGGACAGAGTTCTGTTGAGATTCTATCATCTACTAGCTTCTATATAAATTGTGATATTAGATACATTGACCAAAAGGAAAAAGGCCAGAAACCTGGAACATGAACAGTGGGTCTGGGTGGTGGTGGTGGGTAGGAAGGAAAGGTTCCAACTAGGGGAGTAATGAAGACATGTTCACCTGACCTTTAGATTAATTCATTGAGCAGTAAGTGTCTCTCGTGAGCTGATTCCTGAATGTAGGAAGCTCTGAGATGGGAAGGGACCATATATAGAAAGCAAGAGATTGAGATTACAGTTTAGTTGAGATTTTAAAAATATAACATGTAGATGTTGATATTTTTCAGCAACATAAATAACTTCATCTCTGGATTTTAGACAGGTTGGGAAGATTCTAAACATGATATGGTTGAATAGACTGGGGGAAGCACATTTCCATCTTGTCTCACCTTCTGGCAGAGGTGGAATCATGATGGGGGTTTATCTCTGCTAGGTAGATGGAACCATTAATGCTAGGATGGGGATTTGGCACCATTTTTCTCTTAGGAATGTCACCTGCGTGTCTGCGGTATCTGGGCAGGCAGAGTTCAGGGGAGATTTAGCTCTAAAAACCCTTCACAGTGATTAGTTGTGACCCTGGTCCATTAAATGATAACAGGGGAACGACAAAAGCAACTTGATCTGTGAATCATGTCTAAAAGGCCCTGAGCAGCCTCATTTTCTTCTAATCGTAGCAAATTGTCCCCCACATCTAAGTTAAGAGAGACAACCAGCATTGATACTAGCTTTTTAAAAAAAGTATGAAATGTGAATAAATATAATAAAAATATAGTAATAATAAAATCAGAGTTCTATGGGCTCATAATTTTTAATATTTTGCTGGCATTGCCACTTTGAGTTTGTATCTGAATTTAATGTAAGTCAGAAGAGGGAATGGGAATGTATGCAAAGTGTGTGTGTGTGCATGTGTGTGAGCCTGGGTGTGGGTGTGTAGCAGGCAAAAAAAAAAAAGAGCTATTACTTCAAACTTTATTCAGGGTTTCCTGAGTTTATAAAGATAGCAGTAACAAAGCTTGATGGTTCAGCTATCTGTCTCTCCTTGTGTTTAATACCATTTGGGATTATAATAGGTACTGGAATTCTTTTTTTTCTTGCAAATATGTGGAAAATTTTGTGAATTTTCAAAGTAGGAATTAAGATTTCTGTTTTCTGTACTGTGTGATATCTACTAGAAGCCATCCTATCCAAGAAATGCTTCATCACAGGGCAGGGATTTCTGAAGTCTTGATTTAAAAGAGTTTGCATAGACAAATGATAATTTACTGAGAAATGCAGGACATGACCTGCCCTGAAAGGTCATAGATTGGCCAATCAGCCTCTGAACTTAAGAGGTCTGCCAACTCTCAGAAAGAGATCCCTGCTGGGTCACAAATGGATGGGTCCAGTGAGAATCTCGTCATTCCCTTTGAAAGTCTGGTTCAAAGTTGTTACCAATGTTGGGTCAATGACATCATCTCTGTGTAAAGAGAAAACGCTATGTTTGAAGAGACACAGTTAGTTAAATGGGTTGTCAAAGTAACTATCTAATTTGAGAAATGTCTTAGAATGATTACAAGAATTTTGAACAAGCAAATCAAGTATGTTTTGGCCTGATACCTGTCTAACTATGCATCCTGACCACTGGCAACTGCAGGACTGGTATCCAACTGTAGCCGATAAAGAATAACAATCTCTAGGCAAGAATACTGGAGCAGGTTGCCATTTCCTTCTCCAAAGCATGAAAGTGAGAAGTGAAAGTGAAGCCGCTCAGTTCTGTCCGACTCTTAGCGACCTCATGGACTGCAGCCTACCAGGCTCCTCCGTACATGGGATTTTCCAGGCAAGTGCTGGAGTGGGGTGCCATTGCCTTCTCCTACAGACTATGAAAAATATTCCGTCATCCAGTAAGAAGGGAAAATTTTTATTTGAATTTTTAAGGTAAGACGTCTTACAGAATTTCAAACTGCTAACAGATCAGTTATCAGATAACTCTAGTTATCATATTAAAGTGTTATGACCAGGTTTCTTTGTCAATTGCAATAAAATCAGATTTTAAACATGCCTTCTATGGTTTTACTCTCATGCTTTCAGAAGAATACTGCTAATTCTTCAAATTTATGGAAAAGACTTTCTAAGATTAAACAGATAAACAAATTTTGTTGTTAATAGTAAGCTGGTACCAGATTGGAATTTGGTCTTCTTTCTGTTTAGAGAACAAAGTTTTCTTAGAATGCAGCTTTCAATAACAGGTAATGAATTTCTTTGCCTTTAAGTGACTTATATTTGTTTTTAAAATCTTTTTGTTACTTTGGTAAAATAAATATTATTTAAGATTATGGTACATGTAGACAAAGCTCATTCTGCTTCCACAGAAAATAACCCCTCATGGTTAGACTTTTGCTATCCTGATGTCCTTAAAACATGGCAATAGTCTGCTTCTAAATCAGGAAATTAAAAATGGACAAACAACAGTTAAAAATCAAAGAGCCAGGGCTATGGGAAATCTAAGACAACTGCTTGGCTTTTCCCGGCTCCCTGACAGACATAATTTTTATTTGATGAACTAAAGCCTTCCCTGGCTACAGTGTTAATGCCCACACAATGAGTTCTCCAAAAAGAAAAAATTATGTTTCACTGAATATTAAGTACTAGTTTTATTAATTAAGGTCTGTGCTTACTAAGATTCACTTCCAAGATAGTTCCTTGTTATGTTATATTGCTCAGTTCAGTTCAGTTGCTCAGTCGTGTCCGACTCATTGCAACCCCATGAATCGCAGCATGCCAGGCCTCCCTGTCCATCACCAACTCCCGGAGTTCACTCAGACTCAGTGATGCCATCAAGCCATCTCATCCTCTGTTGTCCCCTTTTCCTCCTGCCCCCAGTCCCTCCCAGTATCAGAGTCTTTTCCAATGAGTCAACTCTTCGCGTATTGCTAAAAGGTTTAATTAAGTTATTAAAAAGGACACTCTAAGATTGTTTCTAAAGCTTATCTCAGTAACCAATCTTTGGATAAAGGTCAGATGCTCCATGATGTACAACTAGGAGATTAACACTTGGCTATGATCATTTAACTGATTCAGATGACCTGGGGTATACTGGGCTATATCCAGTGAAGGTTCTTGACTTAAATTCTTGCTTGGGACCTTACTAATAACTGCTAGCTATATTATTTTCTATGTAGCTTGTTTCAGAAGGTTATTTCTTATGTTAGCAAATCTGTGACTGAACCTGTGATAAAATGCTGACACACAGTTCCAGTCAGATCAATAATTGTAATAATGTAACTCTAGATATGGGAAGAAGCAACAAGAGGAAAAATTTTCCTGGACTAAGAGGCTAGTAAGACAGGTATGGTCCAGAAACTTTTGCTACTTACAAGGCCTGTCTAGTGACAACACATTGAGTGGCCTGTCAGTGGAATCTTTGTTAGACCTGAGAATGAACCTTTCCAGCAGCGTGGGACACAATGACCATGAAATGCCCCCCAAACATGGTCAAATATGTGGCTATAAAGGGGCCCTGCTGACTGGAAGTTGGCCCTTGCCAGCTGCCTCCACAAAGATTAAGTCATGACCACTACAAGATGCTGACTTTCAATACCCCCGTGAGAGGAGTTCAGGGTAGAGACAAAAAATAAGGCACTCTGTGCTCTGGGAAAAACCTGGAAAAACAGCTCTTTAGATAGTCAGATGTTTTCAGGTAAAGATTCTTGCAAATCTATAGTCCACATTTTTGCATCTTCTCATACCTAGAGAAATACTCAGGTCACGAATCACTGTCTGGACTTGGTTCTCCTGGCTAGCTCCTTTAGCAGCTTTCCTATGTCTGTTAATCTTTGGGCATATATCTTCAACTTTCTTGTTAAGTTTTTTTCTCCAAGTAGTAGGCCAACGCCCAGACAATGCTAGAACAAGCTGCCTCATCATTCTGTCGACTCTCATCTCCCTCCATAAATGCACTCCGAGGCCCTCAGGCTATTCTCCCTTTGAGATATATGGGAGACCACCCCCAGTGATAAAAAAGCTCAAGGGAGACCACCAACACCTGGCTGAACTGGAGATGTCCTGACACCTCCAGGCCCTGGAAAAGTCTTCTGCCATATTGCCCGAGAAACCTTAGAAAGACGCCCATTCCTTTGGGCAGTTGGGTTCATCCCTATCCGCCAGGAGATGAGGTATGGGGTAAAGATTAGGGAAAAAACCCACTTCAGCCAGTTTGGACAGGTCCTCACGTGGTCATCCTGGCAACCCCTACTGCTGATAAAGTTATAGGTGTCATCCCTCGGATCCACCACACCAGAGTCAAGAGGGCAGTGACTTCCTGTGATGAGGACACCTGGAAAGCAGTTTGGAACCCCAAAACCTCCTCAAAGTCGGCTTCCAAAGACAACAGCTCTCGGGTGAGAGGACGCCGAGCCCTGCTCTCGTCACTCCAGAAGCTGACTAGTCCACGCGCAGCAGCAGCCTGAGGATTCTTCAGCCTCACTCTGGCAGCTGGCTGGTCAACACACGGCAGAAGCTTGAAGATCCAGCTACTGAAACATCGATGGATTTTCATTGTCAACCCTGGCCTCTATCCCTAATCGCTATCATTGCTGTGCTTTTTGTTACAGGACCAACTAGACTCCCTGGCTGAGGGGGTTTTACAGAGTAGGAAACAGCTAGACCTACTGGCAGGGAAGGAAAAGGGAGGACTCTGCCTCTTTTGAATGAAAAATGTTGCTTTCATGTAAACCAATCAGAGATAGTCAGGGACATGGCCCAACAGCTAAGGGAACGAATCATAAAAAGGAGAGAGGAATGAGCTAATTCCTGGGGTAATTGAAACAGTGTCTGGAGCTGGGCAACTTGGCTTCTCCCTTGACAGGTCCTCTTTCCATGTTCTTTGTGGGGCTCTTGTTTGGCCCTTGTATTTCAATGCAGTTACCCAGATCATAACCTCTTGGGTTGAATCCATAAAGTTACAAATGGTAACAGCTCAATATAGCCCCCTAAACAATGAGGAGCTCTGAATGTCCTACCAAAGCACAAGATGGTGCTTTCTACGACAAGTGATAGAAGCATCAAGAACGGGGAATGAAGAGGAAAAGTTTTACTTCCTTCTCCTTCTGCCTCTGTAACTCAGTTTGTTCCTTGCAAAGTCCAGATCATGGAGGTCTCAGAAAGTAGGGATTCACAATACTAGGAACTGGACCTTATCTTAGCACTCTTGTCCCACCCTTTGCAATCGCCCTAGCCCCTGCAAACCCGCAAACCCAGTTAATTATTCCTGTCCATGTATAAAAACTCTGTAACCCCTCTGTTGGGGTTTCAGAGCTTGGAGTGTTAACTCCTCTGGGCCCGCCGACGTCATAAACCCGAGTGTGGTGCTTGGTTTCTCGAGTACTGGTTTCTGCAACAAAACAATGATTACTTACGTGTTTGCCCAAATGGTCACATTAAAAACAAAACTCCAGACCAGTTTGTCTAGATGGACAGTTGGTTCTTACACACATGAGTCGCGGTAACTGTGGGATATTCCCACACTCAAATCCAATGCCAATAAGGCATTCTTTTCCTCCCTGCATTCCTCCCTGCCCTGTTCTGTTTCTCAGTGCCTACACAGAGGCTTATCAGACAGAGGAAAGCCGGTGTTATTTGGTACCAGACAGCTCTGGATTTGAATTCTACACCCACCATATTCCAACTGGGTAACCTAGTCAAGTAATTATCTTTGAGTTTCAGGTGCCTCATAATGAAAAGAATATTCCACCTCATGGTCTATTTTAATGAGTATATCAGCTACCACAGGGCTTCCCCTGGGGCTCAACTGGTAAAGAATCTCCCTGCAATGAGGGAGACCTGGGTTTGATCCCTGGGTTGGGAAGATTCCCTGGAGAAGGGAAAGGTACCCACTCCAGTATTCTGGCCTGGAGAATTCCATGGACTGTGTAGTCCATGGGGTTGCAAAGAGTCAGACAGGACTGAGTGACTTCCACTTTCACATCAGGTACCACATGTAAAATTTTCTGCATCAAGTGTGATGCGAAGCTCTTTCATGAAAGTTGGCTCATTTTTGTTCTTTTTCCAAAGAAAGCAGTCAAATAGCTACAGTAAACACAACGTCTACTCAGAGTCCCCACATTCTTTCTGAGTCTCCACATTCTGATTTCATGAGTTTGGGTTGAAGCTATTAAAAAAAAATAATCTCTTCGGGTGATTCTAATGTGCCCCCAGGGTTGAGCACCACGGAGTTAGATGCTCACTTAAGGTCTTACTGATTTAAAATGCTAAGGCAAAAGAAAATTTTTATCTTACTTTATTTTTGTTATTTTAGTATGGTCTCATTAAAGGCATGGACAATAAAAATAACAAATACTCTATAAAAAGGGGAAATTTTGATAATTTGAGGTATTGGTTCATTCATTTACTGAGGTAATCAGTGGTTTCTTAGCCCCTAAGTTCAGGCGTTGTGTTGAGCACCAGGCGTGCAAAGATGAAAGGGGCACAGTCAAACACAGCATGACGCTTGCACTATAGCTAGCTATCGTGGAGGCAGAGACAATGGGCTAATACGTTATGAATGCTGTGCATGGAGTTTGCCTGAGAGTGAGTTCAGATTTTATTTTGTCAGTGTTTGACAACCTATGAAGAAGGGTGGCTGAGGGGATCATGATTATGTTAGAAATGTTACTCGGGTGTCTTTGGTTTGGATGAGCAAGAATTTAGGGTGATCAGGAGAGAGAAGAGGGAGGGGGAAGAAGTGGGGGAAAGATTGAGTGCCTAATGCTGAGATATGACCTTGGGGATGAATACGAGGGGCTGGACTTAGGAGATATGTTGGAGGTGGAACGATATGTGAGGGGGAGGCTTTGATAACTCCAAGGGGCCTGTGTAGATGCTGCCACCATTCACTGAGCTAGGGGAAGGGCAAGGTTGTGGATGGGGGTCTAGTGAGTTCCAGTTTTGAATCTGTTATGAATTGAGGAATATATTATCTTACTAGACGGTGGTTGGTATATGGATCTGGGACTTGGGAAAGGAACCTCTGCTAGACATAAATACAAGGAACTGTACAGTTGGTGTCTGTAGCCACAGATATAGATTCAATTGTCCAGATAGAACACATAGAGGAAGAAGAGAGAAGTCAAGCACCGAGCTCAGGGAGCCATTAGTATTAAGTGGAGAGTGGGTGGAAGACACGCCAGAGAGGACTGTTGGAGAAGGAAGGCAGAGGGTGTGACGAGGACCAGAAGGGGAGAGTCTTGGGGACGTCAAAGTGAAAGTGAAAGGGCACGCAGTCATGTCCGACTCTTTGTGACCCCACGGACGATACAGTCCCTGGAATTCTCCAGGCCAGAATACTGGAGTGGGTAGCCGTTCCCTTCTCCAGGGGATCTTCCCAACCCCGGGGTTGAACCCAGGTCTCCCACATTGCAGGCGGATTCTTTACCAGCTGAGCCACCAGGGAAGCCCAAGAATACTGGAGTGGGTAGCTGTTCCCTTCTCCAGTGGATCTTCCTGACCCAGGAATTGAACTGGGATCTCCTGCATTGCAGGCGGATTCTTTACCAATGGAGCTTTGAGGGAAGCTCTGGGGACATCAGGAGGAAGACATTCGAAGAAAGGCAAGCTGGTTATAAAGGTGACAAAAGAATCAAATCAGGTAAGTTCTGGACTGAGATAACAGAATTAAATGTGGCCTCTAGGTGGGAACATTTCCCACTCCAGTGTTCTTGCCTGGAGAATCCCAGGGACGGGGGAGCCTGGTGGGCTGCCATCTATGGGGTCGCACAGAGTCAGACACGACTGAAGTGACAGCAGCAGCAGCAGCAGCAGCGGGTGGGGGTGTGCTCCGTTGCTCAGTTATATCTCTTCACAGCTCCATGGACTGTAGTCACCAGGCTCCTCTGTCTGTGGAATTTTTCAGGCTAGAATACTAGAGTGGGTTGCCATTTCCTCCTCCAGGGGATCTTCCTGACTTAGGGATCGAACTCGCATCTCTTATGTCTCCTGCATTGGCAAGTGGATTCTTCACCACTGTGCCATCTGGGAAAGCCTTCTAGGTGGGCATAGAAGACTTTATTGAACTTGACTAATGAAACTTGTGGAGGTTCTGAAAACAGGTAGAAAACATCCCCTCTTTCAAGAAAACGTCCCTGACTAATTCCACACCACTCGGTTCACTCAGCATGTTAAGAACACTGAACACATCCTCCTTGAGGGACAAGTCACCTTGTAGGTCATTTAATCTAGGCCTCACTGAATGGATAAGAAAATTAAGGCCCAGAAAAGTCATTACTAGTCTGAGGTCAAGTGGCAGAGTTAAGACCTTAATCCAGGGCTTTTCCTGGATGTTGGCATTGGTGCAATTAATTCGTTCTAATTTCCTTCTTGTTCATATGTTGCTTATTTACACGCTGGTGGTTTTGAATTTATGCAGTTTGTGTAGTTTTGCAGTTTTTCAGGGTGGTAGAAGATAGGGACTCTGGTTACTTTATTACCTTTTTTTCTTCCTCACTGTTGACATTTTGACTTTATGGACAATTTAAAGAATCAACTATGATCGAGGCAGAAAGATCCTGCAAAACAACACAGAGAACCTAGGAGAAGTACCCTGAAACCAAGTGTTTCTTAGAAACTCAGCCAGCAGATCAGAACCGGACGCTCCAGTCCTTCCACTGCAGAAAGTCAAGCTCTGGCTGTCGTGTGTTTTGCTGTCCAGTGTAAGGCGTCTTTAGTAGAGCCCTGGGCTTCTGTCTCCATTCTACTCTATCCTTCCTTTGGCTAAGTGGCCTTGGGGGCTGCTGAGAGGATGGGAGGAGAGCTGAGAAAACAGTTGCCCAATCACCCTCTGAACTCTGAGACTCAGGACCCGGTGTCTGAGGAATTTGAATCTAGAGAACAGTCTTCTAGAAGCATTTACACGTTCATAACATTCGGGGTGAGTTTTTATGACACCCGTCTCACCCCCTTTTGTTCTCTCCCATTTGTCCGATCTTCACACATCTCCTTGGCCTCTCTTTCCAGCCCTTTCCTCTTGGTCGACTTCAGTTTCTTGTCTTCTGTCTCGGTCTAGCTACCGACCTCTTTAGTCAAACTGTCTCTCTGTATCTTTTACTGGTTCTCTTTTGGTGGGGAGAAAAATAAGCCAGTATGGGTAAAACCCAAAGCAAAAAGTGGGATACATCATAATTGTTCAATACACGTTGTAATTGTGCAGTCAGAAGGTGTTCAGAGCTGAAACCGTGGAACCACTGAGCGTGCGATAGTACTCTACAGAGTTTGCTCAGTTGGTCAGTCATGTCTGACTCTTTGTGACCCCATGGACTGTAGCCCGTCAGGCTCCTCTGCTGTGGAATTTTCCAGGCAAGCATACTGGAGTGGGTTGCCATTTCCTTCTCCAGGGGATCTTCCCCACCCAGGCACTGAACCTGCCTCTCCTGCATTTCTGTTTAGCTTCGGCATTTTGATCAAGGACCTCCAAGTACCATGTAGTCTTGACTCTTCAGGAAGTTAGCTACAGGGACAGGCGGTGTACAGACCTGGAGGTCAGGAGGACCTGGAGGTCCTGCCCGGAGGACAGGATACATTATAGCCCTCCTCTAGGATACAGTATTTCTGAATCTAGGGCACAGAAATCCACCCCACATATGTGTGATGTGCATGCCAGGAGAACGGTGAGCCCACCAGGAATTTGTAATGATAGCTAGTGCAGTGGATGGTAAAAATTTTTAGTCTAACCTCTATTTTCCTTTTCTAGAGACATCTTGATTTTCTTTTGAATCAGGACCCTTCCCCACTGTGATATCTTGGGATAATCCACGGGAGCAAGCTGTTATGAAAGGACAAGCTTCTTTTTCTCCTGGTAGAGACAGGGTAACACACACCCTAGGCTCATATAATCAGTCACATCCTCCCGGGACTCGGAATTTAAGTGAGTGATGGAAAATTGAGAGAAACAGTTGGAATTTCCTTATCATAGCAGTCGTGCCCTGATAACTGCTCGGCTCCTGGTTCTTTTCTCTGGGGTGGACCTGGGTCGTGCCTCTTTCCAGGCTTGTTTTTCAGCCTGTGGACAGTTCTGTGAATCCTTCATTTCTTTTGGCTGGAGTTAACCACTGTGTTAGTCTGCTTGGGCTACCAAAACAAAATACCGCAGACTGCACGGCTTATACAACTGGAACTTATTTTCTCACAGTTCTGGACACTGTGAGTTCAAGATCATGGTTTTGGCAGAGTTTGGTTTCTGGTGAGGATTTTCTTCCTATCTTGCACCTCATGTGGTCTTGCTGTACACACACGATGGGAGAGAGTGGGCTCGATTTCTGGTGTCTATTGTAAAGACACTAATCCTATGAGATTAGAGTTTCACCTTTATGAACCTCTTGAACTCAATTACTTCTTTACTTCATATACAGCCACACTGAGGGTTATTGACTTTACCATATGAATTTTAGAGGGTCACAAACATTCAGTTAATAACACCAGCCAAAGTCAGTTCATTTTGCTTATAAATTAGGAATTTTAGGTGATAGACCTAAAGTCACATTTGCCAGTCTTACTTTTCCCTTCTGAAATGTAAACTCCAAAATGAAAATTTTGCATGTTGTTCTGCGGGACTAGGCTTTATTCACTTGGTTGAAATAGTAGTCTCTTTAATAAAAAGTGAGGATTTTTTTTGAACAACATTAGTTCTTCCTCTTTGCTTGCCTCTCTGCTTCTCCAGCATTTTTCGAGCAAGCCCGTCAGTCAAGCAGGTGACTGGAGACTCTGTGATGTCATTCTCCACACTGATGTCAGAGGCCAACCTCGGGGCTGGCTGGATGGAAGAATGACCAGTTTGGCTCTTGAAGTAATGGCTCCATGTTGCAAGAAGTTGGCAATTTTCTTCTTGCCTTTTTCTTTTTATTGCTTGTTCCACAGTTTGGAGAGCATACACAGCTGCCTGGCAGTTCTGCTTCTGAAGCTGTGGCATCCACCATCAAACGCTCTTACTCGGACTCCTGCTCCAGACAGGACAATGGCAAATAATATTAAGCCAAGCCCTTCCCCCGAGGTCTCTGAGCTAGAAGTCTGCCTGGAGCTTACCAGAGGGAAATGCGCCAAAATTGTCCCAACTTTAGGGACTTTTCTCAAATAGGCAGCACATAGTGCCACATGCATATCCAAGGAACTATCAACCAAAAAGGGGAATATAAACATGGCCCTAAAGAAGTCTTGGTTCATGCTCATTTCATTTTTCATTCTGCCCCAGTGTTCCTTGTCACACCTGGAAGTCACTCAGTATGAAGTAAACCGCAGCACTTTCCAGAACTGTTTTTGTGTTTTCTTTTCAACTGCAGATGTCCGGGAAACAGTAAACTCTTGTTTTGAAGCCTTTTAAAATTGAGCTTTTGATTCCAAGCAATTGAAAATTGTTCCTGTTTATTCTTCTTATTGATGATAGTTTAACTAGCTGGATTTTGTTTTCTCTGGATTATGGTTTTTTATGGTTTTCCTTTAGGAGTTTACCAGTCCCTGGAGCTCACTGGTAGCAGAGGAAAAAACTGTCCAGAGAAATTCAATTTCTTTTATGTCTACAGAAAAAGTGGCCAGTTGCCATTACAGGATAAAACTAGGGCTTTCTTCTAAAGGGATTGATGGATTAGTAAAATCTCAGCAATATTAATACATTTTTTTTGCAAGTCTTGGGTACATACTTTGCAAAGTGTCTATAAAATTAAGTCAAGATAGCCACTTATTTCTGGCATGTGTTATGGGATAATTATCCTAATAGTTCTTTACTCTTGTAATTTAGCAAAGGGGATATTTTACTTTGAGTTGTTTGGGCAAGCCATGACTAATAGTTGCCCAAGTGTAGATCATTTATTAAAATGTCTAAACTCCTTCTTTTTAGTCAAACAGGTAGTTCCTACCATCCTGCACCATTTCTATCAGTTCTTCCTACCCTACAAACTAAAACTACCCAAGTAGTTAGAGAGTTCACGATGTACATCCTGAGTTCTGCTATGAAGCCTAAAGGGATGA
The DNA here is from genome assembly GCA_006410875.1 of Neotragus pygmaeus. NCBI lineage: Eukaryota > Metazoa > Chordata > Mammalia > Artiodactyla > Bovidae > Neotragus > Neotragus pygmaeus. The sequence goes on from SJYV01019698.1 coordinate 60,955, forward strand.
AGGTGTGATAAAGAAAGTATTTGGAAAAAAAAAGGGCACATGTTTGTAGTTGGTCCAGACTGTGGATGGTACAAAATACGTGGAAGCCAAAAGGGGGACAGGGTAGGCTTTGTCAGAGGATGTTTCTCACAGGAGAGTGCAGGCTCCCCATGGATTCTGTATTATGCAGAGCAGATGGTAGGAGGTAATTCTAGCCTGGAAGATAGCTGAGAAGAGGTGTGAATGGAAAAACTAGGTGGGTAAGGAAGCTAACCATTGTTTGACAGTCATATGTGTCGGGAACTGTGTGAAGTTCTTTACTATATATCTTTAAAAATTTAATCTTCTTTATTAATTTACAGTGTGGTAGGCGGTCTTATGGAGAAGGCAATGGCACCCTACTCCAGTACTCTTGCCTAGAAAATCCCATGGACAGAGGAGCCTGGTAGGCTGCAGTCCATGGGGTCGCTGAGGGTAAGACACAACTGAGCGACTTCACTTTCAATTTTTACTTTCATGCTTTGGAGAAGGAAATGGCAACCCACGCCAGTGTTCTTGCCTCGAGAATCCCAGGGATAGGGGAGCCTAGTGGGCTGCCATCTATGGGGTCACGCAGATTTGGACACGACTGAAGCAACTTAGCAGCAGCAGCAGCAGAAGGTCTTCTGTTTTTATTTTAGAGAAGGGACTTTTTGTGTGACTGATGGAGTATGTCCCTTGCATAGACAGGCGAATTATTACCCATTGTACTACCAGGGAAGTCCTAGGAGTTGTATTTGTGATACCATTTTGTCAGTGGGATCAACAGAATTTGCCAATGGAGAAGAATCAAGCATGATACTGCTGCTCTTTGGCTTGCATGACAAACTCAGTGTTATGGTACCATTGGTTGAGATGAGGGTGACAGGAGTGTGCTTGAGTTAGGGAAATTCAAGAAATCTGTTTGGATGGGTTAAATCAGAGGTGTCTTATGAGGCATCCAAGTGAAAATGTGCAACAAGCCATAGCGTATATGAGTCTGGTGATATTTAGGCTAGAGGCCTAAATTAGTGGATCTGACAAATGTGTGCAATAATTAAGGCTAGAAGACGAGATGAAGTCACCTCAGGACAGAAAGAGGACATATTGGAGTTGATCATGAAATTCAAGTTCACTTGACTCCAAAGGGTGAAAATGAGCAAGATTAGCTTGGGAGAGACTTTCCTGGCTGAAGGGGTGGGGCCTCCAGAGGTGGAGCAGGAGACGAAGTTAGTGCCTTGGGAGTGTGCAGTGAGGCGCATTGCCGTCTCATGGGAAAGCCAGCCGAGGCTGCCATAGGTCCTGGAACGTGGGAAGGAGGTAAAGGAAACAAGCACAGGGAAGGTACTGCCCGGGGACCTGGTGTGCCCCTCACAGGTCTGTTAGTGTCTTACCACGAGCTGTTAGTGTGAAGCCTCCATGCCCTTGGCTTGCAGACTTCCTGGCTTGCTCCTGGGTCGCTTCATTCTAATTGGTCCTGCTCTCACCAGTGAGAACCGGCTTTCCTGAGCATTGTCTGGAGCCCCTTTCCTCTCACAGAACAGTGCTGAGGACCCCAATGGCATGCTTTCCTAATTGCAGCCCCCTGCCTCTTATTATCTAGCTGCCTGTGCTTTTGCACCTTGCTTTTTTTGTTTTCCTTAGCAGGTCGGATTCATTGAGCACAAAGCACGTGCTGGAAACAGAACTAATCACTTCACAGGCATTGTCTTTTTTTTTTCATAGTTTGTAACTGTATTTAGTTGAAAAGTACTATTAACAATAGCTAATATACATTTTCCAGGCCCTATAACCAACAATTATATTATATATATATATATGTATTTAAAGACACATAAACTTTTTACTATTAATTTTATTTGTTTAAAATGTTATTTATTTATTTTTATTTTTTTGGTTGCACCACGTAGCATATAGTACCTTAGCTCCCCAGCCAGGGATCAAATCCACATCCCCTGTTTTGGAAATGTGGAGTCTTAACCACTGGGCCACCAGGGAAGTCCCTACTGTTAATTTTCAGGCATAATCTTGCATATGCCCTCTAACATACTTGGAGTAGGTACCACCTTGATGCCCATTTTACAGATGTGGAAACTGAAATAAGAACTGTTCAGTAACCTGCCCTTTCTGCCTGGCTCCCAAGTCCTGCCTTTTTTTTTTTTTCAGTGCAAAATGTTTTTAAAAATTTATTTTAGTTGGGGGCTAATTACTTTACAATATTGTGGTGGTTTTTGTCGTACATTGACATGAATCACCCACGGGTGTACATGTGTTCACCATCCTGAACCCCCCTCCCACCTCCCTCCCCATCCCATCCCTCAGGGTCATCCCAGTGCACCAGCCCTGAGCACCCTGCCTCATGCATCGAACCTGGACTGGTGATCTATTTCACATATGGTAATATACACGTTTCAATGCTGTTCTCTCAAATCATCCCACCCTTGCCTTCTCCCTCAGAATCCAAAAGTCTGTTCTTTACTCTGTTCTTTACATCTGTGTCTCTTTTGCTGTCTCAAATGTAGGGTCATCATTACCATCTTTCTAAATTCCCTATGCTGCTAAGTTGCTTCAGTCGTGTCTGACTTCTGTGCGACCCCATAGACGGCAGCCCACTAGGTTCCCCTATCCCTGGGATTCTCCAGGCAAGAACACTGGAGTGGGGTGCCATTTCCTTCTCCAATGCATGAAAGTGAAAAGTGAAAAGTGAAGTCGCTCAGTCGTGTCCGACTCTTAGTGACCCCATGGACTGCAACCTACCAGATTCCTCCATCCATGGGATTTTCCAGGCAAGAGTACTGGAGTGGGGTGCCTTGCCTTCTCCAAAATTCCCTATATATGTGTTAATATACTGGATTGGTGTTTTTCTTTCTGACTTTCTTTGCTTTGTATCATAGGCTCCAGTTTCATCCAGCTCATTAGAACTGATTCAAATGCATTCTTTTTAATAGCTGAGTAAATATTCCATTGTGTATATGTACGACAGCTTTCTTATCCATTTGTCTGCCGATGGACATCTAGGTTGCTTCCATGTCCTGGCTATTGTAAACAGTGCTGTGATGAACATTGGGGTACATGGGTCTCTTTCAGTTCTGGTGCACCTTGCCTTTTAATTGCCTTTCCAGCTTAGCATCTGTCCTCCCTCTTATTAGCACAACTTATACATTCGGCCAAGTTACTCCCTTCAGTTCAGTGAATTTGACCTTTGCTGTCAAGTCTTCCTAGATGGCATCAGTTTGACATTTTAAGGGACATTGCAACAGACTTTTCAATTTTTGAGATATAATGTTACCTATATTTTTATTTTATATTCTTTCATCAGCTGTATCTGCATAGACTGACTTGTAAATTTCATGTGTATGCTCTTAGATTGCAAACTCAAGGAGGGCTGTCAAGGAATTGTTGTTTTTCAGGGCCTCGCTGTCTCCCCAGAATGCTTGGTTGAATATTTTTGACTCTGATGGCCACTGAATTGTTGCCTGAATCAGTACAGCACACTTCTCATCAGACTTTCTTCTGCCTGGTGAATATTCCTGCTCGACAGTAATCTCATTTTGTTTAGGCCTGGGTTTATTAATATTCTTGGTTCCCAAGCCTTCTTACTCTTCTCTGCATGTCTGCTTAGTCCTACAAGTAGGTCAAGGGAAGCTTGCTGGAAATCAGGTGAATGATTCTGCCACATATTGTAACAGAAAAGAGTAAGAAAACTCCAAGCTTCCAAATTCTGCTTCTCTCTCATACCCTCTGATGCTCTACAGTTCCTCCAGAGGCTTCTTCTAGCTGCCCGGCTTTCCTGAAGCCTCATGGAAACGTGCAGAGCTCAGCGCGTCCAGCTGATGGAGCCCAGCACAGTGCCTGGACAGCGGCCTGGTGAGGCCAGAGAGCAGTCCCTTGCTGGTCTCCTGGTGCCTGTGTTGCTGCCTCGCCTGTATGTGAATGTCCAGCCAGGACACCTCTTCCTTAAGGCCAGCTATTCCACATCAAGCTCAGCTCCACACAGTTTCTCACTTTAGATCAGTGTGACTGTCTCCTGACACAGGACTCAAGCTCCTTATACACCCTGAGATATGTATTCTGAGGCATAGCCAGAGACTCATTTCTTGCTTACTTTATGTCAGTCATAATTTTTGGTTAAGAAAGCATTTAATCATATCTTTATGATTACAGTTGACCCTTGAACAACATGGGTTTGAACTGCGCAGGTCCACTTATAGGCAGTCTTTTTTCTGTAGTAGATCCTATAAGTACTATACCATCTCCAGTTGGTTGAATCTACATATACAGAGGAACTTCATACTTGAAGGGCCATATACACATATACACTGTATGGAGAGTTGGGGCCCTTAACCCCCACATTGTTCAAAGGTCAACTGTACTTATTAGTTTACACTTAGAGATGCTAAAATAGCTCACACTTAGCAAAGTGAGGAGCTCTCCTATAATATCTCCCAGATAGAAGATTTTTCTCCAGAAATTATTCTCTAGGAATCCTTCCTTGACTCAACGAGAAGAAAGTTGATATTTTCTGCTGGATTTCCTCTTCTAGGTGAACTTTATCATGGTCTCCCCTCCTCTTCCCAGAGCACTGAGCTTGCTTGATGGCTGATGCATCCTGAAAATGCTTAACTGATTGATATCTTTGTCTCTGAGATCTTGTAACAGCTTCTTATCTATCTCTGAAGGAAGTGAATGGACAGCAACTCTTTGGTACCTTCTTAATGGTTTCTCCTCATACTTATCTAATAGAACTGGTTGACAGTATTTCAATAAAAAAAGGCATGATAGCACAGGGTTATAGTTTTTGCATAAATCCAGCTCTTGTTTCCTTCAACCGAACCCTGCCAGACATAATTCCTAATCTTTGATTCTGTCCACGTTCTCTTGGTCTTAGGCTCAGGCCTGTGACCGCAGACCCTGTTACCTTGTCTTCTCCTTTAGAGTACTACTTTCTGGGACTGGAACCTTGTCTCAGACCTGTCCTGCAGCCATGAACAGATGTTCTGACTGGCACCTGTTATCCTGACTGGATGAGTGAAGTGAAAGTCGCTCAGTCGTGTCCGACTCTTTGTGATCCCACAGACTATAGAGTCCATGGAATTCTCCAGGCCAGAATACTGGAGTGGGTAGCGTTTCCCTTCTCCAGGGGATCTTCCCAACCCAGGGATTGAACCCAGGTCTCCTGCATTGCAGGTGGATTCTTTACCAACTGAACTATCAGGGAAGCCCTGATATCCTGACTGAGCTCCAGCTTTTACTGAGGCTTGAGCTCCCGGCTGAACTCCGCCTATGTGAGTGGACTGCTCACTGCAAACTGGTGCTTGGGGTATCCTGAATTTGGTATATCCTTTGAACTCCATGCCTGGATCTCCTGCCTGTCTTCCTTAATAGCCACTCAGTTCTCCCAGTCTCTGACTCAGGTCTTGAGCTGAGTCCATTTTCATGGTCTGTTCTCTGTGGCCAAGAATCACTTATGGTACTGCATACTCTGGGCTTCTCTGGTGGCACAGTGGTAAAGAATTTGCCTGCCAATGCAAGACGCACAAGAGATTCAGGTTCAATCCCTGGGTCGGGAAGATCCCCTGGAGGAGAAAATGGCACCCACTCCACTATTCTTGCCTGGAAAATTCCATGGACAATAGAGCCTGCTGGGCTACAGTTCATGGGATGGCAGGGAATGTGACCTGACTGAGCATGCACACACATGCACACGCGTACCCTGGGCCTGATCACAGACTTTCCACTTTGTCTGCTCCAGGGCACTTGTTCTTTACCCAGAAGTGTTCAGAGTCAGCCACCAGTTTGTTAGGCCAATAGGCATTCCTTCCAGATCACCTACAAAACCAGTAACTTGCAGGTTACTTTCAAAAATAGTGAAAGTTCTATGTTTTGATTTCCAATCAGAGAAGATAAAATCTGCCCTTGAGTTAGTTCTCTATTGTAAGGAAGAAGTTGAATGATACTGTGTTTTTAAAATGTTTCTGCTGAAGTCATTGTGTATTTTACCTATACTCTGATTGATAAAAGAAAAAAAGATCATTCTTCTGCCATCTTCAAGAAGATCTGAATAGTTTTCATAGTATTAATATAACAGCACAATTTAAATCAGAACAGGAAGCATGTTAAATAACACTACCAGTGTTATTTATCCAGTTATTTATCCAGTGAGTATTGATTCATATTTTCTTATGAAAGGTGAGTAAATACGATAGTCTCATTGTGAAAGGTTATATAAAACCATTGTAATTAACTAGAATTCACAGTGGAATTTTAAATAAGTAGTCCATTTTACAGTGGCAAGAGACAAAGTAAATATAAATTTGAAATGATAATATCTTCACACCATCTTAGCCAAAATTTGTATCTGAAAGACTGTTTATACAGATGGATAATGACTGGACAATATAAAAATATGATTTTTTTTGGCCTGGAAGCTATAGCAACTTGCCCAGGAAACCAACTCATTTTTGGTAATAACTAGCTCAGGAAGCCAGTGTATTAACTGTTGGACTTGGAGAAAGTCAGAATGCTAGTTTTAGTAGCAATTGCCTGGAAAATCCTATAGATGGAGGAGCCTGGTAGGCTGCAGTCCATGGGTCGCTAAGAGTTGGGCACGACTGAGTGACTTCACTTTCACTTTACACTTTCCTGCATTGGAGAAGGAAATGGCACCCTACTCCAGTGTTCTTGCCTAGAGAATCCCAGGGACGGGGGATCCTGGTGTGCTGCCATCTATGGGGTCGTACAGAGTCGGACATGACTGCAGTGACTTAGCAGCAGCAGCAGCAGGAAGTCAAACAATAGCCTCCATAACAGTTGGTTGTAAATGTTAGGACTTGGTTAATAACTGGTGACTTCCCTAATTTTTGTCCCTGTTTCCAGCTTCAGACTGAAGGGAGACAGCCAGGTATGTCCCCTGACCAATCTCCTAGGATGCCCCGTTCTAGTTAGTCTCTCTACCGCTCCCCCACGCTAACAGCTCTAATCAGGACATATGTGAAGCCCCCTTTTCCACTCTGATGCTTCCCTACTGCTCTGCTTGCCTTTGAGTCTCTGCCAAAATGCAAGTTTTGGTGACCGACTCTCTTGCTATAGCAAGCTATAAATACATAGACTTTGCTTGTTCTCATTTGAGTCAGTCTTTCTTTATTTTCACATATCTGTAGTGTCTTCAAGAAATCTTGTTTTGGACTTCCCTGGTGGTCCAGTGGTTAAGAATCCACCTGTCAATGCAGGGGACGTGGGCTCGATCCCAGTTCTGGGAAGATTCCACATGCCACAGGGCAACTAAGCCCCTGCATCACAGCTACTGAGCCCACGCACCCTAGGGCCTGTGCTTCACGACAAGAGAAGTCACAGCAATGAGACGCCCATGCTCTGGAACTAAGACAGCAACCCCCACTCGCCGCAACTAGAGAAAAGGCTGCACACAGCAATAAAGACCCAGCACAACCGAAAATAAATTAACTTTAAAAACGAATAAGTAAATGAATGCGAAAGATGTTACAAACTTCAGCACCGAAAAGCTAAAAAAAAAAAAGAAAGAAATCTTGTAAAGATATTCCTCTTTTTTATTTTGCCTATAAGAGTGTTGCTATTCTTAAAGTTTTGATTTAATAATTTAAAGTTTCTCAGTCTCTTAACTTTCCTTGTATTGAAAATCTATGTCCTCTAAATTAGGCTGAATTTGAAAATTTGATTTTTACTTTAAAATTCAACATTCTCTATCCACAATAAAATGATGTTCTCCAACAGGTTGCATTATAACTAACATTTTGACAACCTTTGGTATAAAACTGGTTGAACTAATTTTGAATGTTAACTGGAATACATCCATAAATTTACTTTTATGTTCATAGTTATGCTTCTCTGAGAATACAAATAATTCATCAGTTATTGAGAAAACACAGTGCATAATTTTTCCTTAAATGTTTCACAATCTTCCTTTGTTCAATTTGGCTTTACCTTCTCCTCATTATTAATATCACACGCTTAAAATTTTTTAAAATTTATTTCACTTAATTTTTTCTTGTTAAAATTGCAGTATAGTTGATGGTATCATCATCCTATTGCAATCTTTATTACATCTTATTCTCTCTTCCTACCTCACATTACCAACATCACTGTTTTTCAAAGTGTGGTCCTCAGGTCATTGTATTACCCAAGAAACTTGTGAAAATGAAAATTCTTGGGCCTTATCCAAGATTTACTGAAGCAGACTTTTGAATTTTCATTTCAGACATGTTCCTCCAAATGATTTCCATACATCTTATTTATTCTATATATCTGTCTATCGTCATCATGCTATCTGTCTGTCTAAAGACTAAAATTTAGAGGTCACTGGTCTACTAAATGTCTGTCAAGTGCCTGACACAATGTCTTTTATCCTTAAAATGTTAGTAAATTATAATCTCTATTTATTTTTGCCTTTTTTTTTGGCCTGTGTATACACCTTTTTCAGTTTGTCTATATTAAAAAAATTATTTATTTTAAATGAAACAAAGATTAATATTTTTAATGATAAAAGATACAATTTTCAAAGAAGGTAGACATCATAAACCATTAGATATCTTAACAACAAAGAAACAAAGATACATAAAGCAAAAATCAGAAGAAATATAAGGGAAAAATGTATTATCATAGTGAGGCTTATTAACATTTTTCTGAAAATATTTTGTCAAGTGCAGATAAAATAGGAATAGGAGCATCTTGGATGATGTAATTAATAATTTAAATATAATAGATTTATATTGCATTAATTTATAGCAATCACATCTTACACAAATATATTTAAAATTTTGTATCTCATATGTTTTTATTAGATGTCCACAGGACATTTAGAAAAACTGGCAAAAAGATTAACATTCAGTTCAGTTCAGTTCAGTCGCTCAGTCGTGTCCGACTCTTTGCAACCCCATGAATCGCAGCACGCCAGGCCTCCCTGTCCATCACCAACTCCCCCAGTTCACTCAGACTCACGTCCATCAAATCAGTGATGCCATCCAGCCATCTCATCCTCTGTCGTCCCCTTCTTCTCCTGCCCCCAATCCCTCCCAGCATCAGAATCCTTTCCAATGAGTCAACTCTTCGCATGAGGTGGCCAAGTACTGGAGTTTCAGCTTTAGCATCATTCCTTCCAAAGAACACCCAGGGTTGATCTCCTTCAGAATGGACTGGTTGGATCTCCTTGCAGTCTAAGGGACTCTCAAGAGTCTTCTCCAACACCACAGTTCAAAAGCATCAATTCTTCGGCGCTCAGCTTCTTCACAGTCCAATTCTCAGGTCCATACATGACCACTGGAAAAACCATAGCCTTGACTAGAAGATAAACATTACTAAATTTCAAAAAGTAGAATTTTGTGTGTGTTGGAGATTCAGTTATACATAGACCCATATTTTAGTTTTGAAATTATTTGCCGGTATAGATCATTGTAAGATACTGACTATAGTTCCCTGTGCTATACAGTAAGCCTCTGTTGCTTGTTGCATGTTTATCTTTTTAAGTAAGAGATATAGCATTCTATTCATACTAAGTCAGACAAGTGGAATCCAAACGTCATACACTTTTTAGTTAGGCAAAAATTCATAAGCTTTCTAAAATATGTATATAAAACATATTGTGTATATATATATATATGGATACAGAAACTTTTCTACTTGAGAAAGAACATAAAAAAAGACAGAAAAATTGGAAAACACAAACAATGAGATGGAAACACTGAATATGAAATAGAAAAAGTGAAACAAAATAGATAAAGATAAAGATCCTCATCCCCAGTTGTTTTTAAACATAGCTGCTCATTAGAAGCATAAGTGGAGCTCTGGCAAAAGGAAAAAGCAATACCCAGGTATTCGTATTTTTCAAACAATTCCTCCAAGATAATTCTAATATGCATCTGGATTTTAAAAAGTGATTACAGGTTTTTCTATTAAATGGTAGTTTTGGTGGTACAGAATTCTATACTTTTTCTTTGACCAACCACGATACGATGGTATTAAGTGAATAACAGTCACTTAATCACAATAGCAAAAGATCAGTTTTCACAATCAATAGCCAGACAATCAATAAAAGATAATTATAATTGCAAACCATAATGGGAACATGATTAACCTAACAATATAAAATAATTACATACAATTTAGGGGGTCAAACAGAGTGATGTGGTAAGTTTAAGTGCATACATGTACAGGTTTTCATGCACTTAGCCAGCCTACGCCTTTTGGTTGATGCATTTAATCCATTTACATTTAAGGTAATCATTGATATGCATGATCCTATTACAGTTTTCTTAATTTTTTTTTTAAGCTAGGGCTTTTCCTTCTCTTGTTTCCTACCTAGAGAAGTTCCTTTAGCATTTGTTGTAAAGCTGGTTTGGTGGTGCTGAATTCTCTTAACTTTTGCTTGTCTGGAAAGATGCTGATTTCTCCATCAAATCTGAAGGAGAAAATCTTGCTGGGTAGATTATTCTTGGTTGTAGTTTCTTCCCTTTCATCACTTTAAATATGTCATGCCATTCCCTTCTGGCTTGTAAAGTTTCTGTTGAGAAATCAGCTGACTGCCTGATGGGAGTTCCCTTGTACGTTATTTGCCATTTTTCCCTTGTTGCTTTTAATATTTTATGTCTTTAATTTTTGTCAGTTTGGTTACTATGTGTCTTGGTGTGTTCCTCCTTGGGTTTATCCTGCCAAGGACTCTCTGTGCTTTCTGGACTTGGTTGGTTATTTTCTTTCCCATGTTATGGAAGTTTTCAGCTATTATTTCTTCAAATATTTTCTCAGGTCCCTTCTCTCTCTCTTCCCCTTCTGGACCCCTATAATGCAGCTATTGGTGTGTTTAATGTTGTCCCAGAGGTCTCTTAGGCTGTCTTCATTTCTTTCATTCTTTCTTCTGTATTCTGTTCTGTGGCAGTGATTTTCACCATTCTGTCCTCCACGTCATTTATCCGTGCTTCTGCCTCAGTTATTGTGCTATGGATTCCTTCTAGTGTATTATCCATCTCTGTTTGTTTGTTCTTTAGTTTTCGTAGGTCTTTGGTAAATATTTCTTGCATCTTCTCAATCTTCGCCTCCATTCTTTTTCTGAGATCCTGAATCATATTCACTACCGTTATTTTGAATTCTTTTTCTGGAAAGTTGCCTATCTTCAATTCATTTAGTTGTTTTTCTGGGATTTTATCTTGTCCCTTCATCTGGAACATAGCTTTCTGCTTTTTCATGCTGATTAATTTCCTGTAACGTCCTTCTATTCCACCATCTTGAACCAACCCTATAATCTCTGTTTTATTTCGAGAAAACTGTGGCTGAAGACAATAAGTGACTTGTTTAGAATCACACAGCTAATCACACAGCTTTATTGACAATAAAGCAGGAAATAGAATCCAGATTGTCAATATAGAAATTATCCTATATATTAAGAAAAAAATCTAGCCTTTTTATGGGGACTGATTTTTTTTTTTTTTTTTGCCACACTAAGTGGTATGCAGGATCTTAATTTCCTTACCAGGGATCAAACCGACGCTCCCTGCAGTGGAATAGCAGTGTCTTAACCACTGAACCACCAGAGAAGTCCTTGATCTTTCCTTTCTCTAAGGTGCATTAAAAATTTTATTTTGATTTACAATGTTGTATTAATTTCTGCTGTACAGCAAAGTGATTCAATTATACACATATATACATTCTTTTTCATATTATTTTCCATTATAGCTGATCACAAGATGCTGAATATAGTTCTCTGTGTTATGCAGTAGGATCTTGTTTATTCATTCTATAGATAATAGTTTGCATCTGCTAATCCCAAACTTCCAATCCACCGCTCCCCACCCTTTCTCCCTCTTGGTAGCCATAAGTCTGTTCTTTAGGTCTGTGATGATGTTTCTGTTTAGTTATTGGATAAAGTCATTTTTGTTATCTTTTATGTTCCACATACAAGTGTTACCATATGGTATTTGTCTTTCTCTTTCTAACTTAATTCACTTAGTATGATACTCTCTGAGTGCATCCATGTTGCTGCAAATGGCATTATTTCATTCTTTTGTGTGGCCAAGTAGTATTCTATTGTATATATGTACCATGTTGTCTTTATCTGTTCATCTGATGATGACCATTCAGGTTGTTTCCATGTGCTGGTTATTGTGAATAGTGCTGCTATGACATAGCAGTGCATATATCTCTTTGAATCACAGTTTTGTACAGATATGTGACCAGGAGTGGGGTTGCTCGATCACGTGGCAACTCTGCTTTTAGTTTTTTGAGAAATCTTTTAGGGACTTATCTTAATGCTCTATTGAATCAACCATCCAGTCGAGCTGCAAGAGTCTCTCTGGTAGCTGGGTGTCAACGTAGGCTAAACTGTGAGATATGTTTTGATGATGAAACTTAACCATCAGCCCATTTATGAGAGAGACCTTCAGAAAGGCGATGAGTTCTCCAGGGCAGCTGTGGGTGATCAGTTCTTAGAGCAGCAAGCAGTATAGTTTCAGCAGAGACTCCTGTGATTGTTGAGACTGGTACAGAACTTGAACTGTGGGGAACTAAGTTCATTTTCTGTTGGCAAAACAGCTCTAAGGGAAAGTCTTAAAAAGGCTTATAAAAACTTAAAAGGCCCTTGGACATCAAATGGCTCTTACAAATTAATCAGAAACATACGGATTAGATTTCTCATAAAATACATTTAGGTTTAAAATTATGGGAAAAAGTACAGGGCAAAATGTCTTTTAGGTTTGTCCAAACCAAACCCCAAATGCTTGGGAAAAGTTGGAAAAACTGTAACAACAGAAGGATGATGCTGAGGACATATGTGGCATCTTTAGGTAACACCAGAAAAGAGTCCCTTTCTCCTAACAGCAGGGCAGGGCCTGAACGCACCCAGAGATGTGGATGACAGCTCTGGCAGGTTTCTGTGATGCTGACTGCTCTGAGAAGGATGCTGGGAGTAGATGGGAAGGAAGGGAGGAGTCTGGAGGCAGAGGAGACAGTCTTCACTCTTTCCAGGAAGGTTGGCTAGAGGCATTCTTCCCCTCCCCGACCAGGTACTGTTCCTATTCCTACCCTCAGAAAGTCTTCTGAGAGCAACCTTGGTGTAAAAGTCAGGATTTCTGGCTGGGTGGAAGAGGACCTGAATTTTATTACTAGCTCTGCCATTTCCTGGCTGGCTAGCTCGGCCATTTGGCTAGCTGATGTTCAAGGCACTCCCATCCTATGACAAATGAATGCCCTTCAAGATTCTGGAGGCGTACTAAGCCTCAGTTTTCCACCCATTGAATGGGAGAGAGCCAAATAGCTCCCATCACAAATAGCTATGTTCTGGATAACACTTGGAGTAGGGTTGGGAAGATTTAGGTAAGATGATGATCTACTCCACTTAACCACAGGGCGTGGCACCTTCTTCAGTTCAGTTCAGTCGCTCAGTCGTGTCTGACTCTTTGCGACCCCATGAATCACACCATGCCAGGCCTCCCTGTCCATCACCATCTCCCGGAGTTCACTCAGTCTCATGTCGATCGAGTCAGTGATGCCATCCAGCCATCTCATCCTCTGTCGTCCCTTTCTCCTCCTGCCCCCAATCCCTCCCAGCATCAGAGTCTTTTCCAATGAGTCAACTCTTCACATGAGGTGACCAAAGTACTGTAGTTTCAGCTTTAGTATCATTCCATCCTAAGAAATCCCAGGGCTGATCTCCTGCAGAATGGACTGGTTGGACTCTCAAGAGTCTTCTCCAACACCACAGTTCAAAAGCATCCATTCTTCGGTGCTCAGCCTTCTTCACAGTCCAACTCTCACATCCATACATGACCACTGGAAAAACCATAGCCTTGACTAGACGGACCTTAGTCGGCAAAGTAATGTCCCTGCACCTTCTTGAAGTGAAGTGAAGTGAAGTTGCTCAGTCGTGTCCGACTCTTTGCGACCCTGTGGACTGTAGCCCATCAGGCTCCTCATTCCATGGGATTCTCCAGGCAAGAGTACTGGAGTGGGTTGCCATTTCCTTCTCCAGGGGATCTTCCCAACCCAGGGATCGAACCTTGGTCTCCTGCATTGCAGGCAGATGCTTTATCCTCTGAGCCACCAGGGAAGCCCCTGCACCTTCTTAGAGCTCAGTAAATGACTATATTATTATTATTCTTTGGCATGATCCTAATGTTCTTGTTTCTTAGATTTCTAAGGAAAAAGGAGTCAGTTGCCACACAGAGTGCACCAGGAGGAAAGAAAGGATGAAGATATGTGGGAACAAAGGGTTTTCCTTGTATCTAGGAAGAAGATAAATTTTAGAATTGAGTTTAAAATGTTCTTATATGTTCTTAATGCTTCTTAAATGTTCTAAAGTGTTCTTAAATGCTTCTATATGTTCTCTTACATGGAGAGGGGAATCTGATCTATTAATTCCTCCTTCAGATGCAAACACCTTTTGGTTCTTTCTTTTAAAAAAGTGAGTTCCAGTCGTGGATTACAAATGGTTATTTAGTCTTCTAAACTTGTGTTTTGTTTGTTTAAGTAATATTATATATATTTTATGAACAAATGTCTCAAAGAGTTTTGAAGTTAAAAAGTCTTTTCATGGACTCGATGCCTTTTCAATACCCGAAAAGACTGTTATTGGAAATGGATAATCGAGTGTCACAAAAGCCATCAGTCTACTTCGACCAGCTTCTTTCTCTTCTCTCTGATCTGGGCTTCCACACTTGCCTCCTGCTTGCCTAGAGATCACAGCCTTCCATGAGAGCGACTCAAACCTTAATGCCAGCTAGATCTTTGGAGGTAACCCGTGCTAAGTCCCTGCAGTCGTGTCCGACTCTTTGCAGTCCTACGGACTGTAGCCTGCCAGGCTCCTCTGTGCACGGAATTCTCCAGGCAAGAATACTGGAGTGGGTTGCCATGCCCTCCTCCAGGGCGTCTTCCGAACCCAGGGCTCACACCCGTGTCTCTTCCATTTCCTGCATCGGTTCTTTTACCACTACAGCTACTCAATTTCCCCAACTCTTCTCCCTCCTCCAACCTCACCTCAGCTTATTCAAAGCTCAGGGAGACTGAATAACTGACTACATGTGTTTGCTTAAGGAGTGATCTGCCTGGAAGAATGTTTTCTTGCCCTTGAAAATATTTTGGTTGTTGTCTTCTCGTTACTTCCAAAAAGAGCTTGAATCCATATGGGTACAACCATCTATGTTGAGTATATACTCTGGACATTCTGCAGTAGTATTATTTAGATACATAATATATTTAGATACATTATATATATATATATAAGCATCAGTATGTTCTAGTAATAATTTGTGTTCTTAGATCTCTTAGCATTCATTTTTTTGTTCATATTTGTTGTGTAATCTTGTAGCACCACACATCAAATATTGATAAAACACACCTGTCATATCTGGGAAAATGAATGTGAATCTCTTCTGTTATTGGTTGCCTAACCATTTGTTCACTTGTGTGAATATATACATATTTTACTAATTACAGATTTTAAATGAAAGAGAAAGGACTAATAATTTAATGTTACCGTGAGAATTCAGTTTGTTTTATTATTCTGAAATTTATGGTTAACCGTAGTTTTGCTTATACATTATAGTGGTTAACACATTTTAGGGGTATACCTACAATGGAAAAAAAGCCATCCACCACTGAGAATTTCTCATTAAAACTAAATTGCATAAGCTCAGAGAAGTGTGTTACATAAGAAGACAATTTACAATCATCATGATAACATAGGCCGTTTTCTGGAAAGAAAAGATAGCAGTATCTGTAAAACTGCACCTGCAAGGAGGCTATAATTTCTGTGTGGCTGTGACAGACAATGTGAATCATGGATTATTACCATTTTTTTTTAAAGGGCTTCATGCATTTCCCATTATTTATTATAGCTCCTATAGGATTTGCCCCAGTATACTCACATGGATTGAGATAGATATATATTCAGACACACAGATGTGTATATAGTTATATACTTATACACATATATTATACATACACAGATTATGCTTGTAATTTATGGCAAAGAAAATAAATAAGCTCAATGGCTAAAACCTTGCAAAACACCCAAACTCAGACAAAAAGAACCTTTACATCTGCCTGTTAAACTTGGGACTAAATCCCTGGAAGGATTCTCAAAGCTGCTGCCCAGATTTTCAAGGAGAAACCTCAATCTCGTTAACGAACCATAGCCAAAGGCCAGGTTTCCCTCTGGTGTACACGTACCCAGTGGCCTCATTTGTCATTTTGCTCTGGGCTCTGCTGAGCTGCATCCAGCCCCAAGTGCCCATGGATGTGACTGATTCCAGCAAAACCAAATGGAGCTCTTTCTTTGCACTTTCCTGTTGTCATCACAAGCTGTTTATAAGCCCGGTTCTCTTGGTGCCAAATGATTCCCTGCTGCAAATGAATCACTTCTGCAAAATATTTATAGTTCAATCTATTAGATATTTAGTAATTGTACATGGCAACAGTCAGGGCAGAAATTGAAAGTGTGTCAAGTTTGATCTCTGTCTCCTTTTTCTTTCTTGATAACCTTGACTACTTTCAGATATCTCTCTTCCCAGCATTCTTTCTGCATCAGCTACCTATTGCTACAATAATGCTGAGTAACAAAGAAGTGGACAACCTCAGTGACATATTTAGCATTTATTGTTCCGTCTGGAGTCAGCTGGGGGTAAGCTGGGGGGTTCTGCTCATCTTGGCTGAGCTTGTTCCCCTATCTTGGGTGATGTCAGCTAGCTTTTCATTGATCTAAGATGGCCTCAGCTGGGGCAGTTGGCTTTGCTCGGTGTCTCATCTTCAACAGATAAATCTAGGCATGTTCTTATGATGTCAGAAGAGGCTCAAAAGGGAGGGTAAGCTCAGTTGTGCAGCACCTTTCAAATCTTCTTGCATCACATTCTTAACATCTCATTGGTACAGCAGATCACTTGGATGAGCCCAGAGTCAGACTGGAGGGCACTATCAAATTACATGGCAAGAAGTATGGATATAGAAAGGGGCGAAGAGCTGGACTGTGTTTTTGATGTGTTATCCCCTTCCTCCCCATGGAACAGCCTCTCGGGAAAGGCTCTAAGCTACATTTCCATTAAGCTGCAATCATGGTTTTGTGCAAAGCTAACATCACAACTGCCATGGCTATCTGCTTTATGTATCTGACAAAAACACGGGAGAAAAGGAATGAGGCTCTGTGGTCGAGTCATGATGGCCACAAATTCTTCATCATTTTACCAACTGAAGAAGGTTGTGTTCCTCCATCCATTCGAATGTGGTCTGGGCCGGTAGCTGCACGATTCCTAGAACACAGTGGAAGTGACCTATTGTCCATCTTGGGTCCAGCCTTTCAGAGGATTGGCAGCTCCTGTGTGCTTCTTCTTGAAAAGTTCATTCTAGTGAGGTTCTCTTAGGACACAGTTGCCATGAGATAAGAAGCCCAGACCACATGGAGAAGCCACAAAAGGTAGCGTCAGTTGCTATTCATGTGGTGGTTGAGCCCAACTGGGCTCCAGAAGCTTGCAGTCTTGCCAGCATCTTGTGGGTGTGAAGATCTGTCTCTCTTCGCCCAGAGTTGTGAGAGACAATAAAATGGCTATAGTTTATTTAAGTTGCTAATATTTGGGAAGGTTTGCTGTGGATAATGGAAATGCACTATACCATAAATGACATTCTAGGCATTCAACCAAGGGGAAAGAGGGAGGTATTTTTGATCTGTACATTTTTCTAGAGCCTTTGTAAAAGATAGTGACCCATTTTACCTAAACTCATAGCCAACTTTGCAAATAATTCTATGATTAGGTAAATGTAGTTTACCAAGTGTGCTGACTTCCAAGTAGAGAATCATGTGACCCTCAGAGGCCCCTTAGCCATTGTAGGCTTTGCCACATCAGCGCCTAGAGTTCCATTCTCTATTTTTGACTCCAGACAGCACTGCAGAGGCTTCCTCAGAGCAGAAAAGAGGGGCTGCCTTCTCTCTCGTCCCTTCCTATGACATAAAGCTGCAATTGTGGGGGTGAAAACACAGAGACACACATACTTTATTATTATTATTTTAAAAACTTAGATGTACTTTTCCTGTGGCCAATTTCATCCTTCAGTAACACCCAGCATAGTTCAGAGCCCTATGGCGCCCCCCTCCTTGCATCTGCTGATGAAGACCAATCTCTGCCCATGACACTGAATTTCGCTTGAAAGAGATTTGCTGTCATGGCTGACCAGCCACATTGTGCCTTACCAGAACAAATGGCACTTCCGTTTGAATTGCCACCTGCTCTGAGTGGCCCAGGGTTTTGCTGCCTTCCTTAAGGCTTCCCTGGTGGCTCAGATAGTAAAGAATCTGCCTGTAATGCAGGAGACCTGGGTTCGATCCATGGGTTGGGAAGATCCCCTAGGGAAGGGAATGGCTACCCACTCCAGTATTCTTACCTGGAGAATTCCAAGGACAGATGGTCTTGGCAGGCTATAGTTCATGGGGTCACAAAGAGTCAGACATGACTGAGACACTAACATTTGCTGCAGATGGTCAGAAGCTGACTGTATCACTGTTTAACTCGGAGAGTTGTCCTATCTAGCTGAAAATTTATATGTTGTCATTCCCTCTTCCCCTCAGCTTTATCTAGGTATAGCTGACAAATATAATGGCACATATTTTAAGTGTGAAACATTATATTTAATATACATGTACACAATTTT
This sequence comes from Neotragus pygmaeus, assembly GCA_006410875.1. Lineage (NCBI taxonomy): Eukaryota > Metazoa > Chordata > Mammalia > Artiodactyla > Bovidae > Neotragus > Neotragus pygmaeus. The sequence goes on from SJYV01019698.1 coordinate 79,603, forward strand.
ATATACATTGCCAGCATCAAGTTCACTTCACAAAGTTACCTTTTGTGTGTGTTGAGAACAATGAAGCCCTATTCTTTTTTTTTTTTTAGGCAAAGAATATGACTTTATTTGGAAAGTCAGTTGACTGAGAATCTGGCAGACTAATGTCTAAAAATCACCATCCTGAAGATCTGTTCTTTTAGAAAACTTCAAGAATACAATATAGTATAAGCATGATCACAGTACTGTACATTAGATCCTCAGAATTTGCTCATCTTATAAGTGAAAGTTTGTCTCCTTTAGTTAACGTCTTCCCATTTGTCCTCCACCCCAGCCCCTGGTAACTACCATGCTACTATTTCTGGGATTGAACATTTTTTTTAAGAGTCCACATATAAGTGATACCACTCAATACTTTTCTTTCTCTGTCTTATTTCACTTAGCATAATGCCCCCCAAGCTTCATTCTTGTTTTCAAAAATGGTGGGATTTCTTTCTTTTTTTTTTTTTAATGGCTGAATACTAATCCATTGTATGTATGTCTCTATCTGTCTAACTATCATCAATTATATCTTCTTTATCCATTCACTCGTTGATGGACACTTAGGTTGTTTCCATGTCTTTAGCTATTGTAAATGATGCTGCAATGAACATGTAGGGTACAGATATGAGACTGATTTCATTTCCTTTGGGTATACACCCAGAGAAGGGAATGGTAACCCACTCCAGTATTCTTGCCTGGAGAATCCCATGGACAGAGGAGTCTGGCCAGCTACAGTCCATGGAGTTGCAAAGAGTGGGACACGACTGAGCAACTTACACATACACCCAGAAGTGAGGTTGCTGGGTTATATGGTATTGGGTTGGCCAAGGATTTTGCTCAGGCTTTTCTGTAAGATGTTATGGGAACACCAGAATGAACTGTTTGGCTAACCCAATGGCTGTATGTTTAATTTTCTCCCCCTATGTTTATCCCCCTAAACCTCTCTGCTTTTCTTTGTGTTTGGTGCCCCTGAGTCTGAAGCCTCTGTAGCTTGCTTCCTGCAGAGAGCAACGCTGTAGTGTCTGGCAAGAGCCAGGGTCAAGCCAACCCCTGTCTGGGCAGAAAAGGAGAAAAGACCTACTTGGAGAGAGATGTCTTGTTTCCTTGTCTGCCCAGACAGGGACCGTGGAGGCAGACTTTCACAGCTACCTCCTGGGGGACTGTCCCTCCAAATGTGACCCTGTCAGAGGTTCTATGCAGCAAACTGGCATAACTCTCCTTGGTACTGTGACTTCTGTAGACTCTCAGGTTGCAAATTTTATAATTTCTCTTCCTTCACTAAGTCGCACATCATTCCTTCAACTCTATCTTTTCAAAATTAAAGTAAATGCATTGTGTGCTGAAATTGCCCCATTGTCTTTATGGATTAAGCTATTGAAAACATACCCTTGCTGTATTTTATATGAATTTAAGTAGGAAGAGGTGATAAACTCATGTTGTCAATACTCCATGTTTAACCAGAACTCTTTCTTGAATTTGAACTGATTTAAAATCTAGCAGTGTTATGATGCTGATTTAGCTCTCTCTCAAGAGAGAATTCTGATTTCTTGAGGGACCACCACACTGCTTCCCACAGAGGTTGTACTGCTTTACATTCCCACCAGCAGCATACAGGATCCACTTTTCTCCACATCCTTGCTAAAATTTAACTCTTATCTTTTTGATACTAGCCATCCTAACAGGTATGAGATGATATCCCACTGTGACTCTTAAACAGATCAACCACCAAAGGATCAGGGGCTAGAGGCACACTGCCAGCCTGGTGCAATGAAGATGGTTCTGGGCCCAGGCTTATGAGAATATTAGGTGGTAACAATATCTGCGATGTCTGTGGGTCTCTTCAGCATCAGTGGGCCTCAGTTTCCTCATCTATAGAGTGGGGGTAGATTGGAGATGACAGTCCCGTAAGGCTTCTCCTTTACAATTCTCAGATTTTTGAAGAGCACCTGCAGATACTGACACTGACGTTTGGAGACTCCTTTGAGGGTTCTTTCCATGAAGTAGGCAGTGTGGAGTGCTGTAAGGAACATGTGCCTGAGGAAAATGAGCACAGCTATCATGCTTCAGAGCCTTACCCCAGCTTCGTTTTGCTTACTTTCCATGTTTAGTTTGAAAGTGAGATCCATGGTCTTACAGTACTTCTTTGATTCACTGCCAATATTTGCTGAAGCAAACCAAAGGGAGAGTTTAGGCTAGTGTACCAGTAAAAAGGGACAGATGACAAAAATAGTCCTTTCACTTCAGTTAGTGCATTGAGAACCCCATCTTTTCTTCATGGTGGAGAAGGGTCTTCCAGGATATCTCCTCAGCTGTGGAGGGCTAAGGGCCTTGTCTCTCTGCCCACCCTTTTTGCTCCATTTTCTGAGCTGTTGGGAAGAGCCCGTATCTCCTAGGATAGCTCTGGGATTAGCACATCCTGGCCTGGACCCATTTCCTCAGGAGGTGCTGTGGGGCCTAGACTCCAAGGTGCAAGCTGGACGGAACATACCAGATGGCTGGATAAAGTCATGTTGGCACTTGTTCCTATGGCAAAGCCCTGGGGTGATGAATGGTGCACTAAACCGATGTGCATTACATTAGAAACTTGGAAAGGTGTATTCACTTACTGATGGCAAATTCAGCAATGATTGGACACACCCAGCCACTTTTCAAGTGCTATGGGGTTAGCAAAAGCAGAAAGCCTGTTTTGCCCAGAATTTTTTCCTCATAATTTTTAAAATTGTGTGCATCTTAATGGAAATTTAATCATATGTTTCAGATGTATTTACACTTAACTCATCAAAATGTTGTTTTGTAAGAGGGAGTCAAGGTCCAGGAAGCTTTTTGAGTTTTTTTTTTTTTTAATAAGGACTTTTCTTTTTTCTTATAAACAGGAAACCATGTATCACTGAGAGAAAACAAGCTTGAACCCCCAAAGATTCAAGTTTGATTTGAAACTCAGGAGTCATGAACACCAGGAATACTCTGAGGCAAAATGGATTTCTCCTGTTTTATTCTTAGAAATTCACAGGGAGACAGCTGAAGATTTCAGCAGAACACCATCTATTTTCCTAAAGTTAGTGAATATCCTGCAAGGTAGCATACAAATTAGAAATGTTATAGCTTTTTTTTTCTTTTTCACATCACTTGCTTTTGACACATTTATCAATACTTTTTTCCTGCATAAAAATTGGGTAAAGTATAAAATCACATCATAAGCAGAGATTTCATTTCATATCAAGTATTTTAGGTAGCATTATAATTATTATCAAACAAAAAAGAAAATTTTGTGCAAACAAAAACAACCATTTACAAGAGAAACTGTGGCCTGTTTTTCTAATTATTTTGTCTATAGTGGCCGTGTCTGTACAGGTAAAGTGGACAGGTGATTGGTTCATTTGTAGATGTCTGTAACAGACTTTTTTCTCCTCCTCAAAGAGTTAAAGTAGTTATCACGAAGCACCTAAATATTAAGGAATTCATTGTTTTGATAGCCTGAATTAGCATTTGTATACTTTTATATACTTATATTCTTAGACTTATATGCTTTGCTTGTATACTCTATTTCATGTAGCTTTTTTACTTTACTTATGATAAGTATATGTCCTTATATAATTTTAAGCTCTAAATATTTGACTTATATACTCTTTATTTACTTTTTACTTACTATTTTACTTCTATTTATGTACTTATAAGTTATAGAATCTGGATTAGTAGTTATATTAGAGTTCATTTTTACCCTGTGTACATTGTGTCTATAGATACTTCATCATCCTTTTGGTATTAACCTATTTATTTCCCTTTGAAAATACAGATTAATTGATTTAGTGCTAGAAAAGTTGAAATGAGCAAAGTGGACTGACCATTCATCTGAGAACTCAACACTTAGTCCTTGGTCTTTGTAGGGGCTGGAGAAACCCTAAGAGCATTCACTTCATGAATGACCAATTAGAGGAGGTGCCTCTAATAGACTGAGGCTTTGTCAATAGAACCAAATGCTGAATGAGAAGTTTCTCCATGTCCAGTTTTCTGGAATACATGATACGAATCAGTCTTTCGTGAACTTGTCATTTTCTCACCTAAATTGTGTGTGTGTGTGTGTGTTTTAGTTGGAGAAATAGCTCCTCTAGTTCAACACCACCTGACTAAACTTTATACTCCTGCTACTATGAATCTTCTACTGTGATTTTAAATATGGCTCAAGGTAAGACTAGGTTTATAGCTACAAGTAACAAGTTGGATGGGTCTGAAAAGTATTTTCAACAATATCTTACACATTAGGAATTCTTGTTCTATTGCTAATATTTTATTGCAGGTTAAAAAAATGTATAACTGGCAGAAACAACTTTTGGAAAGATGAGTAGATTTAAAAAAATGAACCACAGAATAAAGTTTATCAATGCCATGATCACAGCCAATGAAGTAACTGACTAGAAACTCCCCAGGTTCACATCCTTTCCAGCTGTTCAGAGGAACTCTATCAGATCTGCCCAGGAGAGCAATAAAGAGCCTTGGTGGCAAAACACAACATAAATAATTGCTCATCCTGTGTGAAATGCCTTCCATCCGCTTTGGGAAAACCTCCTGGTGGCAGGAAGAAGCCAGGTAGCCTGGAATAAAAAAGTGATGTCTGCCAAGCAGGTACCCAAGAGCCAGCTGGCAACCAGGGACTCATGGGTGGAGATGCAGATTCGAATGGCTAAAGTCAAAGGAAAAACAAGGATTGCACCATCTTCGAACCCAGCACTTAATGGCTTCATCAAGGAGGCTGTGGGGGAATTCGGCACATAAATGAAGATAAACAAACTTAAAAACAGGCTTTATAGGCCTGGAGTAGCATGTTAGCTATTATGAGGCTGCTGCTGCTGCCCAAGGATGCGTCACTGTGGGTGATTATGGCTCTTGGAAGAGTGCAAAGCTAGGCTGGGCTTAGCTGGGGTGGTGCAGGTGACTTACTGGGCTCTCATGTGGAGGATGAGCTCTTTTGACGATTCATTTGTCAGACTGTGTCCACTGTATGCTAGTCACATTCACGTGCATTCTGAATTTGACCAAATCAGTCTGCATCAGCTGCTTAATGATTATATAATTCTATGTTCTTCTGTGAAAAAATTCAGAGAACATATATCGCATAGTTAAACTCGATGTCACAGTAAATATCCTCAAAAAGTGTGATTCAATGTGTGTGTATGTGAAATTCACCTTTGAGTGCACATCGTTATTTTTCTTTCTTTTTCAGATTTAAAATTAAATATTTTTTAATTTTGAAAAATGACATGAATTCCATGTGAGAAGAGGGCTTCTAGGCAGTGAGAGTCTTCCTGGAAAATTTTCCTTTTTTGTTTCATTTAGGTTCAGGATTACAATAAAAAAAATCATATTTTTTAAAAAATTTGAAACATAGAAATATACAAGCTTCTCCTCTCCTCTCCCTGTAATCTAAACAAAATTCAAATGCCCATCACAATTGGTTTCACCTTTAAAGGGCCTTTACTGGAAGGAGCCAAAGAACTTGGTTCCTTTCCTCCTTCTCTGGAATGTATTTGGCTTTGTTCTTTGCAGCTGAGGCAATTGCTGTTAAAGAGAGTTTCAGTTTAATATGTAATTAATAGTTTGGCATTTCCCAAGGGCTTTCCTTGGGACCCTTTGTGTATCTGTTTTGTATTACAGGGCTCCCTTGCTAAGTATTTCCAGATCATATAGATTTAGATAAGACAAGTTCCAGAACTTAGAGTATTTTTTATTTTGACATTTACAGTATTTATTAGTGTAATGAAAGTAATACTTTGACAAGTCCCCAAGTAATAAATGGCAATATTCTCAACCCTTGAGTAGGTTAGAGTAACTTTCAGTGGCTAGTGACCACCTGTTATCCAACTGTTCTCCTTTCAGTGGTGTTAGCGAATTTGAAACACCTTAGGATCAGCCCTTTTAGACTGCTTTCTCACGATGGTAACTGTATTTCCCCTCAGTCCCTCTGGGTGGTCGATGTGTCTGTCATATCTTGCTCCTTCATCTGTGAGAATTAAAGAGTTAGGAAAGGATGAACTACAACCCCAGGCAAATCACGCCCCTTGTGCCTGGGCTGAGCATGGGGCGTGCTGGGACACTTGGTGTGTCAGGGAGAGCAGCTATCATCCCCAAACCATGTGTGTTAATCACAGCATGGGTCACCCCATATGTCAGGAGACAGGACTGAAATGAAACATAATTTCAACTCAATCTTGGAACTAATTACGGTTCGCTTGGATGTTTTGCAGAACAGTCTTTAGTGAAGTGGGTTGGGTGGGCTTTATTCATTCTCCCTTTCTCCCTTCTCTGTAGATCTTTGCTGTTCTTATGGAATTTATCTCATTTTGCAACATATAGTAATATGTTTGACTAGGAACATGTGTCTCTATGCTCTACTGGGTCTGAGCCTGGGAAGGGACTCTTTCTCACTGTTCAGTCTTCCCAGCCCTTAGCATAGCATTTTTCATAAATATTTTTCAAATTGTATCAAAAGTCTAAATCAAAAGTCAAACAGAACTTTGTGTTTTTCTTGGTAGTTAGGAAAATGCTCGCTGCTCATAGCAAATAAACCACCAGATTGAAGTGGCTTTACACAAGAAAAGTTTAATTCTCGTCTATGGAATAGTCCAGCATGAGTATGCCTGCTTGGCGCAGCTTCCTCCACGTGGCGACTCGAGGACCCAGGCTCCTTTTGTCTTTCTCTTAAGCCCTCAGAATTTTCTGCTTCTGGCCAGAGACAGAGGAAGAGAGTGTGGAAGGGGGAGACCTGTGTCTTAATCGCCTTGCCTGGAAGTGACATGCATCACCTTCGCTCATATTCTATTGGGAAGTCTAGTCACGTGGTCTTACCTATGGGGGTCAGGGAGCCGGAGATGTCCCTGGCAGGTTTCTGCTTCTCAGTGGGGAGAAGGGGAAGTTATAGGAAGGGGAGCACATGTTTTTTGGGGGCCAGTTATCTCTAACATCGTTCCATAAGGTAAACACCTCGAAGAATGACAGAACCATACAAAAGTATATATTGAAGGACTTTAGAGCCTTGATAACCCCACTCTCCATTTTACAGTTGAGGATACACGGACTTAAGGAGGGCATGAGAATTTTCCACGTCCACACAGCTTGTTAATGGCCGAGCTGGGACTAGACCCCGGGTCTTCTGACTGCCAGTCACTTGTGGAGCCCTGTATACAATAAAAGTGCTTGTGATTTTGGTGCTGCTCAGATACAGTTATACATCAGGTCCTTCAGAACGGTGGATGGGGAGCTCTTGGTGGCAAGTTCAGTTGGGGTTGTTATGTCACGCTTCCTTTAGGTATATTTAATTCAGTTTTCATGTTCCCCTTCTAGTCTTTCACTTCTGACTTAACAGAAGTCCCCTCTCCTTATGTTAACCAACAATAGTGTAAGTTGACTGAATGTGGAGGTGAGTGAGAAATGGGACCATGATGTGGGTCATGAAGTGAAATGAAGTGAAGTCGCTCAGATGTGTCCAGCTCTTTGCGACCCCATGGACTGTGTAGCCTACTGGGCTCCTCCATCCATGGGATTTTCCAGGCAAGAGTGCTGGAGTGGGTTGCCATTGCCTTCTCCAGAGGATCTTCCCAACCCAGGGATCGAACCTGGGTCTTCCACATTGTAGGCAGACGCTTTACCATCTGAGCCACAGAGGAAGCCCTGTGTGGGTCATTGATGTAGTCAAAGTGACTGGTGCCAATGGGAGAGGAGTCCTAGTATTGTAAGCTGAGGCTTGATGTGATCTGAAGGCTGCTGCTGCTGCTGCTAAGTCACTTCAGTCGTGTCCGACTCTGTGCGACCCCACAGACGGCGGCCCACCAGGCTCCCCTGTCCCTGGGATTCTCCAGGCAAGAACACTGGAGTGGGTTGCCATTTCCTTCTCCAATGCATGAAAGTGAAAAGTGAAAGTGAAGTCTCTCAGTCGTGTCTGACTCTTAGCGACACCATGGACTGCAGCCTACCAGGCTCCTCCATCCATGGGATTTTCCAGGCAAGAATACTGGAGTGGGTTGCCATTGCCTTCTCCAGATCTGAAGGAGCATATGTCTAAAACCTCCCAGTGAATCTCCTCTTAAAATTTTTTGTCTTTAAAGGGTTGCTAGAAAGTTCTTGTTAAAATACACTTATAGAAATTATTTGGGTAATGAACAAGCATTCAAAGCTATCTCTTTACTGATTGATTTGTCATCATGTAGATCAGTAATGAACAGGAGCTGGAGGGAACAGGACTGAAAGCAGATAAGTTTTGAGAGTAAAGAAGAGACTGAAAGGTTGTGAAGGATGGGATACCTTGGGGAGGGCATACTGGAGTGGAGGGCTATGTTAGTAATGGATGGTCTTTTTTTTTTTTTTTTTACTTATTTTTAAGTGAAGTCCAGTCGACTTACAATGTCATGTTGGCAAAGATTTGAATGAAGGCACTGGGTGACTGGGAGATGATGGGGAAAAGAAAGTCTGATCTAGGAAGGTCAGAGAGCACCAAAGACAAATTTATCAGTTCTTCTGTTGATAATGGTGGACTGACTATCAGGTGGCAAAGCGTCTTATTTGGACCTGGCTTTATACTCAATCTGTGAGTACCCATGGGGCAGTGACTTAACTTTTCTGGGATTCAGTTTTCCAGAAGTTTCATAAGCTTTCCTACTTATAAAATAGGAGGGTGTACAGACCATTAGTCATCTTACTGTGTTGTCTGGGGACTTGGGGGTCTTGGTGGATATGCTTCTGGGGATCACTGCAGGGAGGGCTGTGAGGGTCAGGTAAGTGGCTGCTGCGGTACCGTCACTCCCACTTCAACCAAATTCACTTTGCTCTGTTTTGTATTGAATTTCTGCAGAAACTTTTTGTTTGAAGGACAAATTATGGGTCTAAAAGAAAATTTTGGAAAGCACTCAGCCTAGACAATTTATCAAGTTTTTTCTAGTTTTGACATTTTCAAAACCTTCAAATCTGGGGGGATGCTGTATACAGGCTGGATCATAAATGCCCATGTTCCCTGTCCTCAAGAGACTGTAACTGAAGACTCACGCCTGGTAGGAATTTGGACACTATTGAATGCATAATAACACTCATTTATTGAGGTTTACAGATAGGCTGGCTCCATTCTAGACATTTTACATAACTGAATACTTATATCCCCAACAATTTAATTAGATAGATACTATTACTCTTACCATTTTAAAAGCGAGGAGACTAGATAAAGCAAGATCTAGCTCAGCTAGATAAAGCAACCCAGCTCAAAACAAACAAAAAAACCAACCAAACAAACAAAGAAAAAACAGGGCTACAAATCAAATCTCAGCTCTGACTGCAGAGTCCACTCTTCTTGGTCCTCATTCTCTGACCTGTGGATTCCCCTTCCTGACTCTTGACTCTTTTGCAGGCTTCCTCCACCCTCTTGGCCCCCAGCTGGCTCTTCCATGGTAGGAAGACTTCCTTTCCAGGGTGGCTGTCAAGGTGCCTTAAGTTCTCACCTGGGGGACAGATTCCTCACCTAAGAACAGTGCTCAGACCAGGGCAGTCTGCCTGGTGAAGGACCCACAACTTACAAGCTCACTGCGATCGTAGAACTCCTGAAGGACAGAGAACACAGTTATGGCACAGGGCAAGGAGCTGGATTGTCCTAAGAACACCAGCCTCGTTCCTCCCGGGTAAAGTGTGGTTAAGATTCCTGTTGTAGATAATGAGAAACCATTTAAAAACCCAAACCAAACATTTAAGTTCTGAAATAAGCCATATATTGAGAAGCACCTGGATTTTTCTCAAAGATTTTCAGTTTTCCACAGCCTTTTGCTTCTAACTCAATGTGCTTTTAACGCTGTTGTCAACCTTAGTTCTGTTAGTAAATGCCACTCGACCTGCACACTAGTTGTCCAGGAGCAAAATTAAGTTGAAGGTGGGTTTGTAATCTACCCTGCCTCAGCCCACTTCAGTGTTTGTAGAAGTTTTAAAGCTTATCCTATCTCCCCGATGCAGGCTCTTTGAATAGCATATGGTGATGAATTCCAGATGTTAAACTACAGAGAGCTTCAGGGTCTTATTCGCTGTGGTTCTGAGTGAACAAATGTATTTTTTTTTTCTTTCTGACTAAAAGGCTAGATAGCAGGTCATGTGTACCTATGCATGCAAAAAGGTATTCATATTTTTGAACAGGTGGAATGTGCCCGAGAACTGTAAATATCACTGATTAATATAGTATGATTGGCTCTAAATGTCTGAGTGGCTCAAAAGACCAGCTCTGGGGTTGAGTGGCTCAGTTTGATCAGCTTTCTCTCTGGAAACTGTTGGGTATACCCATTACCTGTAGTGATGGTATCATGGCTGTTTGTGTATGTCCAAACTCATCAAATTGTACATGTTAAGTGTGTGCAATTCTTTGCTTAAAAAAACTGGAGTAAAGGAGAAAACTGTTGAGAAAAAATCCTGCCAAAGGATACAGTCATCTTTGCCTATGTTTGTTCGGAATTATCAACCCCATGCCTCATTCCTTTTTTTTAAGTTAGGTTTTATTTTTTTTTAAATTGGAGTATAGTTTCACAATGTTGTGTTAGTTTCTTGCTGTACAACAAAGTGTATAAGTCATACATGTATATATATATCTACTCTTGCTTTTGGTTCCCAGAAGTTGCATTTTTTGATCATCCCATTTTATTCATGTATTCATTCTTTCACTTGGAAACCTTCAGGACTGTGCTGAATGAATAAATTGGGAAACAACACTAATTGGATGCATAGATGGGTTCTTTTCTCTTGTCGAGTAGAGAAGAAAGATACATGAGTTAAAAATTGCCTTAGAGTGTGTTAAGCATTCTGGTAGGGGGTTGCCATATGCACCATGGCAGAGCAAAGGAGAAGACAGGACAGGTGGATTGGAGGACTGTGAAAGGTGAGAATGACTCAGCGAGATGACGGAGGAGGAGGAGGAAACACCACACACCTGTTAACAGCGTGAATAAAGCATTATGGGAAGAAATGGCATCCATGGCAGGCAAAGTGAGAGAACCATGATTAGTCGGGTAGGGCGGGATTTGAGTTGAATAATGTGTTAGCAGGGAGAGGAACACTCCTGGCATTCTCTGCTTGCCCCTTATAGCTTTGTCACACACAGCATAACTTCTTATTGACTGGTCCAGCTCCCCCAGTAGACAGCATTCCTCTGGGGACAGACATTAATGTCTCCTTCATCACGGTATGAACTCAGCCTCCAGCACAGTGATTGGCGCAAAGTGAGGAGTCTTGGTAACTACCGATGGAGTGACCGGATGAAGGAGGAAGGTGAGGCCAGCACGTGGCAGGTGTAGTTACCAGGCAGTTTCCACAGCAGGCCAATCATCCCTTAACTGCTTTTATTCGGTCTTGGAGGTTAAGTGGCCCTTTCAGACTGAGACCTAGTTAGTCTGCCTTCCCGGTGGCTAAACCCTTTCTTCCTTCAGTCACTGCTGGGCCACCCTGCTGCCTTCTCCAGCAGGAGAAGCTCAACTCAGCTTCTTTAGTTGAGTCGGTTCCTGACAGGGTCACTTGGCTCTTGAGGGTCTCTGACTGCTTACGGGTTCCTTTCCCCTGTAATCCTCCTCCCTGGTGTCCACCTGAATTATGACAACACTGACTTGCTTATCGTTTGAAGCCCCAGATTGTTTTTGCTCAAATATTATGGCTCTCATTCTGCTTCATTTGTTTACCAAATGTTCATTATGTAATTACATCATCAGAAGTTTCATGTCTGATAGAATATGAGCTTCATAAGATCAGAGATATACCTGACTTTTCCCCTCCTGAATTTGTAGCATCTGACATAGCGCCTAATGCTCTATAATGCTCAACAAACACTTGTAGCAGAAATGAATGTCACAACCTCCTAGAGAACTTGTCTATTATAGCTACTTGTACATCATACTGTGCTCTTTTTGTTTGTTTCTATGGCTAGATTTTGAGCTCCCTGAGAATAAGACTTTCCCATGCACCTCCAGAATGCAGGGTAATACTTGATTCTCTTGGACTTGAGATTTGAAGGACTATTGGTTTTAGTTTTATGATCTGTGTGGTGTCTCTGAGTCTCTCTCCAAGAAATCCCCATGTTCCCCAAGCACAAGATTGTCATGCTGTGATCTTGAAGCTCCCGATGCTGACAGTCCTTTGGGCTACACCCCTATATTGGAGGTGGCCAAAGTCAGTCACAACATGAGGCAATCTCTAATTCCAACCTCTGACTGCTGAGGTTTTCCTTTGGCTGTGCATGCCAGCTCGCCTGCCTGAGTGCCCTCTAATATATAATTAATGATGGCTCTCAGCAGTTCGCATTTTCAGAAGTCTTTCTAGGCATGATCTCACCACCAAGCTGGGATATCTCACTGTCGAGAGGCTCCATGTGGCCCCGGGGGATGTCTCTCAGTCCAACCAGCCTGTCAATCCGGTGTTCGTTCAGCAATGTTATGAGCTTGGGGAGTGTGCCTGGATCCAGTCACTCATTTCTACCCTGCCCCTTTTTCTTGATGTTTTGGACCCACAAGAATATTCATGTTGATTTCAAATGGAGCCTGGAATATCCACTAGCTAGGAAAGCTTCCAAGACTGAAACCCTTTGAATGGTGAATCTTAGTTAGTGCATTAGTAAACTGTCTGGTTTACCTGGGACTGAAGGATTTCCTGGGAAGTGGGACTTAAATTGTTAAAACCAGGATAGTCCTGGGAAAACTAAGATGGTTGGTCACTCCAATCTCAATAGAGATTTGGATGAGAGAATGCAGTGGGTCCTTGAATGGAAAAAAAGCTGCATAAAGAGAGCAAGGCTAGTCTGATTTATCCAGTCGGCTGAAGCGGAGGGTGATTTTGATAACCCCTTGAACCTGCAATTGCTGGTATAAGTGAGAGTGGTCTTGTAGGTTGACAGTGATCATTCTAAAACAGTATAGTTGGCTAACTGTCACTATTGGCATAAATCGTTAGCGTCTTAGGTAGCACTGGAATCAGGAACTGAAGACATATCAGAAACTCAGTATCTTAGTTTTCTTTTCACCCAAGGGCATATCTTGAGTTAAGGATTCAAGTACAAGTAGTTTGGGAGGTCAAGGAAAACACTGTGAGAGAGGAGGGCGGGAAGATGGGGCAGCTTAGTCAGAGCACCGTAGAGCGAGCTGCTGGGGCTGGGCACCTGGAGCCTAGTGTTCAGTCTCTCCCTCCAGAGCAGCTTCTCACCACTGACATTTTGGGCTGCATAATTGCTTGTTGTGGGGGCTATCCTGAACCTTATGGGATGTTTAGCACATCCCTGGTCTCTATCCATAGATGTTTGTAGCACTTTTTTTTCCCCAGATTGGGACAACAAAACTGTCTTCAGACATGCCAAACTGGGGGAAAATTGGCCAACTTAAAAATTAGTGTTCTAGAACGCACCGAGTTGTCACACCTAAAGGTGAGGGAGTTGGGCTATTTATTTATGTACATGTGAATCTAAAAAGAAATGATACAAATTAACTTACAAATAGAAAGAGACTCAGACTTAGAGAAGGAAGTGATGGTTGCTGGGCAGAAGGATAGGTGAAGGGATAGTTAGGGAATTGGGGGGTGGACATGGACACACTGCTATATTTAAAATGGATAACCAATAAGACCCAATGTACAGCACTTGGAACTCTGCTCAATGTCATGTGGCAGCCTGGGTGGGAGGGGAGTTTGGGGGAGAATGGATTCATGTGTATGTATGGCTGAGCCCCTTCACTGTTCACCTGAAACTATCACAACATCATTAATCGGCTATAGCCCAATGCAAAATAAGAAGTTTAAAAAACAAAAAAATTGAAAAAATAAGAGAGTCACCTGCCAACACGTGATGACACCTCTGCCCTGTTGTAGCTCTTAGCTTCTGGTCACTTCCAGGCCTGGTTGTGGTAGGAGAGGGTGACTCACAGCTTAACTTAGCTTGGGTGCTTCTGACCCCCTGGAAGATGGTTGCTTTGTTTGTAATGGTTGTTGTTTCAAAGCTTGGGACTTCATCTGGCTGAGGGGAGGGCAGGAAGCATGGCCGCAGCTTCTTCACATGAAGATGATCAGAGTTGTAGAGTGATGGGGCTGCCCTGTGAGTGTGCCTGCTTCATAGATCACCAATCACAGGAGGGTAATTGACCAAGAACTTTAACTCCAAAATCCATCTCTACATTTGTGTCAAGGTCAGGATTTCATAGGCTGTTTCCAGCCTGAGGCTGAACGTGCTAGGAAGACTGAGGCAGGCCCATTCTGGGGAAGCCTGCATTTCCTCTGATGGCTAACTTTGGCTCCAGAGTTTCTGACTACCTTGCCATACCCTCCTTAGACTGCTGGCAACTTGGGAGGCTTCTACCCATCTCTCCCTCTTGGGACTTGCCTGGCAATCTATAGCTCCCCCAGCTTTCCCTAACTCCCTCCCCATTTCATCTCTTAAAAACTATTTCCCCTAATACAATCCTTGTCCATGTAATCTCATCTTGGTGTCTGCTTCTCAGTGGGCAAACTGACACAGATGACCGTGTAATTTGTTAAACTGAGATACTTTGGAAATGAAAGAAAAAAAATGCTGGATGTTAAAAATGACAGTAGTAAACCAGGGCTGGCTTAGAGAAACCTAGACGATTTTTTGGAGAAATCCTGAATACTTTGATTGAGACTCCTAAAGATATGAGAGAAGATGATAGCAAGGACTTTGCTTGGTGAATAGAAAAAATAAGGATACAACCCCATTTAACTAAAAAAAAATAGCCAATGTGTTTCAAATAATACTTACAGAGTGTACAAGAAAGAGGCTGAGCAGAGAAGATGAATAAGACACAGTCTCTGTCCTCATGTAGCTTGTGGTCTAGAGGAGGGGGCTCACAGGGTGTGATAATTGTATTGAACTGTTATTCTCATAAGGTAGAGAGTTAGCATTGGGACTGACTCAGCTGTAACGACAGGAGCCAGCTCCACCTGATAATTTCTAGGACCTTCCTAGGAGGCAGTGTTGGCTCAGGAAAGGGGGCCTGAGCAGGCTTCGTGCGCCCGTGGAAGAACGAGTGCAATAGTGATGAAAGCAAATGCGCCTTTCATTCTAGCTCTAGGATGAAGTGCTGTGTATCTCCAGCACTTTTCTTTTTCCTTTTTAACTATTCATAGTGAGAAAGCAGGACCCCCTCCACATCCCACATACGTGGATGGGAAAACAGCTCTGTAATGTACACAGTGATGAGATTCAAGATGTGTCTTCTGGGGAATTCCCATCATATGTACATGTGAGTCACGTGTGCCCTCCAAGGCAGCTTGCATTTAGCAAACATCGTCCGAATGAAACCTACACAGACAGGCAGGCAGGTGATCGGCCTCTTCTGGGCTCTGTCCTCTGAAGCAGCTGCTGCTACCAGGTTTAATGGCAGAGCTGCTCCTTCTACGAGCAGGGCTGGGAAAGAACACAGTGCAAAGGAAAAAAAAAAGCCTGAACAAAAAACACTTGAATAAACAGATGCCTGATTTACTCCTCCAGCCTTTTCCTTGGCCTCATGATGCCTGACAAGAACTGAGTCAAAAGTGATGGCTGGGCTAAGAGGAGGCCAGCAATATGTCACCCGATCAAGCTGAGACCTCGGGGGATGGAAAAGGCGTTTAGCTGTGAGCTCAGCCATGCTGCTGCTGCCGCGAGACAAGGGCCCGCCTGGCTCCTCCCTCCTTCTCCTTTCCGCATGATTCAATTTCATGCCATTTACAATTGTGAGACAAAACAACGCTTCAAATTCCAGGCCCCCATCCTCAGCCCAGGGAAGGAAGCCCAGCTGCCTCGTGCATTTTTCTGGCCATAGATAGTCAGCGGTGATTTTGAGGGATAGAACCAGGTTCTGGGTTTTCAACTTTTAGCCCCAATGGGTAGGAAACCTCTGGAACTTGGGAAAAATTTTTTTTCATGTTTTTAGAAAGAATATAAAAAGAATGGCAAAATTTTTTGAAGCCCAGGGTTTACTTTCCTGTCCTGCAGAGGAGATCATAGCATTGCTACCCCTGACTTGGGTCAGGTGAGAAACTGCTGGAAACCATCTCCCCAGAACATATTTAGATTACCTGTGGAGCAAAAAGCAGCAAGTATCTCAGAAAACCTCAAAGCCATTTGTCTGTTTGCTCATCATCACCACTGCTGGCCACCATAGTTTGTACTTTTCATCATTGTGGTGTTGGTTTCCACCTACAAGAGTCCTGGGTGGATGTTGGGCAGAGTGTCTCACAGGGACACAGGGACTCTGGAGAGTGTGTGTGCCTTGGTGATAATGGGGGATTAAAAGCCTTTCAGTTTGTGGGCTTTTAATTTGAACTATGGCCCAAAGATTTCTTATGAAGCCAGCGTGTAATAGAAACCACATCAAAATGAAAGAGGACCACACTGTCATGACGGCACTTTAATTTCATTTGGATGGGTCATCTGGGCACCAAAGTCTGTGGACTCTACCCAAGCAGTTCTAGTGCCGTGATGGGAGGCTGAAGCCATGGGTCAGATGAGGATGTGGATGAGAAGCAAGAAAAGGGAAATGAGGAGTATAGGTTGTTCTTTAAAAAATTTTTTTTTAGTTAATGGAAGGAGATCCAAAAAGCAGAAAGTTGAAGAGAGAATAGAAGGAATNTGGGGGGGTGGGTGTGGGGGTGGGGAGAGGTGGACGAGGGGGTTAATGGTAGAAAAGGAAGCAATGAGGGAAAGTAAAGGAAGCTTTATTTCTTTCTTTTCTTCACCCCTTTCTCTTCCTTTCTTTTCCCTTCTTCCTTCTCAGTTAGCCAATCAATCTCTGGCAGTGGAAGAGAGTCTTTTGTAGATTACTCGCTATTTACTATCCACAGACCGTGTCCACCAAAGAGGACAGATCCTACTAAGTTGTGTCTTTTGTTTACCACGTAGAGTTACAGGTGTAAGAACTCAGGATTGGAAAATCCAGGAGGGAGCTAAATTGCCAGAGATGAAAAAAAGGTGTTGAGAATAGGGAATTTCCAATCTGAAGATAGCAAGACTGTGAAATCTGCTTGGGATAAATGTCCAGAGGAACTAAGGCAACTGGGCACAAAGTGGGACTTGGAAGGGAAACCAATTGATTGATTCTGGATTTACATTAAACTGCACTGGGTAGCATGTGAATGGAACCTCTTCTTCAGATTCAGCATGTGAATGGAACCTCTTCTTCAGATTTCCTTATGATTTTCAGCAAAAATCTGCACTGATGCTTGGCAGAATAGGATTTACTTTTAGGGGCTGCACTGAAGTACCGAATCCTGCTTGGAGTGAGAACACTGTATGCTCATTGTAGTCTGTTGGATGCCTTTGGCTGCAAATAACATGAAAGCCCGCAAGTGGTGACTTAACCAAAAGAATGTTTTATTGTTTATTTGCTAAGAGCTTTGTAGGCAGGTGGTTCTAGGTCTGGCTGAACAATTCTAGGATTCTAATGCTGGCACAGAATTCTTCTGATCAGCCCCTTAGGGTTGTAAGATAACTGAACCTTCAACTTGAGAGCAAAATGAGCCGCCTTCTTCCCATTAGGGAGAAAAATTTTTCTCAGATGCTTCTCAGCAGATGTTCCTATGCTTCTCACTAGTCAGAAGTGGTCACATGACCAATCTAGCTGCAGTAGAGGCTTGGAAAGCAAGTGCTGTTTTTCCTCAGCTTCTATAGTGGGAATGAGTGAGAGAGAAAGTTGATTGGGGATGACAGTTGAACAACCGCTGGTAAGTTGCTGTGTGTCCAGCTATCTGCAGGCACTGTAAGTCCTCAGAGGAGAGGGTTACACCAAAGGAGCTCTTCAAGATTTCCTCGACATTTTCATAAGAATAGATTTTTATTTTCTCCTTTTCCAATGTCTGCTTCCTTTACAGGATCGCCTCTGAAGGTTTAGGAGACATCCATTGGTANCAGCTATCTGCAGGCACTGTAAGTCCTCAGAGGAGAGGGTTACACCAAAGGAGCTCTTCAAGATTTCCTCGACATTTTCATAAGAATAGATTTTTATTTTCTCCTTTTCCAATGTCTGCTTCCTTTACAGGATCGCCTCTGAAGGTTTAGGAGACATCCATTGGTATCCTGATCCTTGCAAAATGATTGAACTTTAGAAAAATTCGTCAGTCATTTTCACTTTTCTCTCTATGGGATATGCATCACCTAACTGTAGGAGACACAGGACACGTTCCAGGGCACAGATCACCAGCCGGGCGCTGGATGAGCAGGAGTCTGTGGGCAGCATGACCCAGTTATAAGGAACTTGGTTTTGTGATAGTATGTTGCTAAAGTACCAGTATCCTGGCTTTCAAGTAAGAATTTCCTTTAGTTGGCTTTGTTTATTTTTAAATAAGTGACTTCAATATAACTTAAAAAAAAATTTAAATAAGTGGCTTCAGCATAAAGGGGAAAATATTCACTTTCCCTGAGTCTGTTTTGCCAGTGGAAGGCTATTAGTTGCCCAGATCTTTTAGGAAGGCCAGTTGCTAATAATGAAAAGGCATTTAATGGGACAGTCTGCAGAATGGCTTTCAGGCCCAAGAAGATGAATGCTGTGTTTAATGGTCACCTTTCTGGTGTTATGTTCTGATGATGTATCAGTTAACCTTGAACTTCAGTGAGTCACATAACTCTTGCAGCGTTTCTGCCCCTGCTGGGTAAGTGTAAATCTTGATCACAATGACCTCTTTATCTGTTGGCCTGTTTCCAGCCTTCATGTGGGCCAGCCACATGGAAGCACACATCCATTCTTGAATTCAAGTATTTTCTTGAGTTTGGTAAGCGTATCTCTCCAGTTCAGAGAGCCAATAATTTACCTTGAAGCAGAGTGTTCACTATGACGTGTGAGGCCTTCCGATAAGTGGTTTTTAGAAGTTTTGGGGAGAACTGTGCTGAGAGGGGTTGGGAGGACGGAGGTAGGAGTATCACCGCTGCAGGTGGAGTTTATTTACTAGGCCAGGCTGTTTCATCTTGCTCTGGCCACTGCTTATGCTCTGTGTCTGCCTGGGGCTCCCTCTAGCTGGTGCAAAAGAGAGAATAACCATTCTGTCTTCAAGCTAAACACTGCTCATCAGAGGAGCCACTCAGATGTACACTATGGAGTCATGTTTATTAGGGCTGGTTCCAGGAAAAGCAGGTGTAGAGGCGTGTGCATGACCCCAGCTGTTTCGATGTTGGTTATTTCATCTACTAATCAGTCCTAGTGAGTTGTGTCTACTAAAGATGGGTGCTGTGCCTTAATAATTTGCATTGTGCCTGTGCCTGGAGTACTTCCAATTTTTGTTGACTGAGTTGACCTCATGAAAAGTCACTTAACTCCTTTGGAACCAGTTTTCTCCTTTGAAAATGGAATTAATAATATGTGTCTGGGAGGGAAGGGACTAAATGAAATGTTTGCATGAAATTATTTACCATAGCACCTGGCACTCAGCAGGTGTTTGAAGGGAGAATAGATCTTATTTCTCCTTTTCTTTGGTGTCTCCTATTGACTTTCCTCTCCTGGGTGACCTCAAGGCTCTCTTGGGGACTCAGAGCCCCTCTTCTTTCTGCCTCATTTTTGTGGTGCTGTACTAGGGAAACTACATTCATACACACTAAGGGGCTGCTGCTGGAAAATGATGGAACCTGTGGACGATGGGGTATATGAGGTTAGCTCAGGGTATGTGGCCGAAGGAGGGGATGAAATGGGATTGGGAGAGAGTAAAATGCACTTTGCAGAGATGTGTGGGTGGGGAGAGACAGGCTGCTGGCAATTTTCCCCCAAAACCTTGTGTTGATGTTCCAGGAAGAGCCAGCAACCTCTCTTCTTACCTGGGGAAGAACAGTGGAACCATCCACGGCCAGCAGAAGCGTGACTGTGCAGACTAAGACTCTTTAGTCTGCAAGGCCAAGGTTGAAGGAGCAGAGGAGTAAACTTTTATAAAATCAAGTAAGACTAAGGACTGTGCTGGGAGCTTTAGCATGACACCTTAGGTAGACCTAAGAAACATGCTACAGTTTCAAGGTAGTTTAGACTGTGTGTCTTTGGGACCATAAAGAGATGATAGTCCAGAAATCCAGCTTTCTCGAAAGCCTAGTTAGTTGTTTCTATTAATTAGATCCAAGAAGCATGCAGTTAAATTCACGGAAAATGAGTTCTTAGGGGAATGCACTGGTTGTGAGACTGACATCACAGAGGAAGGTCATTTCCTCCTACCTGTTAGATTTGATGCTCTGTCAGGGACAGTATGAAGATGTGGAGAACGCTGGTCAGATTTGACACGTAGAAGGGGAAGGCTCAAATTGTGCTCGTTTACCTCTGATTGAATTGCGTTGTTTATGGTCGTCTACATTCGGGAAGACTTTTCTCTAGTGAGAAAAATATTCTATTTATACTTGTTTGTTGTCTTTTAAAAAATTTATTGGAGTATAATTGATTTACAGTGTTGTATTAGTTTCAGGTGTACAGCAAAGTGAACCAGGTATCCATATACATACTTCCATTCTTTTTTTTTTTTAGATTCCTTCCCCTTATAGGCTGTTGCAGAGTATTGAATAGAGTTCTCTCTCTGTGTGCTATACAGCAGGTTCTTATTAATTATCTATTTTAATATATAGTAGTGTGTATATGTCGGAGAAGGCAATGGCACCCCACTCCAGTACTCTTGCCTGGAAAATCCCATGGACGGAGGAGCCTGGTAGGCTGCCGTCCATGGGGTCGCACAGAGTCGGACACGACTGAAGTGACTTAGCAGTGTGTATGTGTCAATCCCAGTCTCTCAGTTTATCCCTCCCTCTTATGTTTGCCTTCTTAGTAAACACTCACTGAGGGCTAACCTCAGGGCTAGCCACCAGAGCTTACTCATCTTATGGCTGGACGTTTGTATACTTTGACCAGCATTTCCCCATGTCCCCCACCCCTCAAGCCCTGGGAAACCATCATTCTACTCTCTGGTTTTATGAGTTCAGCTTTTTAAGGTTCCATATAGAAGTGAGAATATACAACATTAGTCTTTCTCTGTCTGACTTGTTTCATTTTGCATAACATCCTCAAGGTCCATTCATGTTGTTGCAAAAGTCAAGGTTTGTTTATTTTTAATGGCTGGAAAATATTTCAAAATGTATTTATGTTTAATATTTATATACACATTTTTTTTTCATGTGTACAGACATGATGCATAAAGGATGCTAAGAAATGTGTTTTCCTCTGGCAGTCTTGTGCCCAGGTACAATTCTCTACCACTAGCAGAGGAGAGAGTAGATTCTTGGAGTCAGTGAGCCATGCCCTCACAGATCAGCCTGTCCCCTTACCCGCACCTCTTCTGGCCATGACGGGCTGAATGTCCCATGACAGATGTCCCAGAGAGCGAGAGAGCAGGAACTGCCTGAAACAGACAAGTGGTGGTGTGACTTTGGGACCATAAAGAGATGATAGCCCAGAAATCCTGGCTTTCTTGAAAGAGAAAAAGGAATCCTGAATTCTCCAACTCCCACTACATGTTAGGACTAAAGCTTAGTGGGTCAGAACCGAAGGCATACACAGAGAGAAAAAGGAACTGATGAAAAAGAAGTCCCTCCACCTGTGATGGGGAGGAGAGGGAATGGTGAACAGGGAGAGAGCAGAAATGCTGGATAGGCTGAAGGGGAAGCCAAAACAGAGGAGATCTTGGGTTTCGAAAACACCTCTGAAATTCCAAAACATTCTGCCCTACAATGGGGGGGGTGCCCTACAATGGGGGGTGCCNTGGTGAACAGGGAGAGAGCAGAAATGCTGGATAGGCTGAAGGGGAAGCCAAAACAGAGGAGATCTTGGGTTTCGAAAACACCTCTGAAATTCCAAAACATTCTGCCCTACAATGGGGGGGGTGCCCTACAATGGGGGGTGCCCTACAATGGGGGGCAGGTGTCTGCAGTGGGAACGGTAGCCCAACAGAGCATATCAGCAGGAAAAGGGCCTGAGGTCTCCCCTCCAGCTGTATGGATGGAAAAGATCTGGAAGATTTCCTTGCTCAATGAAAAATCATCACTGACTCAATTGACATGAGTTTGAGTAAACTCCGGGAACTGGTGATGGACAGGGAGGCCTGGCGTGCTGCGGTCCATGGGGTTGCAGAGTCGGACACAACTGAGCTACTGAACTGAACTGAACTGAACTATGTGTCAGGCCTTATTCTAAGCACTTGAGATGCCCTGGTGAACAAACAAGGACCCTTCCTCTGGAGGAATGAGACAGGGTTGAGGGAGTGAGGAAGACAGATATGCGAACAGACACAATACATGGGTAGTTTAAAGACTCAATAAGTGCCGTGGAAAAATGGAAATGCAGAACAGGGCGTGGGGCCTCAGGAGGCTGGAGGTGGCAGGAAGCAGACTGTAGCATCAAGTTGGCAGAGGAGACCATGTGGAGCGGGAGGGTGGACCCAGGCATGAAGGACACAGGCATCTGGACAGCTGGACGCGGGACAGAGTGACCGGGGCAGAGGAACCAGCTCTGTGCCAGTCTCTCTCCCTGTGTCTGCCAGCCATGGGGCCACCTGCAGACACGCTTGCCTTCCCCCAGCTTCTGACCCTTCCGTCCATACCCTTTTCCTGTCTGATTCTCACTTCTACTCCTTCTCCATCCTCTCTCTCTCAGCCCTAAGTTGGACTCTGTGAGGAGGCCAGTGTGATGAATGGGGTGAGAGGGATGTGAGCGTGCTCGTGGGGAGGAGTGAAGTCGGAGGGAGCGGGTGTCCCTCACATTTTGGCTTTTACTCTGGGTGAAATGAAAGCAGCTGGAGGTATTTGAGCAAAGGATGGATAGGACTTGAATTTTGTTTCAAGAAGGTCACTCTGCTGTTGTGTTGAACACAGCCTGTGGGTGGCCAGGGTGGAGGCCTGGAGACTGTGGAGTAGCTGCTGCAAGTATTCCAGGCAGCACACCGTGTGGCTTGGAACTGTGAGAGATGTGGTTGGATTCTGTGCCTTTAGCAGGCTCTCAGAAAAGAACTGATGGTGGGACTCTGGGACACCCAAGAGCAAGGTGGGGCTGATTCAGCCAGTGGGGGTCCCTGGGGCCTGTCCTGGTTAAGGAAAAAGAGCAGATATATCACCCGTTTCTGGCGCTTCAGAAGAGTTTTCAGCAGACAGTCTGGTCCTGCAGAAGAGTTTTCAGTAGACAGGCTGATGCTTCAGAAGAGTTTTCAGTAGACAGGCTGATGTCCAGGAACTGGGAGGCAACCCAGAGCTCAGCAGAGGGTCACAGGCACCCCTCCTCTCAGCACCTTGAGGATACAGCAACATCACCTCACACTCACATGCCATGTTAGGATGGAGAAGGGGCAGGGGAGATCCTTGGAGGAAAGAAAGTCCCGAAAGTGACCTCAAACTCAGAAAATATTTACCACCAATGAAACTGCCTTAAATGGGAAGAGACTGGATAAACTTAACTAGCAGATTTATTAATAATGTTTTTCTACTCAGCCTGGGAATGGGAGCTTTTGAGCAGGCTCAGTTCAGAAGTAGGAAAATAAAAGAATCAACAGTTTTCACACTGGAACAGTAGTGTGTAAACTTCAGACCCTTGACCCAAGCTGGAAAAAAATGATCAGTTAGAAAAAAAATAATCAAGGCCCTTTTTGGCAATGGTGACAAGTTCTGGCTCTTAAATTTGTTCTGGTTGGCTTCCCTGCCTAAATGAACAACTGAATGGAGGGAATTTCCTGCAGGAGGAAAGCTCTGAGTCAGCTGGGCCTCTCCAGACCCCTCTTGCGAACCCAGGTGGGTCCTGACTGCACTTGGCGTGGACAGAGCTGACCATCCATAGCAGAAGATACTTTGGGGACCGTGGGAGAGGTCTTTAGAAATAACGCGACAGAAAGTAATATGGAAGTAACCTAAATGTCCATCAACAGAGGAACGGATAAAGATGTGATACATACATATATATATAAAATGGAATATTACTCAGCCATAAAAAGAACAAAAGGATGCCATTGGCAGCCACGTGGATGAGCCTAGAGATTGTCATACTGAGTAAAATGAGCCAGACACAGAAAGACAAATGCCGTATGCTATCAGTTATATGTGAAATCTGAAAAAAAAAGGGTAGAAGTGAAGTTATTTACAAAACACAAGTAGAGTCACAGATGTAGAAAACAAACTTATGGTTACCAGGGGATAAGGGAGGGAGAGATAAACTGGGATACTGGGGTCGACCTACCCACGCTACTGTATATAGAATAAATAACTAATAAGAACCTGCTGCATTCCACAGGGAAGTCTCCTCAGTGCTCTGTAATGGCCTATACAGGAAAAGAATGCAACAAGAGGAGTGGGGATGTGTATATGTCTAACTGATTCGCTTTGCTCTACACCTGAAACTTACACAACACTGCAAATCAACCACATGCCGATAAAACTTTTTTAAAAAACAGAAGGGGACAGCAACAGTGTTACTTTACACAAATCAAGAAAACCACCATGGATAATGTTGGTGTAACAAGCTCTGAAACAGGAAGTGTCCTCTTTTCTAAAAAAAAATCCACACACTCTCCTAGCCCCCATTCCCAGCAGCCACAGCCTCGAGGGCGGAGCTGCTGTTGGGAGCAGCCATCTTACCCTTCCTGGTTCCCCAGTGGGAGATCCGGGAGGTGGCAGGAAATGGTGTGCTCAGCATCACAAAACCTCTCTTAGAGGGTACATAGACACTTCAGGGGGTCCGGTGGGGAAGAAAGACATTTTCTTGGATCATGGCCCAGTTACGACTTCATGCTTCGGGCATGCTGTGATGTCAGCTTCTACCCCGAAGCCTTGCAGAGAGAGGCAGCCACCCCAGGAGGCCTGGGCATCTAGGGGGGATGCGGTCTGTCCTAGGAGCTTTGGGAGACGCTTCATTTTCTGACCCCAATGAAAACGGATCCAGCACCTTCTGTTTATATCCTGGAGGAGGCCGGGGAGGTGGATGGTGGTGCCCTCGCCCACATGGGCCTTCAGAGGAACCAAGAAGGGAAGCGTGATGCCGACTGCTGGTTCAGGCTGCTACAGCTGTGCGGAGGGCAGGTGGGGGCTGCTGCTCTGCCAGCAAAGCGGGCTTGGACCTGTTCCTTGGCGTGTGCCTGGATGTGATTTGCTCCCTCAGTCCCAGGCCGTGGGCTGCCTGTGAACAGACAGAAAACAAGAAACTACCAGCAGGAGGCATGTTGTCTGGCTTTTTTCCAGACATTGTCCTTGTGAACTCGTGGGACTCCAACATCCTGCCGTTTTCTGGACTGCAAGAAGAAAAGTCAGGGCACACCCTGCCTTGCCCCAGAAAGAATTTAAGACCATTTGGAGAGTCACACCCAACCCAACAAAATGTCATGTGATTCACCATATATGTTTGCTGAAGGTGGCCACAAGGAGAAAGGAGGGAGAAAGGAGAAGACTGGTAGAAGTGAGAGACGAGGGGAGTCCACGTGTCCCTGGCTTCCTTATTAGGTGCTACTTAGTAAAAGACACTTACTCCTTGGAAGGAAAGTTGTGACCAACTTAGACAGCATATTAAAAAGCAGAGACATTACTTTGCCANTCAATTGTATAATCTGTAAAATGGGGCTGATACTACCTAACTCACTGGGTAAGAAAATGCTGACATATGCTTCACATTATCACATAAATATTTTACAAAGCAGTTCTATACTTTGTAGTAAAAATGAAAGAAAACAATCTACATGTCTGGCCAAATACTCTTATTATTTACCTCTCCAAAGCTTATTACCTCAGAAAACCAATATAGCTCAGTATGTGGTTTGCTTGAAGGTAGAATTGTGTCTTATACATGCTTCAATTCAGTTCAGTCACTCAGCTGTGGCCGACTCTTTGTGACCCCATGAATTGCAGCACGCCAGGCCTCCCTGTCCATCAGACCATCCTTTACGGTGCAAACATATGTCTTACTCCACCATCATTGCTTTCCTTGACTTGTGTTTACAGTGGCAAAAGAGATGTGGTACATATTTTACAATATGCACTGAGAGAAGACCCAAATTCTACGTTTACAGTACATATTTTTGTACTCACTATAATTCCATCATGTTTCCTGGTGTGAAAATCAGATTGATAAATCCCTGCTCTGCTTATTTCAGGGAGTTTTTTTATGAAGGCAGAAGTCAAATTACTTTGAAAAATGTGCAACAATAAATAAAAAGAGTAGATAAACCTAGAGATTTAGTTATTTAGGCATAAAGACCAAAATAATACAGCTTTGCTGTAAATAAAATGATATGTATAAAAATTGTGGAGTTTGAGAAAAATAGAATGAGCTTTTAAATGTATCTTAAAAGACACAAAATGTAATATGTATCACTCTCAGTAGTTCTCTATTATAACCACCGTATTATTACACTTTGGTTAAAATAGATAAAGAATATGGGCATGTTTTTAAAATCAGTTTTATGAACATTAAGTATACAATTCATGAACAAATCTCAAACAGCATATTCATCAAATGAAGAACATATTCTAAGAGCCTCTTCTCCGCAAGATAGCATGAAAAAATCAAAGTAGAAGAAAGGAAATATTTTGTGGGAGAAACTGAGATTGCAGGCATGAAGTAAGGTTCTTGAGTTCAGGTCATTTCAGTTCAGTCACTCAGTTGTGTCCGACTCCTTGTGACCCCATGGACTGCAGCATGCCAGGCCTTCCTGTCCATCATGAACTCCCAGAGTTTACTCAAACTCATGTCCACTGAGTTGGTGATGCCATCCAACCATATCATCCTCTGTCGTCCCTTTCTCCTCCCGCCTTCAATCTTTCCCAGCATCAGGGTCTTTTCAAATGGGTCAGTCCTTCACATCAGGTGGCTTAAGTATTGGAGTTTCAGCTTCAACATCAGTCCTTCCAATGAACACTCAGGATTGATCTCCTTTAGGAGGGACTGGTTGGATCTCCTTGTAGTCCAAGGGACTCTAAAGAGTCTTCTCCAACACAACAGTTCAAAAGCATCAATTCTTTGGCACCCAGCTTTCCTCATAGTCGAACTCTCATACTATACATGACTACTGAAAAAACCATAGCCTTGACTAGATGGACCTTTGTTAGCAAAGCAATGTCTCTGCTTTTTAATANAGGAGGAGAAGGGGACGACAGAGGATGAGATGGTTGGATAGCACCACTGATGCAATAGACATGGGTTTGGGTAGACTCTGGGAGTTGGTGATGGACAGGGAGGCCTGGCGTGCTGTGGTTCATGGAGTTGCAAAAAGTTGGACACGACTGAGTGACTGAACTGGAATTGGAATTGAGCACATGTTTATATCTGCCTCAAAGTGTTGTTGCTAGAATGAAGTGATTTTAAATGAGAAGTGCATAGTGGTACCTCAGCATGTAAGGACTCCATGTACATTAGCTATTGTCATCGTGTCAGTGAGGATGGTGATTTCTATCGTAAGGCACTTCTCAAAGGCAGTCTAGCCTAGTGGTTAAGAACATGGGCTTTGCTCTCTGTTGGAAACATGAGCCTATTTGGATTTACTGCCTCTGAGACACACACGTATGAGGTGGCCTCTCTAAACCTTGATTTTCATACATTTTACGTGGAGATGACAACACCAACCTCATAGGGTGGCTGTGAGGATGAAAAAATGAGCATGTCATATCGTATTGTTATCTTGGGCTGCCACGACAGAGTACCACAGACTGGTGGCCTGAACAGAAGAAAGTCATTTTTCATAGTTCTAGAGGCTAAAAGGCCAAGATCAAGATATTGGAAAAGGTAGGTTTCATTCCAAGGCTTTTTCTTTTTCTTATAGGTGTCTGCATCTTATTGGGTGCTCATATGACCCTTGTGTGTGTGTATGTGTGTGTGTGTGTGTGTGTGAAGCAGAGCAGAGAGAGAGATCAAGCTCTTTTTGGTGTCTCTTCTTATAAGGACACTAATCTTGTCTGATCAGGGCCCCACCCTTATGACCTCATTTAAACTAAGTTAATTCCTCAGAAGTCCCATCTTCACATATTGCTGCACTGAGGGTTAGGTCTTCAGCATATGAATTTTGTAGAGACATGAACATTCAGTCCACAACACATGTCTATATGGCAGTGATGTCCAGGTCATCTGGGTGGCTCCAAAAGCTCAGGATAGGTTTTAGTGTTTCTTGATGTCCCATTATGTATAAAAGCACAGGATTGAGCCTTGTGGGCAGTGGATGAAACAGTAGGGTGTAGTTCTCAATGGAGTTTACTATGTTGTATAATAGGCAGATAACATCCAATAAAGACAAGGGAGAAATGGGATGGGCTGCTGCGGAGGGGACTGAGTGCTGAAGTGGAGTCTCTGAACCTGAGCACGAATCCTAGGGAATAACTTTTCAGTTGTAAGCTTGTGCACCAGTTGGCCAGGGGCTCAGTACACAGATGTATGACTGTCCTGGTGGCTTAAATGTGGGGAAGCTTCAGTCCTGGTTGGTAAATGGTCTGCACACAGTAGGGGTCTCCGGGACCCCACTCAGTCTTCTGCTGAGTGCTATCTGGATGGCTGGTTGGTTGGTAAGTGTTTTGATATCATGCCTATGCATGAGAGCACATTCAGGAGAGAGATTCAGACTAAGGAGCCCCTTGGGCAGAAACAGGATATGGGAGAGGCCCATCAAGCTTTTTGTACCTTTATTTTTATTAAAATATTTTTACTTGGCTATGTCGAGTCTTATTTGTGGCATGCTGGTTCTCTCTAGTACTGACATGTGGGCTCCAGAGTGTGCAGGCTCAGTAGCTGTGACACTAGGGCTTAGTTGCCCCAGAGCACATAGGATCTTAGTTCCTTGACCAGGGATCAAACCCTGTATTGCAAGGTGGATTCTTAACCACTGGACCCCAGGGACATCCCTTTTTGTACAATTTAGTTTTATATTTTTTTGTTTAACTTAGTATTTTGGTATTTGTGTAAAAACAAAACTATGTGAGATATTATGCTTATGTTTGCACACAATATTTTACAACTTATCAACCTCTAAAACTATAAAATCAATGAAGGAATAAGGCTGAGGGCAGGGGCTCAGGACCCAGATTTGGGGTCCACTACTCTTGATTCACTTAAAGATTTGGAAGCCAATGGAATTGCAGGTTGTAGGCTATCATCTTTGGGGAAGTAACAGAGGTGGGACTTGCTGATTTTTATAGCGTGGAGAATTGCTCTGGACATTCTTTGGGGCTCTGTTGTAGATTGAATGCTTGGGTCCTCTCTAAATTAATGTTGAAGTGCTAGCCTACTTCAGCATCATTTGATGGGGTATTAGAGATGGGGCCTTTGGTAGGTTTAGGTAATGTTGTAAGGGTGGGGCTCTCATTGCTGGATCAGTACCCTTATGAGAAGAGACACCAGAAAGCTTGCTTTCTCCTTTGCTTCAATCCTAAGAGAGAGATCTCATTCTTTCAGCTAGACTGCCTCCTTGATCTTGGACTTCCAGCCTCCAGAACTATGAGAAAAGAAATTTCTGTCAAGTCACCCATTCTGTGGTATTTTGGAATAGCAGCCTGGGATGGCCAAGACCAGCTTCCCAGTGGTCTTTTTCATGCAGTGATGGGGCAGGGAAAGGTCTTGTTATGTTACCTGTACCTTCTTGTCCACGTCTCGTGTGCTTCTAGGATCATCTGTGCACCTGTCTATAAGAAAGGCCTGATTCAATCAGCAGTGTGAACCAGTGGGGATGGATTGATATAAAAGAAGAACCTCTGTTAAGGGGAACTGCTTTGGAGCAAGCACAAAGGTTTTGGCCAAAGTGTTTTCCAGCTGTAATATGCCAAACATCAGGCCCTTCCAGTCACAGAAACCTAAAGCTTGGTTGGGCATATGGCCCTGTTGGACACACAGTAAGCACTCAGATGTCTGAGGGTAACTTAGGTGAGCTTGTCAGGGCCTCCTCACCAGTGCTGTAATCAGAGATCCTGGAGAGGAGAAAGAGCTTCTCTTTGGGGGCATTCTCATCTTTTAGAGAAAGCCATCTCTTAGTAGAAGCAGCAGCTACCAGGGATTCTAGGGAGGTGGCTTTCTCTTGTCTCCTCTGTGCCTGCCAGTGAATGGCTGCTGTGTAATCGGCCCACCTACCCATGGCCCGTGGCGCTGGAGGAATCTGGAGGGGCTGAGGTTTCCCAAGCCTACCTGACCTTTTGTTCTCAGCTGTCTTGCATGTTTAAGTAATCCCTGTTGCTTTCTCAGGGCTATTCTTTGAAGCATTTGAAAGAAAAGAAGTACCTTTCAGCATGTATAAACTCAGAATTAGGCCATAGAGGAAAAGGAACACAATCCAATCAACTCTTAAGGTACCTTCCTGCCCAAGTATTTCTCTCTGAGCCAGTTTCTCTCTAATGCTTTAGTCTTTCTCTGATTAAAACAAAAACAAAACTGACTTCTAAGAGAAGGGGGTAAGTTCAAGGTACCCCAAAGTTCTTTCAAGGGGTTAAGTTACCAAGGTACCAAGCTAAGTGATGTCCTAGAGGGATAAAAGGGCTAAGTTGGTTACTTAAAACTCTTCTTGGTTCACAGAGCTTTAGACTTTTCAGAGCATTTTGAGTTCAGTTGTCTCGTTTATCTTAATGACCACCCTATGTTGGAGGGACAGACATTTACAGAGGCCCAGGGACGTTAAATGATTTTTAGAAGATCCCTATAGCTGGTTGACAAGCAGAAGCAGGTCTAAAGAGATGGTTATTGGAGATATGAAAGCCCATGAGTCTCTGACAGTCTGGAGAGTCCCAGCCAGTCTGAGACAAATAACAAGTGTCTCCCTTTGTCCCCGCTTACTCAGGGCACTGGGTGGACCCGGTGGAAACTGCTGGTGGAAGAGACATTGTTTACCTACGGTGGAAGAGATGACATTAGCGTGTGGGCGGATTGGGCGTGTCAGATGCTTCAAAATTACCACAGCAGCATTTGTTTTTCACTGTTAACAGCACCAACAAACATTTATTAAGTGCTAACTCTGTGCAAGGTCCGAGGCAGGATGCAGCGATGAATAAGATGTGATGTTTGTGGTTCATCTGGGGAGGTAAGACAGTCATTTGAAAAAACATAAATGTCAACACAAGGTGGTATTTGGTGAATGCTGAATGAATGGTAGAGAAACAAGAGCTCAGAGAGTTTGAAAGTGGGAGATTGAACGTTCTCCTGAGATGGTCAGGGGAGGTTTCTAGAGATGGGATCTTGGAAGGTGTGGAGAAGCAGAGGGAGCAAGTATGGTTGAGACAAATAATGTTGGGAAACACGGAGTCAAGACAATATAAGGCTACTTGGTTGGGGGCACAAGTAGACCAGTTGGGCAGGAATAGAGAGTTAACTTAGGGGGAAAAAAAAAAGGAATGGAAAACCAAACTGGAAAGGAAAATAGAATGGGGCTGGAGTATCAGGCCAGGAGGGACTTGGGTCTTCAGAGTATGGGTCATGGAGAACTGGGGAACGTTTCCAAATGACATGTCAGAGCAGAGCACAGGGAACTCCTTTGTGAAAGCTGTCACCATAGTCCTGGCTTCCCAGAGTGTGCACAGTGGGGCTCTCTTGTCCTGAGTTGCTACTTTGTGCTTGACATTGTACTGGATCCCAGAGATGCTCAGGTGAATAGGAACAGTTCTCGTCTTCAAGGAGTTTGTGATCCATGTTCTTGGACCACAGCAGTTTCTTCTTAGTAAGGAGGAGTTACTGCCCACTGTTCCTGCCTATTCTGTCTTATTTCTTATCAATCTCCCCTGTATGTGCTTCCTTTAGTTCTATAAATATCTTCCATTAGGTTCCAGGAGAATCTATTGGAACTTTGGGGCCAGTCTATCTCCTTAAGGTCGCTTTGAAAACTTCTGATCTCGACTCCAGCATTATATGTTGATTTTATTAAATAACCCTCAGAGGGAAGTCTTGTTTGTCTTATCTCTAAATTATGGAGAAATGCTTCATCATGGTGACCAAATACTGGACTTGTACAGGTCCAACCATAAGCTTCAAAGTCTAGAATTTCCGGAATATATTTCAGTTTTGAAAATGAGCATCAGAAGTTGTTCACTCCCATTCTTCAGATACCTCTCTGTTTTCCACATCCCCTGTTGGTTAACTCAGAGCAGCAGCTTCCCTTGGTACTGGGTGTAGGCTTGATTCAAACCTGGATATTGGAAACTTGTTAAAGCTGTTAAAGTTATGGCAGAAAAGCCTCTTGATGAAAGTGAGAGAGGAGAGTTAAAAAGTTGGCCTAAAGCTCAACATTCAGAAAAGGAAGATCATGGCATCTGGTCCCATCACTTCATGGGAAATAGATGGGGAAACAGTGGAAACAGTGTCAGACTTCATTTTTTTTGGGCTCCAAAATCACTGCAGATGGTGATTGCAGCCATGAAATTAAAAGACGCTTACTCCTTGGAAGAAAAGTTATGACCAACCTAGATAGCATGTTGAAAAGCAGAGACATTACTTTGCTGACTAAGGTCCGTCTAGTCAAAGCTATGGTTTTTCCTGTGGTCATGTATGGATGTGAGAGTTGGACTGTGAAGAAGGCTGTGCCGAAGAATTGATGCTTTTGAACTGCAGTGTTGGAGAAGACTCTTGAGAGTCCCTTGGACTGCAAGGAGATCTAACCAGTCCATTCTGAAGGAGGTCAACCCTGGGATTTCTTTGGAAGGAATGATGCTAAAGCTGAAACTCCAGTACTTGGCCACCTCATGCGAAGAGCTGACTCATTGAAAAAGACTCTGATGCTGGGAGGGATTGGGGGCAGGAGGAGAAGGGGAGNGGGGTCGAACCCAGGTCTCCTGCATTGCAGGCAGGTGCTTTAACCTCTGAGCCACCAGGGAAGCCAAACAAAGTTGACTGTGATAATTTTCTGCAATTCTTTTTCATATCTTTCCAGGTGGCACTAGTAGTAAAAAATCAGCCTGCCAATACAAGTAGATAAGATGTGGATTCATTCCCTGGGTCAGGAAGATCCCCTGGAGGAGGATACGGCAACCCACTCCAGTATTCTTAGTTGGAAAATCCCATGGACAGAGGAGCCTGGCAAGCTACAGTCCATAGGATTGCATAGAGTTGGACAAGACTGAAGCAACTTGGCACGCACACACCATATCTTTGTGGATATTCAAATATTCTCCAAGTATTATCCCATAGCACTCTTCTTTTATTTTCTCTTCTTTATTTTTTGTTTCATTAAATGCAGCATACTGAATTTAGTGTTTACATTAACGTGAAGACAATTTGGAAAATGGAGCTGTGGGATCTTTAGATATCCTGGAATGGGAGTTTCTGCATATGCAATGATATTTTAGGAGGATCAGTGTGGTAGAATGGATTAGGAAAGGAGAGAGGCTTAAAACAGGGAGCTTCACTTGGGGATGATAGCAGGAATCATCCTCTCAAACATATGCCACGAATAGGATATGCCAGACACGAGACGGCAAGCATAAAGCAATAAACAAAACAAAGTCTACCCCACGTGGAGAGGGTGCCCATCTGTTCTGGTTTGTCCAGGACAGTCCCAGCTTTTGTCTGTTGTCCCCATACAATTAGTAAATGGTACTGTGTTTATTCAGGGCTTCCCTGGTGGCTTCCCTGCAGGTAATGAATCTGCCTGCAATGCAGGAGACCGGGGTTTGATCCCTGGGTAAGGAAGACCCCCCGCAGAAGGAAAGGCCAACCTACTTCAGTATTATTGCCATGTTTATTCTTGAAATTGCCATGGTTTGGATAATAAACTATTGGCCATGCAATTCGTGGACCTCACGTTATGGAAGAGATTGAAGAGGTGAGCCCACGTGGCACCTTTGTATAAATCAGAATCCGTTTCTGGGTGGACACAACTTGAATAAAGGCAGTTTTGAGGGAAGATGCAGGCTCTCACAGGACACTCAGAAGGCAGAGCTCAGGCTGGGTGTTTATTTCCTCTCGCTTATTGCATGCAGGGGGTTTTGTAAGCTAGGTGTGGATTCAAGAATGATTAAAAAAAAAAAAAGGCACAAGATAACGCCTAGCCCTGCCTTCTTGGGCAATGAGCCACCTGCACAACTACCAGCTGGCATCCTGGAGATAATCAGTAAACAAATGAATATATACGTAAATGCAACTTTAAGTATTGGAAAGTCCTGTGCAGAAAACTAGCATGAAACAAGGGGATCAAGAGTGAAGGGCAGCCCTAGTGCATACTCCAGCAGGCACCACTGGCCTCGCAGCCTGTGGAGAGGGCGCCCCCTGGGGTTGAGCAACTTGGCCACCCAGGCATGAGGTGCTTTGTTAGAAAGGATGATGGGGAAGTCCTCTCTGTGGAGGCGGTGGGTCATTTGTCACTGACTGTAAAGGAAGAGGGATAGACAGGAGAGAAATGTCACAGTGGTGTGGAGTCAGTGTGACATGGTGCCAGCCTTGGGAAGGACTTTGAGGAATGAGTGTTAAAGATGACTTCAGGCTTCCACGCCTGAGGAACTAGGAAAACGCTGCTGCTGCTAAGTCACTTCAGTCGTGTCTGACTCTGCGCGACCCCGTAGACGGCAGCCCACCAGGCTCTGCCGTCCCTGGGATTCTCCAGGCAAGAACACTGGAGTGGGTTGCCATTGCCTTCTCCATGGAAAATGCTCGCACCGCTCAAATCTACCCACTTGAGCCTGCCACAAGTGGGTGGTGCAGGGAACACCCTAGGGAGAGAGGCGCAGTCCCTTCTCTTGGGGAGTTGACTGTCTCCTTCAGAATTTCCAAACCTGTCTGGAGGAACACTAGCTGGGTATGCTAATAGGTGTTACTAGAAAAAGTTGCTCAAGTTTGAGAAAGACTGGATTAAGCAAAATCAAAGAGGTTTCTTTACTAGACGAATTCGCAGAGATTTTAAAATACCCCCGCGAGCTTCGTAAATCCGAAGCAGGGAATATAAAGGGTAACCCGTCCTGAGTTAGCTGCCCGGAGACAGTTTTCATCGCAAGGTGTTTCAGGATACCAGACCCCACATCTGTTGGGGCCCACGGTTGCCATGGTGCATTGGCAACCTCTGAGTCAGCCCCCCTCAGGGCCAAGATTAGCCTCTGACTGACTGGCTAAAAGCAGTTGTGTAACCTCCTTGGGCCTCCACTTACCCTTCTATAAAATGGGGATAAAGATAGCGCCTTCCCTCTCCTGGGTGGCACGAGGCGCTGGTAATTACTATTTGGCCAGGTGCTGAGGTGCTGATGAGCTCTGTCTGACACATTTCTTCGTGCCTCCTCCAGACGCCGTGCCTCGCCTCCCCAGACGCAGCCCTGCTGCTCGCTCAGACCTCAGCCACGTCGGGCAAGGCGGCAGCTCTCTCTTCTTCGTAGCTCCCGTCAAAGCAGGAGACTCACCTGACCTCCGGCCCCGACCTGGGCATTGTGGAGGTGGGAGGGCCATCTGCCGGCTGCCATTCTGGGGCCCTGCTACACGTGGGAGGCTGCTCGGGGCTGGGGCACCCCGAGGGGGTGTCGCCGGCCTGGAAGCAGCCATGCGGTATCCTTGTTGCTGAGGAGCCCAGCCACCTGGGGCCTTCTCGGGGCCAAGCAATGACCACGTCGGAGGACCAGAGCCCGGCCCAGCCTGGCGGGACAAGCGCGCAGAGGTGGGTGCTGCGTGTCTGAGGGTGCAGGGAGAGGAAGGGGCACCTGACGGGAGAGGAGACAGCCCCTGGGCAGGGCTAGCCTTGCTCCAATCCTTCCTCCAAGAGTGAGGAAAAGCGGGTGCTGGGAAAACTCAGAGGTTCCTGTATATCCGTGGAACCTGCAAACCAGACTCTATCACCATGCCTCGGGGGTAGCACAGGCATCCTCATGAAGCATGGTGGCCTTTTGTAGTTACTTTTCACTCTTTAGTCTAAGCCGTGAGATTCATTTTTACCCAATTTCATCCAGATAGGAAATGTTGGGGAGTCAGAAAAGCAGCACGTGGCACCCCTAATTCGAGGCTGTAGGCACTTGGAACAGCTCTGCAGGTGACTAAAATAATGCCTGGCCCTGAGTAGAAGGATGGAAAAGGAGTGGTTGTCGGATCTCCCTGGGTAGTTTTGAAATGCCAGTGTGCATCTGCAGAATGGGATCATAAATAATAATATTAAGTCCCTTCAGTTGCCTGGTGTCAGAACTCACTCCTGTGTGCTGGGCATTCTCCTGTGATCCAGCGGTTTGAATAAGCACATCTTTCTTATTCGTACTGACATGCCTTCTGCCCAGCAGAAAAGCATCCCATTGGATACGAGGTTCTTACTTTCATCCTCAGCTAAATTCAGCTGCTCTAAAATGTGTAAGACAGAGCTGAGACCCAAGCGGAGGGCAGTCCCCATTTCCAGGCCCATGGCATCAAATGCCAATTGAAAATCAAGATCTCTTAATTCTTGGAGGTGGGGTGGGGGGCACACGGGGTCTAATTCCAGGGGAGGGACTAAATTAAGGAGTGACATGAGGGACCTGTCTAGCTCAATTTCTAGCCCCCACCTTCTTTAAAAGCCACCAGTGTCTGCGTGTTACCAAATGACTTGTCAGTGTTAGAGGAGCCGTGCAAAGAATATTCAGCACGTCATTAACCTCATTCCAACATGTAATTAGCCTAAAAGGCCTCTTCGCTGCCTCCATTCAGCGTTACATCATAAAGAATCAGATATTTTCAGGACACCGTGAAGACATTAAAGAGTTAATTATGGCTCAGTAGAGCCCATCCCCGACAGCCCAAGATCCAAGAATTAAACTGTTTATTTTCAAGTGTCAGTCCTCCAGACAGCATCCACAGTCACTTCCTCCAAGGAACCTGAGACTGACATTGGTTTGGAAGTACCAGAGTGTGCCGTGGTGAGTTGGAGGAGGTAATTGAATTCAGACCTTCCTCCTACTTTGGGCCATGTGTTCTCA
Source organism: Neotragus pygmaeus (assembly GCA_006410875.1). NCBI lineage: Eukaryota > Metazoa > Chordata > Mammalia > Artiodactyla > Bovidae > Neotragus > Neotragus pygmaeus. The sequence goes on from SJYV01019698.1 coordinate 116,387, forward strand.
GAGATACCATCTGTACAGTCTCAGAGAGAAAAGGGAACCAAGGCGAGCTGGAATTCCACTTACCCTCCTAGTTCCATGGGGCGAATCCAGCTAAAGCCATTTGTAATCTCTGAGCTGGAGAGACCAACAGTGTGTCCAGAGTTCAAAGGGAGTTCAGTCCTAATCTGGATGTTACCATCTGAGCCAATCTAACCAAGCAGGCTCTGAGGACATTATTATCAGTCAAGTGTAATTATAGATAAAATAGTTTTATTAATCAGCTTCCTAAGGAGACTGTGTTTATCTGATGGCTGTGCATGGCGTGGAAGGATCTGTGCTGCGTGTGGTGGATTGCTGGGGAGGACAGGGTGTCTAGGGGAGAGCATGGAAGATATAAGAGGGGGTGTGGTTGGGAGTTGTGTCTAAGACTGTGCATGACAAATGGGAGTACAAGCGGTAGAATTTTGCCTGTTCTCCCCTCTATGTTGAATCTGTCATAACTCTTTTCCCCCCAGAAAATAGACCCCTCTATATTTCTATTTAGCTAAGACCTCTGGAGCTCCTGATAGCTATCCAATAGCTATCAGGTTTCCCTGATAGCTCAGTTTGTGAAGAATCTGCCTGCAATGCAGGAGACGCCAGTTCAATTCCTGAATCAGGAAGATCCTCTGGAGAAGGGATAGGCTACCCATTCCAGTATTCTTGGGTTTCCCTTGTGGCTCAGTTGGTAAAGAATCCACCTGCAATGCAGGAGACCTGGGTTTGATCCTGGGCTGGGAAGATTCCCTGGAGAAGAGAAGGGCTACCCATTGACTGTATAGTCCATGAGGTCGCAAAGCGTCAGACACAACTGGGCAACTTTCACTTTCATGGGGCTCCTAATTGCCAGTTCTACCTGCAAGTGCCCTCTTTAGCCACTGTCTGCCACATTTTCAAAACTTACGTCCAGGCCTATCTTGGCTTGTCTTCAACGTCTATCACCTTAAACTAGTTTGTAAGTTGCAAGGGCTTCTGAAACAGTACTGCTCCTTCTGAATATTGTGTGGCCTGACTGGAGTCAACTCTACTCACCTCTGGTCCAGATAAATGAACTCCTCAAGGCCCCATACTAAATGGGTCCTCCAGAAAGTCTCCAATTCTGATTTAAACTTGATTAAACATTAGTGGTTTCCTAAAGGAAATCAACCCTGAATATTCATTGGAAGGGCTGGTGCTAAAACTGAAGGTCCAATACTTTGGCCACCTGATGGAAGAGCCAATTCATTGGAAAAGACACTGATGCTTGGAAAGATTGAAGGCAAAAGGAGAAGGGGGCAGTAGAGGATGAGATGGTAAGATAGCACCATTGACTCAATGGACTTGAATTTGAGCAAACTCTGGGAGATAGTGAAGGACAGAGGAGCTTGGCATGCTTCAGTCCATGGGGTTGCAAAGAGGCGGATATGACTTAGCACCTAAACAGCAGTAACAAACATCAGTGGTCAGATGGGTGTAAGGTAACACTTCAAGGCGAGGTTCCCCGCTACAGCAAGGACTGAGCACCTATCCCCATGTGGGGCAGGCCCAGAGCCAGCCTGGTCATTTCCACCCTTCCCCCGAGTCTACTCACAGCCTTAAATACTTGGACGGCCTCTCTTAGCACAGCCATGGTCTGCTGGTCAATTGTGCAACTCACCGCTTGCTTTGGTGGAACACTTGACCCCAGTTGGTTATTTCCTCCCTCAGATGGCCTTGTGCAAAATCTGCCATCTGCCTTAATGCCACCTGAACTTTTACTCAAAGTGATAGCTGCAGCCTGGGGTGAAGACAAACCCCTAATCAAAGAGATCCTGTGCCTGTTTCCCCTCCCAAAAAGGCAGGTGGCATCCATTCTCCCCTAGGTACAGCAGAAGGTGAACTTGCCAAAGCCCACCCACAGGGCTTGGGCAGAAAGATGGGAGAGTGGACCCTGGCCAGGTGGCAGAACTGTTGGCCACTCTATAAAGTGAGTTGTTGGGATTCTTGGAGCTTCTTTGTTCCCAGAAGGGCACATGGGAGGTCAGGACAAAAAAGTTTGGGTCAGGGAATGAACATCTTATAAAAATATAAGATGTATAAAAAAGTGTAAGTATAAAAGTATATCTTATAATATCTTATAAAAGTATTACTCTATTTAAGATAATTAATAACTGTTGGCCAGATATGCTGGCCTTCTCCTAACTTCCAAGGTTAGTACACTTTTGATAGACACCAGATAAGAGACGGAAAATGAACAAATGGAAGGATGAAATCTACTAAGTGCCAGGGGCACACACCTGTATTATTGCAATTAATCTAGTGAATAGCTAACATTATTCACATTTTTCTGATTAGGAAATTGAGGGGTGGATAAATTTAATAACAGCAGCAGCAGCATCAAAAATAATAATATAGTAAGAAGTATAACCATCATTTATTATTTAATAAATGCCAGGCATTGAGCTAAGTACTTCTTGTTTTATATTATTTCATTTAATCCTTACCAAAACTACGAAGTAACAACTTATTTCTCCAGGTTTTTAGATGAGGAAGCTGTGTCTTAGGGAGATGATTATCACTGGCTACCGAGTGATAGCACCAAGCTTTGAACCTGCATCTATCGAAACCTTGTGCCCTTTCTTGTTCTTGCTTTTCCTTTGCTACCTTCTTATCTGGTTTTTGCTTTTAGCAACACCACAGTTGTCTGTTTAGTTACTGTATCATTTAAAACTGTTCAGCCATTTTGCACAGCAAAGGAAACCATAAACAAAACAAAAAGACAACCCAGAGATTGGGAGAAAATATTTGCAAGTGATGCAGCCAACAATCTCCAAAATATACAAAGAGCTTTGGCTTAATCTCCAAAATATACAAAGAGCTCATGCAGCTCAATATCAAAAAAAAAACAAACAACTCTATCAAATAATGGGAAGACCTAAATAGATATTTCTCCAAAGAAGACATACAGATGACCAAGAGGCACATGAAAAGATTCTCAACATCACTAATTATTAGAGAAAAGTAAATCAAAACTGCAATGAGATACCACCTCACTCCAGTCAGAATGTGTGTGCTTAGTCACTCAGTCATGTCCAACTCTTTGTGACCCCATGGACTATAGCCTGCTTGTCTCCTCTGTCCATGGGGATTCTCCAAGCAAAAATAATGGTGTGGATTGCCATGCCCTCCTCCAGGGGATCTTTCCAACCCAGGGACTGAACCTAGGTTTCTCTCATTGCAGGAAAATTCTTTACCATCTGAGCCACCAGGGAAGCCCATGAATACTTGAGTGGGTAGCCTATCCCTTCCCCAGAGGATCTTCCCAACCCAGGAATCGAACTGGGGTCTCAAGCATAGCAGGCGGATTCTTAATCAGCTACCAGGGAAGCTCTCACACAGAACTGCCATCATCAAAAAGTCCACAAACAATAAATGCTGGAGAGGGTGTGGAGAAAAGAGAACCCTCCTACACTCTTGGTGGGAATGTAAATGGTACAGTCACTATGGAGAACAGTATGGAGATTCCTTTAAAAGTCAAAAATAGAGCCATGATATGATACAATGATTCCACACCTGGACATATATCTAGAGAAAAACATAATTTGAAAAGATACATGCACCCTGATGTTTACTGCAGCGCTATTTACAATAGCAAGACATGGAAGCAATCTAAATGTCCATCAACCAAGGAATGGATAAAGAAGATGTGGTACATGTATATAATGGAATATTGTTCTTGTTTAGTCACTAAGTCTTGTCTGACTCTCAGATGTGTGTCTGACTGTAGGCTACCAGGCTCCTCTGTCCATGGGATTTACCAGGCAAGAATACTAGAGTGGGTTGCCACTTTCTTCTCCAAAGGATCTTCCCAGCTCCAGGATCAAACCCATGTCTTCTGCATTGGCAGGCAGATTCTTTACTGCTGAGCCACCAGAGAAACCCAGTGGAATATTACTCAGCCATAAAAAAGAATGAAATAATGCCATTTGCAGCAACATGAATGGACCTAGAGATTATCATACTATGTGAAGTAAGTCAGACAGAAAATCACAGATGTCAGATGATATTGCTTATATGGGGAATCCAAAAAGAATGATACAAATGAACTTATTTACAAAGCAGAAACAGACTTAGAAAACAAACTTATGGTTAACAAAGGGAAGGGAGGAGATAAATTAGGAGTCTGGGATTAACCTATACACACTACTATATATAGAATAGATAACCAACAAGGACTATAGTATAGCAAAAGGAGCTCTACTCAATATTCTGCAATAACCTGAAGGGGGAAAGAATTGAAAAGGAATAGATATATCTGTATATATAACTGAATCACTTTTCTGTTCACCTGAAACTAACATAGCACTGTAAATCAACTATACTCCAATACAAAACAAAAATTAAAAAAGGAAAAGGAATAAAATGTTCAGCCAAGTCCCACATTTCATATTGGTTCTTTGGAACCAAAGGATAACCACTGACTCAGAATGAAACTGAATCCTACCTACCTGCTTTTGTACTTTGAGACGAATTAAAACATCATACCATGAAAAGAGATGAGGGCAAGTGATGTCCAAAACCAAGGAAGACACTTATCTTCTCTTTAACTCCAACAGCTCAGTGATAACTTCCCCAAATGTGGACCCTAGACAAACACCTTGGGGAGTGAAAAATGCCTCATTGGGACCTCCCTGGGTGTGCAAGTTCAAGGCACAAACCAGTCAACATTGATGTGAAACTCTCAGTGAGGCCAGACAGCTTCCCAAATTTGAAGGCTCACCTCTCAGATTTATAAGTACTCTTAAGTACCAGAATTGTTGGGTTTCAGTTAGCATATGATGACACACTCTAGAAGAAGATGATAAATCAGAAAAGCTCATAACAATGAAAGGCTGAAATTTTGTAAAAGCACAGTGCCTGAGTTCTTACACCATCCTGTGTTTACAACTGAGACTGTTTCTCTAAGTGAGTCTCCAACAAAACCAAACTCAGGAAATTTCAGTGTGCGGTCCAGACCTTTGTACTTTTTAATGGCAAATCAAATTGTGGGAGATAGTAGACGATTGCAAGGAAACAACCTAAGAAANCACCATCCTGTGTTTACAACTGAGACTGTTTCTCTAAGTGAGTCTCCAACAAAACCAAACTCAGGAAATTTCAGTGTGCGGTCCAGACCTTTGTACTTTTTAATGGCAAATCAAATTGTGGGAGATAGTAGACGATTGCAAGGAAACAACCTAAGAAAGCAATATTAGTTTAAAATGAGTGGAAGAAGAAAACCCAGCAGTAACCTGCATAAGAAATACACTGTAATCCTGGAAAAACTCATGAACAGAGTAAGAGAAAAATCAGTTATCGACCAAGCATCATTGCTGACCTGCAAAAATCTGACCCTGAAAAACAGACAAGATCTGAGACCTCCTCAAACTCAAAACCCCTCATCAACTAGCCAGAGACTCCTGCTAGTTCTTAGCAGTTGATGTCCCAGGACGGCCATGTGGTAGCATGTGTTAGACGTGAGCTCCTGGGCCATCCCCTGCTCATTCTCTCTGCACACCTGCAAGTTTCCTCTTGTTTGAAAGGGCCTGTCCTTCTGGCCATCTCAGACACCACAGAGCATGGTGGGGCATGGCCTGAGCTCTCAATCAGGCAGTGGGACCCTGGCTGTGCTGCTTGTTAGCTGTGTGACCTTGGGCAAATTCCTGAAGCTCTTTGAGCCTCAGTTTCCCCTTCTGTAAAATGGGCCCAATTCCTATAGTTGTTGTACTTGGCACATAATGAGCAACCACTTTCAGCAAGTCATTCCAACTTTTCATAACCCAACTTACATGCCATATCTCACAAGAAGCAGTTTCTGACTGTTTTAGCCCTACTGACCTCCCCCTCCCTGAAGTCCTACAGTCCCTAACTCAAAATTAGACTTGGACTTCTATACTCACTCTAAATGTCTCTTTTTGAATTCTCTGCTAAAGTGTTTGTTACTTGAAGGATGCAACTAGATTTTGCTTTTTAATATTCCTGAAAATATTGGCCTATTACATATTTTTAAATTACTATATTTACCAAGTTCGCATTTTAACATTTCTGAAATCAGGAAAGCTTTACCATCTACCTATACATTTAATATAATGTTTTCTGCCTACGAAGTTTACCCAAATCAGTGTTGTCTCTTATAATCAACAGCATCTTAGAAATAAGATTTGCTTGACTAATAGGAGTAGATCTACGTGGATCCACAACAGATTTCCCCTAGCATCCCCCCTCAAGCCAGCCTCCAGCCTCACAGGCACCATCGCCCCCAGTCCCTTGGCTGTAAACATGCTTTTTGATGACAACTGACAGAAGAGTTCAGTGCGGAGACACGGATGTCAGTGTGAAGACACGCAATATCAAATGACATGTGTGGTCATTCCTACCAACGGATGAGGAAACTGAAGTTCAGATAAATTTAGCCAGCAAGTGTCAATTCACCCGTGGGAAGATTAAGTCTTCAATGACTGACTGATGGATCATCTAATGATAGCCGGTCATTAATGTGGTTCCTGAATTAGCGAAGTGAATGAGCCATAGCTGAAGGGACTGGTCCGTTCAATACTAGTCAATGGCAGCGCCGTGAGCACCACACCATCCTCCAACCAACATCATGAACTGGCCACAGGAGTCAGTGGCATCCATTCTTCGAACTGTCGCCCCCAGCAATTCTCTCAGGAAGCAAGCTCATGCCCGGCAGGGTATTGATGTTTGGTAGGAAAACAGCTAAAGAAAATACTCTTTAAGAATGCTTCCTTTGAGAAAGCTTCCCTTAGCTGGGCCTCTCAGATGCATTCAATGTATAGCCATTATGACTTCAGATTCAACTGGGCTCAGCTAAAGCATAGCACCGAGCTAGGTGGCATCGCTGCTGCTGCTCCTGCTGCTAAGTCACTTCAGTCGTGTTGTGTCACTCTTAGAGACCCCATGGACTGCAGCCTACCAGGCTCCTCTGTCCATGGGATTTTCCAGGCAAGGGTACTGGAGTGGGTGGCCATTGCCTTCTCCGTAGGTGGCACTAGCAGTAAAGAACTTGCCTGCCAGTGCAGGAGAGGTAANCCCCATGGACTGCAGCCTACCAGGCTCCTCTGTCCATGGGATTTTCCAGGCAAGGGTACTGGAGTGGGTGGCCATTGCCTTCTCCGTAGGTGGCACTAGCAGTAAAGAACTTGCCTGCCAGTGCAGGAGAGGTAAGAGATGCAGGATCAATCCTTGGGTCAGAAAGATCCCCTGGAGGAGGGCATGGCAACCCTCTCCAGTATTCTTGCCTGTAGAATCCCATGGACAGGGGATTCAGGCAGGCTACAGTCCATGGGGTCGCACAGAGTCAAACATGACTAAAGCGACTCAGCATGCTCCAGTATCTCTACAGAGAGAGAGGAGACCAACACTACTGTCATGCAATTGTGTCTGCTGTTTCATAAACATTACCATAATTCAACCTTAAAATGACAACATCGGTATACCTAACCTCATTTTCATTATGCTTCACCCAGCCACTGTCTTTGCTATTGTTTAACCTCCATGATGCCTCTGTGATGGAAATCACACAAAGATCCGTTTCTTCCACGAAGCTCATAGCCACGGAAGGATTATCAAGGCAGCTGCCTCACTGCTGTTCTCTGCTGAGTTGGGGTTCTTGGCCAGGAGAATGGACAGCGTGAATAACTAAGGGATGAACTGGATATAGGAGACTGGGGAAAGACCGAAAGAGGAAATAAAGCAAATACACAACCAGCAACGAGAGTTGCCTCAGCACTTATTTGTGCTTAAGTCCATCCTGGGTGTTTGCGTGGATAATAGATTTCTAATCCTTATCCTTGATTTTGATCCCCTGAGAAGCCTGAGAAATTGATATCAGGACTTCCCTGGTAGTCCAGTGGTTAAGAATCCTCCTTCCAATGCAGAGGATGCAGGTTCAATCACTCGTCGGGGAACTAAGATCCCACATGCTGCAGGGCAACTAAGCCTGTGTACTGCAACAAGAGAAACCACAACAAAGACCCAGCACAGCCAAAATAAAAATAAAAATTGTGTCTCCACAACTTAGCTTCTGCCTCCTCCAGAAGTACCAAATGATAGCCTAATGGGGAAGCTTGTGACTCTAGTGCCACCTGGGTGTGCATGCTGAGTCACTCAATTGTGACCGACTCTTTGTGACCCCATGGACTGTAGCCCACCAGGCTCCTCTTGGGATTCTTTCACATCAGTTCAGTTCAGTTCAGTCACTCAGTTGTGTCCAACTCTTTGCGACCCCATGAATCACAACATGCCAGGCCTCCCTGTCCATCACCAACTTCCGGAGTTCACTCAAACTCATGTCCATTGAGTCAGTGATGCCATCCAGCCATCTCATCCTCTGTTGCCCCCTTCTCCTACTGCCCCCAATCCCTCCCAGCTTTAGGGTCTTTTCCAATGAGTCAGTTCTTCATATGANAAAAAAAAAAAAAAAAATTAAACACCAAATAAATAAACCAGCAGCTCAGCAAAGCACTGCCACTACAATTTTAAAATCCGGTATCTCCTTTCATAGAAGTTATAAATGGGCAAAACGGATTCAGAGGTTTAAAAACCAGGCTGTATAATCTATTGATCCACAATGTATCTCCCTGTCTTTATGTGAATCTGAAACATCACACTCCAGGAGGTTAGCACTGACTTTGCATTTCACTCTAACTATTCGTGCCTGGAATCGCTGCTCCCATTTCTTGAGAGCTGCATGGCTGGCCTGGGGGCTTTGTCTGGTCACCTGGCCTCCGCTAAGCCTCACAGTGAGAGTAGTCATTATTGTCCTGAGTGATTAAATGTAGAAACCCAGCACGCTGGGAGCTGCGCAGCGTCAGCCTGCGAGGCGCCAGCGAGCTGGGTCCACACACCAGGCCTCCCCGGACCCTGCTCCTGCACCCCGACGTGCCAAAGGTCTCCACGCCTGGAACCGAAAGCTGGTGGTTGACATGTTGGTTTGGATGGATCAGAGAGCAGGGAGACAGGAAAATGCTATATGTCTAAAGCACGTAGATCCTGACTCAGCATGGAACACAACAACCTCAAAAGGCCAGCACACACACACAGACGTTCACACACGCTTGCACACAGAAGCACACACACGTACATACACACACACAATGCTCGTATACGCTCACACACGCTCACACACACACACTAGCACATGCATGCATACACTCGCACACACATGCACATACATGCTTTCAGACGCACACACTTGCACGCACATGTACACATACGCACATGCACGTACAAGTTCACACGCATGCACGCACACACGCTTGCACACACGCTTGTACATGCTTGTATATGCATGCACACACGCACACATGCCCGCACACACGCAATGCTCGCATGCATGCACATGCGCACACACACGTGCTTGCATGCACACTCATGCACGCACATCCACCCACACACTTGCACATGCACAAACACACATGCACGTGCACACACACACATGCACGTACATACATGCTCGCGCGCGCACACATACATGCTCACACGCGCACATGCTCGCACGCACATGCATGCACATGCACATGTGCTCGCGCATGCACGTACACGCGCACCTACATGCACACACTTACACGCACATGCTCGCACACACATGGATGTACACAGTCGCACACGCACACACTTGCATGTGTACGCTTGTACACGCTCGCAAGCACATAGCCACTACAGAAACGGGCGCAAGCACGGTCGGGGCAGCAGGGCTGGCCGGAGGGTGGCTGCCGTGGACCCAGCCTGTGTCTGAATTGAAGGAGGGCAGGGTATGGAAGAGCCACCAGCCAGGAGTTCCTGGAACCTGGTGGCTGCGGGATCCAGGCGACCCCAGAGAGGGCACCCCATTTCCGCCTCGGGTGGAGTGGCCATCCAGCTTCAGGCTGTTGTTGATCCACTGTCAGGGGACGGGCCCGCAGCTCGAGGGCGGGCCCGAGGTCAGGACTTGGCTTATGCTTCCCCTTGATGGCATGACGGCTCCGGGGCAGCAACACCGTGTGTGTATGTGTGTGTGTGTGTGTGTGTGTGTGCGTGTGTGTGTGTGTGTGTGCAACACCCGCTGTGTGCGTGTGCTGGGGGTTGTGAGCTGAGCCCACAATGCCCCACAAGGCCTCCTGAGTTCCTGCAGAGCCCCCTGATCAGTGGGAGAGCTCATCGCTGGGGCGGCACCGGGACTTTTCTCTGAACAGGAGCCTGAGGGTCTCTCCACGTGTTGGCTGGGTGCAGGCCAAGTGGAAGGACTGCCCACACAAACCCAGACCCTTCTTTGCCACACAGGAATCCTCTGAGAGCCAGGGGGTTCCTCAGCCCAGGTTTCCCCCCAAATCCCAGAGCTGCTGCAAGGTCTCAGGGCTTCTTACCAACAAGGCCCTTATTCTCCAGCCAGGGTCCAGCTTCTCCTGCAAACACCCCTCTCTGAAGCTGGAGTCCACCCACCCCTCCGCCACTCCACCCATTCAACCCCCCAACCGGCCACATCCTCCACCCAGAAAGCATTTACTGAGCCCCGGCCTTGTTCTTAGGGGAGAGGAAGCGAATGTTTTGACTTTTCCCAACATGACTCGGTGAAGGAACTATTCTCACGTCCAAACCACATGAACACACACATTTTGCACATTCCATCTGTAGCTACATCACACAAGTTCAGCTGTCACAATTTCCCGGGAAACCATAGGTGTGGAAANTCCAAAATCACTGCAGATGGTGATTGCAGCCATGAAATTAAAAGACGCTTACTCCTTGGAAGAAAAGTTATGACCAACCTAGATAGCATGTTGAAAAGCAGAGACATTACTTTGCTGACTAAGGTCCGTCTAGTCAAAGCTATGGTTTTTCCTGTGGTCATGTATGGATGTGAGAGTTGGACTGTGAAGAAGGCTGTGCCGAAGAATTGATGCTTTTGAACTGCAGTGTTGGAGAAGACTCTTGAGAGTCCCTTGGACTGCAAGGAGATCTAACCAGTCCATTCTGAAGGAGGTCAACCCTGGGATTTCTTTGGAAGGAATGATGCTAAAGCTGAAACTCCAGTACTTGGCCACCTCATGCGAAGAGCTGACTCATTGAAAAAGACTCTGATGCTGGGAGGGATTGGGGGCAGGAGGAGAAGGGGAGGACAGAGGATGAGATGGCTGGATGGCATCACGGACTCGATAGACGTGAGTCTGAGTGAACTCTGGGAGTTGGTGATAGACAGGGAGGCCTGGCATGCTGCGATTCCTGGGGTTGCAAAGAGTTGGACATGACTGAGTGACTGAACTGAACTGAAAGCTGTTAGAGGTTCTCTTTCTAGCTCCTCAACTATGGAGGTCTCTGCCAAATCACCACTGCCGCCTTCACTTTTGTACACCTACAACTTGAGAGGAGATGCCCTAGAATATGCTAGTTCTAATGTAAAAATATCTAAAGTTTTGATGCAAAAATTAGAAATTCTAATGTGAAAATCCATATTACTTCTAATAACTCTGGAAGGTAGATATTAATATCCCTATTATTCAGATAAGTAAATTGGGATCAGATTTTGTGATCTGCCCAAGACCACATAGCTCATTAGTGGAGAAGCACAGATCAGCTGCAGATCTATCTCGTCTCAGACCTGAAGCCTGAGCCTCTGCACACTCGACCCCCTGTCGCTCTGTGTGCCTTACCTCTTTCTAGCTGTATGCTGCTGTTTGTGGTTTCCCGCAGTTCCTTTTCCTTTGGGCTTCATTTTTAGAGAAAAGGAATAGGAAAGCAGATGGCGTGGGGGATAAGAGTGAAGCTTGGGGGTCAGACAGACATGAGTTCGAATCCTAAAGCCAGCACTTTCTAGCTGCTATGGCGATATTATTTCATCTTGTTGTGCCTTTGTTTCTATATCTGTAAAAGAGATGATGCCTAGCTGGAGGATGTTGTGAGGTTTCAGAGAGACATGTATAGCCCCTAGAACAGAGACTGGAATAACAGTAAGTGCTCAATAAACGGGGCTGCTACAAGGTCTGGATCCACAGTCTGGGGGAGCGCCAATTCCTTGGCACTACTCCAGGGGTGCGATTTCTCTTCTCAACTTTTCCCTTTCTTGTCAAGTTCTACTCACCACACTTTTGACTCTGGTTCTGATTCTTCTCTATTTCAGGAGCTTTTTGGGGGGAGGGGGTGGTTTCCGCGTCAGGCTATTTCCTACATTGTGTCCCGTTAGCTGGAATGACTGCTTTAAATTCTTTCATCTTCTCCTTTGGCTCAAGAGCCACTCAGATGGATAGCATACATGATTGGTGATTGGCTCAAGGAACTTTAAAAGGCAAACATACTACATGCCCTGTAGGTTGTTGATGCTCATTCCTTATGTCCATATGTGTTGGGATCCGTGTACTGTGCTTTCTCTAAACTAAAGGTTCCTGGACCAGTAGCCCCAGCATCGCCGGGAAATGTGTTGGAAATGTCAATCCTCACGTTCTCCCCCAAGAAAGTTTGAGGGTGGCCAGCTCTGGATGCTTTTACAAGCCCTCCAGGGGCTTCTGGTCTACATTAACATTTGAAAAGCACTGTTAAGACCCGCCGGAGAGTCCCTCCTGAGCTGGGACCTTGGCTGTGCACCTCTAGCCTGCCCAGCTTCTCCCTTCCTGGGGCTGGCCTCAGCCTGGGACCAGGTGTTAAATCTTGGCCTTTGTTTGCATATTCTGGTTCATAAACTTTCACTGAGACCTTTGCTCTTCTAAGTCACGTGCTTAGAAGATCTATCCAATTTAGGTATAGATCAAGTAGCTTCTCAGAACGTAATTCTTTTGAGAGGTTTATTTTATCTGATTTGAATTACATTTAGGTTAGTTTCCTCTGGCTTCTTTAAAAAATTATATAGCCTTTAAATTATTTAACCTGTGCTACATAGCTTTCTTTTGCTCTACAGCCCAATGGTGCATTATTTTGGGGGGTTATTATTTATGACAAATCTTGGATAAAATCTTGCTTGAGGGTTATTCTTGGATTATTAGGAATTTGGATTATATTGTTAAGAGGTAAATGCATGGGCTCAGTGACATACAGGGAAGATATGGGCTGAAAACTGAAATAGGTTCAAGAAGGATTAGCCTCATCAGACTGTGAAACCCTGAAGGAGAGATATCATGCCTTATTTGGTTCTGCGTTCCTACCATCTGGACTTCCCTGATGGCTCAGTGGTAAAGAACCCATCTGCCAGTGCAGGAGATGCAGGTTTGATCCTTGGATTAGAAAGAACTCCTGGAAGAGGAAATGGCAACCCATTCCAATATTCTTGCCTGGGAAATCCCATAGACAGAGGAGCCTTGTAGGCTACAGTCAATGAGGTGTCAAAAGAGTCAGACATGACTTAGCAACTCAACAACAACAGCAACAACCCCAACATCTAACACCACAACTATTAACTATTTATTGAGCACCTACTATGCACAGAGTTTGAGGCTACAATGATGGAAAAGTAGATGCGCTTCCGGCCTTGATAAAATTTAGTCTGTTGGTACTCAAGGAATAGATCATGATTTAGTGGGAAACAACATGTTATGCTTATTAAGGGAAACTGAGAGTGTATGGGGTTTCTTGGACCCAGGAGCTAATATTGGGGAGGATCATCTAATGAGGGACACTGAGCTAATATAACACGTTAAAATAGTAAATAGTAGATGTGAAACTACTGCTACTACTGATAGCAGATGTGAAACTAATCCTACTTTGAGCTTCTCAAGTCATGGCTGTTGGTCAAGAGATAAAAATAAGCTGTATAACTTAAGCGTGTCAGGGTGGCAGAAATAATGATAATGGCAACAGTGACAGTCACAACCAGCCTTTGTCAAGGGTTCCCAGTGTGCCAGGCAGGCTGCTGAGAGCTGTGCAGCCCTGATCCTGTTCGTCTTATGAGCAGTGGACAGAGAGAAACATGCTTTCTTAGCTCTGCCCCTGTCTTGCAATGTGACTCTGGTAAATTGCTTTGCTTCTGTCCGTCTCAGGGTTCTTGTTTATTAAATAGAGGGATTAGACCAAAAGTTGTCTTTGACTTAGAGATACCACTTTCTTTGCATGTCTTGTTAATGGTTAGCAGAACTATTCTATCAGAGGTTTAGGTTTAAGCTTCACCTGTTCCCTTCGTGTATAATACTCTCTAATATCATGTTTGAAGCTTGGATAATACATGAAGCTATAGCCAGTTTTGGCCATATACTCAGGCATAGGTCAGCATCTACAGAGGAGATTTCCTTTAACAGGTCCCTGAGTGAGGAAGGTATATGCCTGACTATCCCTAGAACTATCCTGTTCTTTTAGACTGAATTTACCTTACCAGCTATACTTTTGCTTCTTATAAATAACAAAGTAATGCATATTTCAGTAAAAAATGTACATCTGTGATATCAACTTATTTTGCTTATTAACAGACTATAGAACTTCTGCTAAATTTATGAGACATGCAACAGAATGTTACAGCGTTCTTGAGCCACCACTGTTTAACAAATTTGGCATCGGCAGGCCTCAAAAGGCTGAAATGTTTTAAATTTATTTACACCCCGCAGTTTCCTTAGGGAACTGTTTTCCATAAGCTAATGAGGCACTGGTGCAAGGCCTCTCTGTTATTCCTGGCAGGCACACTGAGACACATCGGCCTGCTGCCCTGCTTTTTTCCTCAGTAGTCCAGTGCAAATAATAAATATGGGAAAATACATCATCCCTTTGAATGTGGGAGCCAAGCTGCAGGGCTGCCAAGGTTAAAACAAAGCAGTCGCGAGCTTGGAGTCCGTTCGTGTCCTGTACCACGTGTGCCCACGTTTTAAGGACACTCTGAACATGGCCTTTATCATGTCAGATTGCTTACTCTGAGAACATAGGCAGTCTTTTGAAATCCACTCTATAAAATAGGCCTTTTGGAAAAAGTTTCCTTTTAGTGGATTAAATGTTATCCTGAAGTCAAGAACTTGCCTTCTAGTGTGTGTATGTGTGTGTGTGTGTGTGTGTGTGTGTGTGCGTGCTCAGTCTCTCAGTCATGTCTGACTCTTTGGTGACCCCATGGACTGTAACCTGCCAGGCTCCTCTGTCCATGGGATTTCCCAGATAAGAATACTGAAGTGGGTTGCCATTTCCTTTTCTGGAGGATCTTCCTGACTTCAGGGAACGAACACGGGTCTCCTGCATTGCAGGTGGATTCTTTGCCACTGAGCCACCTGGGAAGCCCATGCCTTCTAGATTATGGGTCAGATAGAATTTATCAAGCACCTCCAGCTGCCCAGCCCATGTTGATGGCAGCAGTGAAGAGAGATGAAGCAGACTCTAAATCCTGAGGTTGCAAGCACTCACAGTCAGGCTGAAGGGGGTGTTTCAGACCACAGGGGTTGCTCTTATAAAGGGCCATAACCCTCAGATGTCCAGCTGACTTACTGAGGGAGTTCAACGTGATGAGGGCCTGGATATCCCCTCGGCACACAGTAGGTGCCCAATGAATGCATGGATAAATGGAGGTTACTGCTTTGTTTCTGGTCTCCCATGAGAGCAATCTAGCTGGTATTTAACAGGGGAGTTAAACTGGTATTAATATCAGCAAAGCCCGAGGATTAAACAAGTGGGTTAAATCGCCGCAGGGCCTTCCCCAGCTCCCAAGGCATGCAGATATTCCCACCTCCAGCTGTCCTCTGATATCACCCTTTTCCCTCTTAACTCCACATGGGCAATTAAATCTTACTGGTTTAATTGGACACATTTCCTCCCCTTCTTTTTTCTGCTTTGTTTTCTCCGCTTGTCACTCAGAGCTAGTTGAGGTCAATCTGCATGTGTTGCTCGAGCTGGGGAAGCAGTAAAGAGAATTAAAAAATCTGTTTGGTGGCTCATAAGAGATGAAGGACTTTTTAATAACTAGACATATTTCTTTCTTTAGTACTTAGGCAGTCTTGAGTCTGGGGGCAAAGGATAAAGCTGGTGTCTTTGAACGTCTTTTTGCAGTTCTGGAACTTGGCCAGGACAGAGCTGTCCTCCAAGTCTGCAAGGACCCTGGCGCAACAGAGCTGATCCCCAGGATGGGTGTGGAGGTGGCGAAGCTTGTCTTGTTCCCCCCCGCATCCCAGCTGTGTATATGATACATCCTTGGATTTTGCCTTTAGTTGGTTGTCCCTCAACATGTTAACTGGAGAAACAGATTGGTAGCTGGTAAAGGCTCTAGGAATTGGTGACAGAAAAGTGTTGGAAGACTAGCAAGAGGGTGGATACAGGGGCTAAACTCCAGGTTGAGGATCATAATAAATCAGTCAAACAACAACAACAAAAAAAAGTGCCTGGGTCCTTTGAATAGATTTAGGGCACACATGTCTCTCCTCTCAAAAATGACATCCCTTTTCTTGATGAAAGTGAAAGTGGAGAGTGAAAAAGTTGGCCTAAAGCTCAACATTCAGAAAATGAAGATCATGGCATCAGGTCCCATCACTTCATGGGAAATAGTGGGGAAACAGTGGAAACAGTGTCAGACTTTATATTTTTGGGCTCCAAAATCACTGCAGATGGTGATTGTAGCCATGAAATTAAAAGACACTCCTTGGAAGAAAAGTTATGACCAACCTAGATAGTATATTCAGAAGCAGAGAAATTACTTTGCTGACTAAGGTCCGTCTAGTCAAGGCTATGGTTTTTCCTGTGGTCATGTATGGATGTGAGAGTTGGACTGTGAAGAAGGCTGAGCACCGAAGAATTGATGCTTTTGAACTGTGGTGTTGGAGAAGACTCTTGAGAGTCCCTTGGACTGCAAGGAGATCCAACCAGTCCATNCCTGTGGTCATGTATGGATGTGAGAGTTGGACTGTGAAGAAGGCTGAGCACCGAAGAATTGATGCTTTTGAACTGTGGTGTTGGAGAAGACTCTTGAGAGTCCCTTGGACTGCAAGGAGATCCAACCAGTCCATTCTGAAAGAGAGCAACCCTGGGATTTCTTTGGAAGGAATGATGCTGAAGCTGAAACTCCAGTACTTTGGCCACCTCATGCAAAGAGTTGACTCATTGGAAAAGACTCTGATGCTGGGAGGGATTGGGGGCAGGAGGAGAAGGGGACAACCGAGGATGAGATGGCTGGATGGTATCACGGAGTTGATGGACATGAGACTGAGTGAACTCCGAGAGATGGTAATGAACAGGGAGGCCTGGCGTGCTGCGATTCCTGGGGTCACAAAGAGTCGGATACGACTGAGCAATTGAGCTGAACTGTGTCCACTTTTCCACGCTTTCTCTGAGTTCTCAGGCCTGGATGCTGGGATCCTACTGCTGTGATTGGGAGCAGTCGTTTCTACTCAGATTCTCCAGATAGGAAGATAAGACTGGAAAGGAGATAAAAAAACAAGGGGGTTGCTGTGAGACTATTTCTTTGGGTGTCAAGGGCTTCACGTCTCCTACCACTAGAATTGCATATTTAAGGCAACTTTATGAGACGCTTACTTTCTCACCACTTTACAGATAAGGAAACTCAGGTCCTGAGAATTTAAATAAATTGTTTCAAATAACAGAGCTAACAGTGGCAGAGCCAATGTGCATGCTCAGGCCAGTGTTTTTTTTTGCTCCTTACTCTAGTAGGGTACCTCATTCAGTCTATCAGCTCTGTCAGTTGTCTTACGTTTGGCTTAATTCTTCACTGACTTCTACAGGGCAGATTATCTGGCCATGTTCCTAGGGCCACATTTCCAAGTGTAGGAAAATTGGGAGCATGTCTGCAGATAAAGGCTGGGTACCTTCCTCTCAGAAGGTACCCTTCCACTTCCTCCTGGCCCTGCCCTCTCACCCTACAAGCATCTGCACATATTCTGCCCTCTGCATCCATCCCTAGGAGGATACTTGTCTTGTAAATCTGCTCCCATAGGTCCCTTGTGTGTGACTCTTGTAAGGAGAGCATCTCCTTTTTCTAGAATTTAAATTTATTTTTATTTGGAGGATAATTGCTTTCTATTATTCTGTTGGTTTCTGCCGTACATCAACGTGAATCAGCCATAGGTATATGTATGTCCCTTCCCTCTTGACCCTCCCTCCCACCTCCTACTGCATCCCATCTGACTAGGTTGTCACAGAGCACTGGATTTGCACTCCCTGCATCATACAGCGGGTTCCCACTGGCTGTCTACTTTAACACCTGGTACTGTATATGTTTCTGTGCTCCTAGGAGGGCATCTTTCATGCTGCACTGTCCTTATTTATACCTTTTAATCTAGAATACAAGGTAGTGCATTTCATGGAGGCCCTCTTGGCTTGACATGAGACATGTTCAGTGAAGGTTAAATAAACGAATGTTGTAGTAACAAAATTCTCATCACTCCCGTATCTCAGGATGGCACACAGTTAAGTCTTGAATAAGCACGGGAGAAAATTGACTCCTGTGGATGACACTGTCAATGTTGAGGCAATGGCCAGTGGTGGACTGGGTATATTGCTGATGTCGGTGTGAACTGCTGATCAAATTACCCCTGAGTTTTGACACAGGAGGAGCCTGGAAGGCTGCAGTCGCTAGGAGTCGCTAGGGGTCGACAACGACTGAGCGTCTTCACTTTCACTTTTCACTTTGATGCATTGGAGAAGGAAATGGCAACCCACTCCAGTGTTCTTGCCTGGAGAATCCCAGGGACGGGGGAGCCTGGTGGGCTGCTGTCTCTGGGGTCGCACAGAGTCGGACACGACTGAAACCACTTAGCAGCAGCAGGAGCAGCAGAGGAGTGGATGACGGACACCCTGCTCAATTATATCTCCCCAAGTTGCTATCTTCCTTTAGCTGATGAGATCTTCCTTAAAATAGAAGCACCTTCTAGACGGATTAAATCTACTGACATTTCAATGACATTTATTTTACTCTTATTAGTTACTGTGATTTTAATCATTTTCAAACATTAGAGGCAAATTGATTTCAGCCTTCTTGAAGTGACCTCCTTGAGGAAAACAGAACAGGGAATGAGATGAGGACTGACTTGGAGGGCCTTGAAGTCCTACAGAGAAGGCACCATGTTATGGAGACCTATTCTCCCCACAGCGAACACCCTGATAAAGAGGTTATGAGTAGCTAGAAGCAGTATAGGTCCTGGGAATATGAGGAGCAAAGGCTGACAAGGTGGGGGAGGACAGAGGAAGCCAGAGAACCATGTCACTGCTCAGCTGGTATAGACAATCCTGCAATGGAGGATTCCCTCCCAGATCCCATGCCTGGCTCGGACTGAGGCTTGTCAGAGAGATGACGGTGTTGGTCTGTGACTGTGAGCACTGTGAGCAGTTGCTTTAAAGAGGAGATTATCCATAGGACACAGTGGTACCCAGCATCTCAGAAGCCTCACTGAACAGAAAATGACCTCAATCACTTGACAGATAACTCACCAGAAATCCCAGTTGGCTGAGATGTTTGCTATAATCTGTGATAAGTAAAGGCAGCACGGGAGAGCAAGATGGCAGCTTGGATGTTATACGGACCAGATTTTAGCCAGTTGCCTATTAATAGCCACATCTCACTAATGAAAACTGATTTTCAGAATGAGAGCTCTGGAGTCTTGCAAAATTTTCCTTCATCAAAGCTGGATTTTCTGGTGAAGGCACAGCTGGCAGACTGTTCTTTGAATAATGCATCAGAATTTGCTCCGCCAGATGATAGGTTTGCCCACTAAGTCCAAGTAGTCCATGTAGGAATCTGTGCTAATCTGGACCTTGTGATCCCCATGGTCTTATCATGACCCATTAGGGCCTGTAGTACTTTCTTCTGAATATCTCTAATGGTGTCAAGTCCTCTTCTGTTGACAGTGGAAAGGATTAGTGGAAACATCCCAGGGTTTCTGGGTATTAGATTTGGAGAAGAAGACAGCTGATCAAGCTGTATAACATCTATTTTGATACCGAAGGATATATGGCTTTGAAAAACAGAAGCATGAAGATGCTTATGGGTAGATCATGACCGCAGGGTACTCCAGGGCTCCCCCTGGTTCAGGATGGGCACATCCTGAACAGAGCCTCCCCAGATGCTGCCCCGGCTCTGCTCCAGCATCCTTGCTGTAGTGCCTTACACAGCAGCCCAAATAACAGCTGGCACCAAAACCTTTCTTGCAAGTCTCTAAGGAGATGAACTGTGCACAGCGGGAGATCTTGGACAAGTACTGATTCATATTCCTGGGTTCCTGTAGGGCTGTGGGAAGGTGTTTTGCTTGCAGAGCAGTGAAAAATTAATGAAACATGGGCTTGGGGTTTGCAGCGCTAGATTTGAATTCTGAGACTAGCTGTCTCATTAATCATGAGATCCCTTGGAACCCAAGTTCCCCATATGTCAGATAGAGATAACAACTTTAGAATAATTAATATCAGAACATGCTCAGCACATAGTGGGGTCTTCCTTTGACTGACTGCCCCACCCTTAATAGTTTTATTTAAACATCCCTTCTTTCTTTCAGGAAAACTCTGACCTCCTAAATCTATGTTAGGCATCCCTTCGATAGACACCATTCTTCTCTACCATACCCCTTAACTCACATCAAAACATTTGTTATCTCAACTCCACCCTCTGTGTAACTCTGCCTTGTTTTCCAATATCTGTCACAGTGCCTGAAACGGTTGGTTTTCCCCAACTCAATATTTGTTGAATGAATGAAGTAAATGCATAAACAGTAGGTAGTGTTTAACAGTAGCCTTTAATGACTGAGGGTAGAGGCTCTATGGTGTGGCAGGACAAGCCTGGGCTAAGAGTTTTGTGGGTCTGACTTGGTGCTGCCAAACAGCGGGGTGCTGGGAATGGCCCCCCAGGTGAGGTGTCTTTGGAGGGTCAACCTGACCCCACACCTACTGCTTCCATTAGTTCTGGCTGCAGCTAGTTGTGAAGGTAAGTCAGGCAAGTCAAGAGGGGAAAGGACGCTTAAAAAAATTACAGACTGTTAAAATACTTGGTGCCTGTTGCCAGTGGTTGATAAAAGGAAATCTAGATATTTTCATTTGTATCTTCTTTAGAGATATATAGGTGGAGTTGTTTATTTCAGGCTTAATTCTACTCATTGGTTGGGAAGAGGTCTGGCTATCAGACTAACATGGAGTTTGAAGAGTCTTGGTTTATCCCTGGGCATAATATCAGGGATTTCAGACATTTTGATCTGTGCTAATCACATAGCACATAGAACTGTGGTGTTAGAGAAGACTTTTGAGAGTCCCTTGGACTGCAAGGAGATCCAACCAGTCCATTCTTAAGGAGAGCAGCCCTGGGATTTCTTTGGAAGGAATGATGCTAAAGCTGAAACTCCAGTACTTTGGCCACCTTCTGCGAAGAGTTGACTCATTGGAAAAGACTCTGATGCTGGGAGGGATTGGAGGCAGGAGGAGAAGGGGACAACCGAGGATGAGATGGCTGGATGGCATCACTGACTCGATGGACGCAAGTCTGAGTGAACTCCGGGAGATGGTGATGGACAGGGAGGCCTGGCGTGCTGCAATTCATGGGGTCGCAAAGAGTCAGACACGACTGAGTGACTGAACTGAATTGAACTGAATCACATAGCAACATGTGGGGAATGGACCTAGAGTCAAATGAGCAAAGTCTGTGTAACATCTTACCTCTCTTATTAAGNGGCGTGCTGCAATTCATGGGGTCGCAAAGAGTCAGACACAACTGAGTGACTGAACTGAATTGAACTGAATCACATAGCAACATGTGGGGAATGGACCTAGAGTCAAATGAGCAAAGTCTGTGTAACATCTTACCTCTCTTATTAAGCCTTCTGACCTCTCTACTAAGCCTTCTGACCACCTGATCTTTCCGAGTCTCTGTTTCCTTATGTGTAAAGTAGGCACGGTAGTACTGATTTCACAGACTTGTTGCCAAGATGAAATTAGTGCTGTATCAAGGTAAGAGCTCAGGTAAAATAGTGATCTCCAGTAATTGCTCAGGCTGAACCCTATAAACATGAATGAGAGCAGCTTCAACTCTACAGGTACCGGGAAACTTGTCTCTCCTCTACTGCTCATTCCCGTGATGATATCGGCCATCAAACTGTGGTTGCTTATATGTAAATAGAAAAATAATATGACCAAAGTAAATAAAAGTGGGAAATTGCATTTGTGTAATTTAAAAATGGTTTATTTTTTAAAAATTCAAGTCATTTGTTTTCATTCAAGCCATTTCCTCTTGGTTTGAGGGGATTATTGCTTTGTCGTAATTGCACTTTGCTTAGAGTTTTTCCCCTCTATTTCAAGACCAGATACTGTTCTCTTGTTGATGTAACCACTGACCTTATTAAAAGTTTTTTCAGATAAATCATGATTTTTAAGATAAGAAGGTCACTAACACAAACATGGAAAGCTGGTTACCACATGGAGGCTTGGATAAGTAAATGCACTACAAATTGGTTAATGGGGCACATTTTGGCTTACGTTCTGATTTGCCTTTTGCATCCATTTGCAGCCTCATGGGGGAATGGGGGAAGGGCTGAGTTTACTTGCAGATTTGCACGGAGTGTTACATTTTTAAGGAATTTTCAATGCATTTTGATTCAGACAAGCTTTCGTTGGCTGAGAAATTATATGATGCTCCCAAAATACTTTTACAGAATGTGGTGCTGAGTGCCATTTTATTCCCATGGTCTTTTAAGTTCAGTACAAAAGGCCAGGAATGAGAAATGCAGTTTGACATTTTATATATATACATATATTTCACTTAAGACTGAACCACTCCTGAAAATTAAGGTTTAAAATTTCCAAGGGTATTTGTGGCAGGGTGGGGAACCCTCAAAGCCTATGAGAGGTGGAACCATCTCATCTGAGGGACTGATCAGTCTTTCCATTCATTTATTATGTGTGTTTAATGGAAGCTCTTTAATGTTAAAAGTAAATAATGGCCTTTAAGGTATAAGCACTCAAATTAGTGAGTTTAAACATTTTTATGTATTTGTAACTGCACCCAGATTATCTGATAGTGCCTGTCTTTGCCTATTATTAGGGAACAATTGGAATGCCTTTTTTCCCTATCTTATGAAGTTTTGTCTCATCAGTTCAGTTCAGTCGCTCAGTCATGTCTGACTTTGGAATCCCATGAGTCGCAACACGCCAGGCCTCCCTGTCCATTACCAACTCCCGGAGTTCACCCAAATTCATGTCCATCGAGTTGGTGATGCCATTCAGCCATATCATCCTCTGTTGTCCCCTTCTGCTCCTGCCCCTAATCCCTCCCAGCATCAGAGTCTTCTCCAATGAGTCAACTCTTCACATGAGGTGGCCAAAGTATTGGAGTTTTAGCTTTAGCATCAGTCCTTCCAATGAACACTCAGGACTGATCTCCTTTAGAATGGACTGGTTGGATCTCCTTGCAGTCCAAGGGANTCAGAATTTTCCACAGTTTATTGTGATCCACACAGTCAAAGGCTTTGGCATAGTCAAGAAAGCAGAAATAGATGTTTTTCTGGAACTCTCTTGCTTTTTCCATGATCCAGCGGATGTTGGCAATTTGATCTCTAGTTCCTTTGCCTTTTCTAAAACCAGCTTGAACATCAGGGAGTTCACGGTTCACATATTGCTGAATCCTGACTTGGAGAATTTTGAGCATTTCTTTACTAGCATGTGAGATGAGTGCAATTGTGTGGTAGTTTGAGCATTCTTTGGCATTGCCTTTCTTTGGAATTGGAATGAAAACTTACCTTTTCCAAGGAGTAAGTGTCTTTTAATTTCATGGCTGCAGTCACCATCTGCAGTGATTTTGGAGCCCCCAAAAATAAAGTCTGACACTGTTTTCACTGTTTCCCCATCTATTTCCCATGAAGTGATGGGACCGGATGCCATGTCTTCGTTTTCTGAATGTTGAGCTTTAAGCCAACTTTTTCACTCTCCTCTTTCACTTTCATCAAGAGGCTTTTGAGGTGGCCATCTTGCAGGTGGCCGGAGACTGGGGTCAGCGGTGTCTGTGGCATTTCTTTAGGTCTGACTGAAGGCAGAGGTTCGGAGAAGGCAATGGCATCCCACTCCAGTACTCTTGCCTGGAAAATCCCATGGACGGAGGAGCCTGGTAGGCTGCAATCCATGGGGTTGCGAAGAGTCGGACACGGCTGAGCAACTTCACTTTCACTTTTCACTTTGATGCATTGGGGAAGGAAATGGCAACCCACTCCAGTGTTCTTGCCTGGAGAATCCCAAGGATGGCAGAGCCTGGTGGGCTGCTGTCTATGGGGTTGCACAGGGACACGACTGAAGTGACTTAGCAGCAGCAGCAGCAACTTAAGAGGAAGTAAACGTTTTAAAATATGATAAATTTATGTTAAAAAAACTTTAGAGTCAGATATAAAGAATGTCCACTGATGAGAACAGAGCATGTGCAAAGCAGAAAGGCATTTCTTACTACCATTTAGGTTGACTTTCTTTAAGCAGTAACAGATGAGTTTTTTATTTTAAAGTATTTTCTTTTTTTAAAAATTATTTTATTCTTTGTACTGTTATTTTTGTTTTTATTTTTTGACCATGCCATATGGCACATGGGATCATAGTTCCTTGATCCAGGAATCAAGCCTGTGCCCCCTGCATTGGAAGCGAGGAGTCTTAACCACTGGATCACCAGGGAAGTCCCAGATGATTTTTTTTTTTTAATACTAGATAGGGAGAGTGCCTTATGTTGAAATGTAATTGTTTTATTTGTTTACCCCGTCTTAATCTGTCTGCATATTTGCTTACTGAAGACGTAACTGTCTTATTTGCTTGCATTTGTCAGGGATTTGAGCACCCTTCCTACAATCCTCTTCTCCTTTCAAGCCCCCGCTTTCTCACTGGTATTTGACCACATCATAGGCATCTAGTACACAGCCATCAGCCACTAGCTATCAGAATAAAACTGACCCATTTCCAACTAGTCAATGGGTTGAGTTACCAGGTCCTGCAGATTTTTACTTTGCAGCCTCTCTTGGTTCTGACCCCTCATTTGTTTCTATTTCCAACATCACTGCCAGCCTAGGCTCTAGTCTGCAACATGACTGGACTACTTCTCTCCTGGGTACTGCTGCTCACTGCCGACAGTGCCGTCAGAGTAATTTCCTAAGGTGGCACTTTAACTCTCACCGTTTCCCCATGTAAAGCACAGCTAGGGTTTCTTATGACCTACTGAGTAGGTGCCAGCTTCTCAATCTGGCATTTAAGCTGCTCATAATATAGCTCTAAACCATCAGCTATTCATTGAAAAAACACTTCGGAGCCTTGCTCCCAAACTCGGATGGGTTTTGGGGACATAGTGACAAACAGGACAGAAAGATCCTTTGCATCATGGGTCTTATATTCTAATGAGAGAGGATGAGGAAGACAGAAGTTATAGAGCTTATGATAGAATAAGTATTTATTGATAATAGTGCAATGAGCTACAAAGGAGAAACACTGAGTGCTTGGGGAGGTGTGTTACAGGCACGTAAAAAGTCAGAGAAGGCTGGCTGATCTCTGAAAGATGTTCCCAAGCATGAGCAAGAGTTTTTCAGATCAAGTGAGGTTAGGGAGAGTGGGGATGAGTAAGCGAATGGTGAGAATCAGGCAGAAGGAACAGCCTTGGGGAGGAGTAAGGTCCACAGGAGAGGGGTTAAGAGCACACCTTGTATCAATGAGGAGGTGAGGGGCAGGAGAGAGCTGGAGAGGAACAAAAGGTGCTCCTACAGTGAGCAGGCCTGGGAAAGAGTTTGGACACTGGGAAACTTTGATAAGACGTAACACGACCAGATCTGAGTTTTAGCAAGTCACTTCCTGCAGTGGGAGAAAGGTCTGGAGTCAGTCCTGGGGACACACAGGTAGATCAATTAGGAAACTCTTGCAAAAGCCCAGGCTTGACGTGACTGTTGCTTGGTCTCAATAGTACAGAAGAGGAGAAGTCAGATTTGAGAAATACCTTTGAGGAAGACTGGGTGGAATTTGGAGTTTGGACAGCCCACCCAACACTGGACATTCCATTCCATTCAGTTGGGTCTGAATTTGGATATTCAGATAAGGAAGCCGCAAAATGGATGCTGGGGTGGTGGTGACATTCTCCAAAATAGGGAATACTCAAGAAAGGCCAGATTTGCAGTGAAATATTTATGAGTTTAGTTTTTATAAGGCATTCAAATAGTGACTTTTTAGTACACAAATAAATTGAAAGGCAGTATTGTAGAGTGATTAAAAGCATGGCCTCTGAACCGTGACTACCTCTTAGCAGCCATGTGACCTTGAGAATTTTTTTTTTTTTAACATTTTGTGCCCCTGGTTTCTTCATCTGAAGATCATAACAATAGTACTTAGCCTTATAAGTTTTCTGTGAGGCCCAAATGAGTTTAGCATAGGTAAAGCACTTGGATTGGTACCTTTTGCAGAGGTGAATTACCGTATTAGAGTTAGTCACCACTATAATTTAAATACAAGTCCAAGGCTCAGAGAAGTTGGGGCTGCTTCTGTAATTTGGGGGCTTCCTCATGATGTGGTCAGTGAAGATGCAGGTGGTGCTGAAGCTGTTTGGGAGCAGTACTGAAGAAGGAGGGAAAGGAGCTTACCTCCAGGTCTCCAGGAGACCAAGCGCGGACCCATCGTGGAGAGACCAAAGTGCCTGAGGCTGAGCGGGACAGACAGATGGAAGTGCAGATGCAGAGAGAAGAGGGGGCTTTGTGGAGGAGGAGGGAGTCTGGAGAGTTGGGTGCTGCTCAGAATACTTGACTGCTAAGACTGGAAGGTTCATGGCTGATGGAGCAAGCCTCTGAAAGCTTTTGAAGTATTAGGTGGTATGGTGGTTTAGTCACTAAGTCGTGTCTGACTCCTGCGACCCCATGGACTGTAGCCCACCAGGCTCCCTTGTCCATGGGATTTCCCAGGCAAGAATTCTGGAGTCGGTTGCCATTTTCTTCTCCAGGGTGGTGTAGTTGAGGTTGAAACCAGCTTGAAGAGTGAGAAAAGAGGGAGATAGTAAGTGGGAGCAAATCGTTTGAGAAGATTGGCTTTTCAGAGAAGGAAACTTCAACCAATAACACAGGGCTTCCCATCGGTTAAGTGTGGGCCAATTGTTAGGGACCCTAAAGAGTCAATGGTACCCTACTCCGGTACTCTTGCCTGGAAAATCCCATGGGCAGAAGAGCCTGGTAGGCTGCAGTCCATGGGGTCGCTAAGAGTTGGACACGACTGAGTGACTTCACTTTCACTACTCACTTTCATGCATTGGAGAAGGAAATGGCAACCCACTCCAGTGTTCTTGCCTGGAGAATCCCAGGGACAGGGGAGCCTGGTGAGCTGCCGTCTATGGGGTTGCACAGAATCAGACACGACTGAAGCGACTTAGCAGCAGCAGCTAAAGAGTCAAAAGTCCCTTTTGGGTCAGTGGAGAGCACTGCAGGCCCTTGGTCATGGACGGAGGAGGTAGCCTCAGGGTTCTGCACTGGCTGAGTTCAGCGGTGGTGGACGTGGCCTGTCTTGGCTGGGTTGCTGTAGGGTTGGTGGTCCTAACTTAGCAGTGGCTAATGAGATCTCACCACATGAAGAAGACGATGATATACCATGGGTTGGGGAACATGCGGACAGGCTCTTTGTAGCCAGTAAGCTGGACCACTGACTCAGAAGGAAACTGGCCTCCCACCCAGACTTTGAAGACTTTGGGGTCAAACGCTTGGGTTTAGCAACAGCATCCCTCTTGTCTGTCAGAGGTATGGTGGAGACCCTAGATCAAAGTGACACCTTAACAGGGGTGTTTTTATCACCGTAGGTAAGGAAATCTGGAAGAACAATCAAGTCCAGTTTGTAAATAATATTTTGTGAGAACATTCTGCGATTGGAAAAGCTTTCCTGTAGTAGTCTGTTGACTGCAAAGCATGAATCTTTCCCTGTAGCATGCTGTATTTGCTGGTGATTGTTGGAATGTGGAGTGAACTACCTCAGGTCATCTAGTCATGATGCTCGGCCACTGTGGGTCTCCAGGCAACCTGGATTCATAGCCAAGACATTGCTGGAACTTGTGATGGAGGGATGCACTGACAGTGTATATACTTCCTATAGTTTCACTCCCTGAAGCCACAAATAGGAAATAAACATATAGTCAGTTCTCATTATTCACAGTAGTTGTGTTCTGTAAAGTTTGTATAAATACCGAGTGGGCAAATACTGAACCATCACTTCTAGGGAAATATAGGCTTAGGTCTCTGTGAACCTCTGGTCCTGATATTTTTTTTCAGTGATCAACACATAATCTCTTTTTATGTATGTTTCTGTTTAAAGACACCTTATTTAATATATAGTTGATTCATTAACATTGAATTTCATGGCCAACAGGACTAGAATTCACCCCTAAGTGAAGCTTATCTAACACAAGTATCTTCCTTGTGAGGCTCATCACAGCTTTCCAGAACTTAGGAACGCTAGCCAGCACTTCAACACTCTACTTGGGGGCATTTTAAACAGTGAAATCACCAGCAAAAAGCACAAAAATGTGAACAGTGTGACACGAAATATACCATGAAAAGGACACTTGTTTCCCGTATGAAAGCTGAGATAAGAAGGCAGGTGTTATCTGTTCAACCTCAGCTGGGAACGCGCATGTCAGGCAGCTCAAAATCCACCCCACCCCCAACTCTGTGCGTGTGCATAGCTGACTGTGAAAGCAAGGTAGATATTGATACTGGGGTTGCAAGTAAATTTTAGTGAGTAGATGAATTCACAAATATGGAATCCGTGAATAATGAGCATCTACTGTGTATTCGCATTTTCAGCTTTCATAGATGTCTGTAATTTGGATTGGTTGAAGTTGATTATTCTAACCATTTAACACCTTCTCACACTGAGATGCCATCTTTGTCCTGGTTGTTGTTGTTTAGTTTCTGTGTTGTGTCTGACTCTTTTGAGACCCCATGGACAGTAGCCTGCCAGGCTCCTCTGTGAGTGGGATTTCCCGGGCAAGAATACTGGAGTAAGTTGCCATTTCCTTCTCCAGGGATTGAACCCATGTCTCCTGCACTGGCAGGCGGATTCTTTATCACTAAGACACCATGAAGGCCCCAGCCATCTCACTAGTTGCTTTTAATATGTAACACAGATTGTCCTGGGATCAAAATCAAATCAGTGCAAATGCCTATACCCTTTTCATATATGGAGGCAATATAGTGGGGAGATATTCAGAAAGATGGAAAGACACCAGAAGTTCCATCCACAGCCTTGTTCTTCTGATGGCTGCAAGTTGGTTGTGGCAGTTCTTGTGTCCTATTCAGACACAAAAGAGAAACTGTTTCTTCCTGTATCTTGTAAAAAATTCTCTGAAGCATTTTGAGGGATTTCCTTTTGCATCTCATAGGCCAGAAGTATGTCACATGTCTAGCCGTTTACCGGCAAGGGTAATAAGACGATGATGCAAGACTTAAACCGCTGCTGATTCACTCCTGGGGTTGGGGATGCACACACTTTTCTGAAGCACATGGCTTTGCAGGAAAGTTGATTTTAAACAATGCTGGGGCTCTCTCAGAAGAGGAAAGGGAAACGAATTTCTGATAATCAGACAATAAGGTCTACCATAGTCAATAATGAAAGAGAATGCACTAATGTGGATTTCCCTGGTAGCTCAGATGATAATCTGCTTGCAGTGCAGGAGACCAGGGTTCGATACCTGGGTTGGGAAGATCCCCTGGAGAAGGGAATGGTGACCCACTCCAGTATTCTTGCCTGGAGAATTCCATGGACAGAGGAACCTGGAAGGCTACAGTTCATGGGGTCAAAGAGAGTCAGACACGACTAAGTGACTAACATTACTACTACTACTACTCTGCACTAATATGGGCTTCCCAGGTGGTGCTAGTGGTAAAGAACTCGCCTGCCAATGCAGGAGACATACGAGACCTGTGTTCAATCCCTGGCTCTGAAGATCCCTGGGAGGAGGGCATGGCAGCCCACTCCAGTATTCTTGCCTGAAGAATCCCCATGGACAGAGGAGCCTGCTGGGCTACAGTCCATAGGGTTGCAAAGAGTCAGACATGAATGAAACAACTTAGAACACACACACACACATGCACTAATATATGGGAAGAATTTTAATCTCAAATTGAGTTTACGTTTTACTTTTTGTCAGAGTTTCTACCACCCTCAGCAGACTGTTGGGCCAATTCCACAGTGCCCTCCTGGATACTTAATTTATTCTCAGAGGATGTCTTCAGAGGTTCATTCTTTCTTCAGACACACATAAAAGGAGCTCTCTTTCAAACCAGGGGGGAGAAAAACTGAGCAAGACTCTGTTGGACAAATTTTGCTATAGTAGGATAAAGAGGAGTCCAGATTCTTTGCTACTACTCCCTTTGAGAGAAGGAGTCTAATTGTCCACCCCTTGAATTGAACGGTCTTTTGTGGATTTACCTGATTAATAGAAGTGAAGTTCTGGAACTTCTGAGATTAGGTCATAAGAAATCTTGCAGCTTTCTCCTAGACCTGTTGGAATATTCACTCTTGAAATAGGGCCACTTTGTTGTGAAGACGTCCCAGTATCCCACAGAGAGGTCTAAGAAGAGGTGGAGAAAGCTCAGACTCACAGTCCTGGCTAAGCTCCCAATTGAAAACCAGCATCAGCTTGCCAGGCATGTGAGTGGAGTGCACTGTTTCAACGTGGATCTGCCAGCCCTAGCTGAACACACTTGGAGCAGAGATGAACCATCTCCACTGACTCCTAATGATAAATTCCTGAATAAAATAAACAATTATTTTTGCTTTCAGCCACTGTAGTTTTGGATGGTCTGTTATTAAGCAATATATAACCAAGATGCTTAGAAGAAAAAGTAGGACAGGCTCAAGAATGCTGTAATACTAGATGGAGGCTTTAAGAGCCAATAGACCTTCAGTTAAACTCATATTAATCACTCTATCCCCATTATGGTGCTCAAAAATGCCTAACAAATGAATGAATGAATGAATGACCAGCTCATTTTTTCTCCCTTTAGAATACTCAGGGAATAAGAAGAAATGCTTAAGCTGTTATTTTCTAGGAATATGATTTCAAGCTTTGAGCCTGTTTCTTTCGAACATCCAGAAAAATCCTAGAATCAAAGGGTTGAAAGGTAACATGTGTAATTTGTCACCCTGCCCCAGGGTTACATGGCACTTCATTTCAACACTTTCCAAGTGGGTTTTATTGCCTCTTTAACTTTTCTCTTGAAAATCTCCAGAGAAGGAAAGCATCAGCTCCAGTTTTGTGACAAGTGGGTCATTGATGTTAGTCAAGAAAATGGAGAAAAGAAACCTTTCCCCCTTAATTGAGAAGAAAAAAGAATTTTAATCAATATTTTTCTTAAATGTACTTATTTATGCAGCTGGTGACTGCAGCCATGAAATTAAAAGATGCTTACTCCTTGGAAGGAAAGTTCTGACCAACCTAGACAGCATATTCAAAAGCAGAGATATTACTTTGCTAACAAAGATCTAGTCAAGGCTATGGTTTTCCAGTAGTCATGTATGGATGTGAGAGTTGGACTGTAAAGAAAGCTGAGCCCCATGGAATTGATGCTTTTGAACTGTGGTATTGGAGAATACTCTTGAGAGTCCCTTGGACTGCAAGGAGATCCAACCAGTCCATCCTAAAGGAGATCAGTCCTAAATATTCATTGGAAAGACTGATGCTAAAGTTGAAACTCCAATACTTTGGCCGCCTGATGTGAAGAGCTGACTCATTTGAAAAAACCCTGATGCTGGGAAAGATTGAAGGCGGGAGGAGAAGGGGATGACAGAGGATGAGATGGTTGGATGGCATCACCAACTCAATGGACGTGAGTTTGGGTAAACTCTGGGATTTGGTGATGGACAGGGAGGCCTGGTGTGCTGTGGTCCATGAGGTCACAAAGCGGCAGACACGACTGAGTGACTGAACTGAACTGATACATTTTATGTAATGAAATCCACTGAATTTTTGAATGATTTCCCAATGGATGATAGAATTCCCATTTCTTCCACAGGGGTATTTATGACAGTCTGCAGAACAGAGCCTCACCTTGTGGAACCTGGTGGCCCACTTCTGTGGCCTGCAGAGGCCAGGTCTCTGTGATGGGGACATCGCTTCAGTGGCTGGGTTCAGGAAGAGCCAGAGAAGCGAAAGTTAGGGTTAAGCTTGCTACCTTCCTGGGCCTCACCATTAAGTGCTTAAGCATGTAGTGTTCACTACAGGGACGCCTAGGCCCTTCAGATGGATTTTGTATCTGGAGGGCATTTTTCTTTGAGGGAGACGTTATGACCCGTGCAGTCTTTGCTTCAGAGATGACTTCAGTCTATTGAATTAAGTCTCTAGTTTCCATACCTACTTCAAGGAGGCAGATAGAAACTATTGTGAAAGACTGAGAACTAGAGTTGAGGAAGAATTGACCGTTCACAGAGATTGGCTTTATAAATCTTTCTGGTTGCACATCCCGTCTTCCCTAGTTAATATGAAAAGTCAAGTTAGGGTATGTGTTTTGCTGAAATGTATTTCTATGTCTCTTATTGCGCTTCTCTCCCTCTCTTTGTCTCTGCTTTTGTCTTTTAATTTTCTGTCTTTCTAGACATTTGCTCTGTCTGGGTATCTTGTTTAGCATTAAAATCAAACTGCAGTACATATTTTGTTAATGATATTTATTACAAACCACTTGTTCGTAACCTAAAAATCAAATAAATACATTACATATCTTTCTTAAAACATGCCAAATTATGAGGAAGTTTTTCTTATATAACTTACATCAGGTGATTATTTTTATATGGGTACTGGCCCTCAGTATTAAAAAATTTCCTCTCCACTGGGTGAGACCCCGGATGTGATGCTTTTAAGGGCCTGCTTCCTCTTTCTGATCCTCTTTTATTTAAGTAATTCGGAAATAGAACTGAAATTATCTGCTCATAAGCCCTTTCAGGACTTTCTTCCCTCTGTTCAGGCCAGGATGCCAGCTAGCATGGAAGCCCCTGTGTCATTCAATCTTGGCCTCGGTGGTCTTTCCTGCAAACAGGAATGCTCCTCAACCTCCTCGCAAGTCAGTTCATGTATGGAACAACATCTCACTACCCCTATCTGACCCCACTTCCACCTGGGAAAAGATAAAGTGTGAGATATGAAACTGCCTGATTTTCTAACTTTTTCCTTTGAGAACGCCATCAACCCTGAATCCTGGGTTCTGTTGTAGAGCCATAACTAGAAAGTGAAGTTGCTCAGTCTTGTCCAACTCTTTTGCGACCCCATGGACTGTAACCTATCAGGCTCCTCTGTCCATGGGATTCTCCAGGCAATAGTACTGGAGTGGATTGCCATTTCCTTCTCCAGAAGATCTTCCGACCCAGGGATCAAACCTGGGTCTCCCGCATTGTAGACAGACACTTTACCGTCTGAGCCACCAGGGAAGTCCCATAACACTCAGGTCATAATATTCAGTCCCTACATGCCACCCAGATATGACAGTCTGCTGCAGTCCCCTAAGAGTCATTCTTACTTTCACTTCCCAGACTTGCTCACAGTTATGTGTGTCTGGGCAACTGAATTCCAGCCAATAGAGAGTGAGGGAATCAGATGCAGGCCACTTCCGGCTGGATCTAACCATCTGTGTTTACTCCTTCATTCTTCCCCCTTCTGCCCAGACAGAACAGCAGTACCCAGGGTGACCGGGGAGCATCACTTGGGAGATGACAGAGCCATTATCCACGCCCTGAAGAAGTGCGTGGAGCAGACCTTCCTCTTCCAAATCTAGAATGACCCAGTGTTCAGTGAACAGTTTCAACTTAATGTGCTGACACTTTGTTAGGTGGCTTAGTGGTGAGAACTCTAGGTGAGCATTCCAAAGCATCGCTTGTGTGTGTGTGCACACTGCCTGGGGGAAAACCAACCCTCTCCTGACATACCAGCGTCTGTCGGTTAGCTTTATGCTGTTCAACAGACCACTGCCATATGTAATGACTAAAGACGATAACATTTGAATTAATGAACAGTGAATAATACTATTAGCTTATGATGCTGGGCAGTCTGCTCTTGCTTGGGCAACTCAGCAGGCAGCTTGCCTGGGGCTGAAAGGTCTAGGATGGCCTCATGGCCAGGATTGTTCAGTTTGATCATCTCTAATCCCACTCAATACTCTAATTTTATCTTTCTTTCCCAGCAGAGGAGTCAGGTCCGAAGTGCACATTATGGGAACTAAAAGCATGGTTCGTGTGTTGTTGACTGTGGTGCAGGGGCATCCTGTGCCCAGCCCAATGCTGAGCAAGACTCAGAGCAAACAAGGTAGATGCCAGAGCCAAGGGCAGAGTCAGGGCAGCGCTGTGCCAGCCCAGCTGTGGCTACTTCCATCTCCTTTCAAGTTCAGCTCGGGTGAGTGGGAGGTGGGAATCCATTTTTATTTCTGGTCTGCTTCCTGCCGATTGTGATTCTTCCGTTCACGCCCTGTGCAAGTTGAATCTCACCTCCACTGTCCTCCTCGGGGAAGTTGAATCTCACCTCCACTGTCCTCCTCAGGGCCAGCTTCTCCTTTTTTTATAGTTGTTTTCTTTTGTGGGGGTGATGGATCGATGCAGCAACATTTTCCAAACACAAATAAACCAGAGTGGAAGGTGCCTTTGAAAGAGCCAGTGCTTGGAGGGAAGTCCTGGACCTCTGCAGAGCTGTCAGCCTCCTGGGGGTCTGGTTTGTTGGTTAGGGAGGGACAGGTGGCATTGGATTTCTTAAATCCTCTACTTTAAGACAGTAGCAATCAAAAACCTTGAAACCTGCTTGAAATCACCCTCTTTTAATGCCTGGAAAAAAACCCTGTGTCCTCAGGGGATGGGGTCAGAATTGTAAGTTTTGTCTTCCACGCAAACACACAGTGGTAATGCTGAGAGATCCTGGGGCTTTCACGTCTCCCACACCTTCCCTCCTCCAGGGCCTTGTTTCAGGGGCTTCAGCGGGAAGAGTGCCCCGTGTGCAGCCTCTTTCCCTCTAGCTTTTACGTGTTTTCTTCCAAATAGAAAACTGGGTTAAATTCAGGCAGAGAAAATCCGTGAAGGGAAAAGGAGCCACAGGAGAGCACCTCCCTGCCTAAGGAGGGGAGAGGAGTTACTGCGGACGGAGTGGAGGAGCGGGCGGACAGTGGGCCTCAGAGCCTCTGGGCTCTTCGGGTCTCATAGCAGTGACTCCCCTCATTCTTCCACTGCTCCTCCTCAGTTCAGTTCAGTTGCTCAGTCATATCCGACTCTTTGCGACCCCATGGACTACAGCATGCCAGGCGTACCTGTCTATCACCACCTCTTGGAGCTTGCTCAGACTCATGTCCATTGAGTTGGTGATGCCAATCAACCATCTCATCCTCTGTTGTTCCCTTCTCCTCCCCCCTTCAATCTTTCCCAGTATCAGGGTCTTTTCTAAGGAGTTAGTTCTTCGCATTAGATGCCCAAAGTATCGGAGTTTCAGCTTCAGCATTAGTCCTTCCAAAGAACATTCACGACTGATTTCCGCTCCTCATGCTGAGAGGGTAACAGGCAGGAAGGTCAGGGGTCTCCAAATGGAGGAAAAAGCCTGCAAGTGTCAGACATTTTATCTCTCTTAAGAGGCAGGAGGAAACATAGTGATATTTTTTTCCTTCTCTATACAAATTTAAAAGGAGGTTTCTCTTAAAATTCTGTGTTGCCATGATGACACCTGGTTTCACTTGAAGTTAACCATTGCCTTTTTCTTATGGAAATACTTGTCTTAAGCTATGCTAATGTACTATGCATTTACCCCAAACTCTGTCTTCAAGTTGGTTCCGCCTTTTGGGCTCAGAACCTACTTGATAAACAAGTATGTTATACTTAGATATTGTTCCTCTAATCTATGTAAATGAAACTATTTGTATGGTGATCTGCCCTTCTTCAAGATTCAAGTTAATCATTTTATGGCCCAGGATAAACCATTTGGAGCCAAGATTATCCCAAAATACATCTTATGGGGGAGGGGCCTGGTGCCATTCTAAGTTTTGAGACATTCCTTTCATTGATTAACAGACTGCTGGTGACTATATAACATCCAGCTAAAGACTAGCAGCGGGGCACTCTTTCTGCCCCCTTCTGATGTCTATGTCAGAAGCTTTCTCTATCTCCTTTATACTTTAATAAAACTTTATTACATAAAAGCTCTGAGCGATCAAGCCTCGTCTCTGGCCCCAGATTGAATTCTTCTCCTCCGGAGGCCAAGAATCCCAGCGTCGTGATTCAACAACGACCTTTCACTGCCATCCCAATAATTGCCACCCTGAGGGCCTGCTGGGCTGGTGGTAGCAGAGGAGCTCAGGAGGGTCCAGCTCAGGGCTCGAGGAACACTTGACTGCAGCAGGAGAGCTCAGAGGTGTACAGGGGCTCCAGACCAGGAATAAATTCTCTGAAAAGAACAGTGAAGATGCAAGTGGTGATGGTGGCTCTGGGGGAAAAGGAGGATGAGAAGGAAGCGAAGGGGGAAGAAAGGAGAAGGATTAAAACGGATCATCCCAGCCTTGTCCTGCAAATGGGAGACTTTATTCCACTATTGCTTCTTCTAGCAATTACAGTCGAGAATCAGGAAGAAAACACCAACCAGCAATGGGCAACCCTTTCCTATGCTATGAAACTGTTAGCATCATTCCTGCCCTGGAGTAGATCTTCAACAAGGGCCAGTTTCTTTGAGAGTAAAAAATTAAACAGCGTTATCAGATTTCCAGTTCAGCTTAGCATTTTCAGTTCTGGTCAACTGTTTAATGACTGTGCTGAGTCAATAAAAAATAGAGCCTATTGAAAGAGAGATTCTAATTATGAGCAACAGTGACCATTAGTGATAGCAATTGGAGATCGATGAGTGGGTGTTAAGAGATCAATGAAGAGCTTGGATGCAGAGTAAAAAGGAGAGGAAGTTGGTGAATGTGGGTAAATATGAATTATGGAGAAAAGGAAAGGGAGATGATACACAATGCAGTCGAGTTTGCCAGGGATATTTTGTGAAGCTCTCGGTAAAGAAAGGAAAGAAGCGACACAATCCCTTTTTGGCATAAAATTGATACCATGGAAAGGCTGGGAGAGAAACAAATAACTGAGAGGCTGATGGGAGAAGGCAGGGACCTTGTGCAAGAGTTTAATAAGAAAGCCATTAAATGAGACTTCTTAGAGGCATTTCATCCAACTACTGCTTACGATGCTTGCTGGTCCATTTTAGCCGTGATGAAAGTTTAGAAGTAACTAGTGTAACTAATAAATCCTCAGTCTTATTAGTTTGTGTCCTGCATGTAAGAGTGCACTTTCTTTTAACATCCCAATTAATTTACTCCAGTACCCATTGGCCTAATTGCAGGAAATTAGTTTCTCTCAAAAGTTCCCCAGCTAATTCTAAGATAACTTTCTTACTGCATAATTAAAAGGGCTCAACTGAGTTACTGCTCTGAGAACAAAGGGATAGACTGCTTCAAAGGCAAGTTCTGGGCTGCATCCAGAAAGCAGAGACTCTTTTGTTACTTTCAGAAGGAAGTTATTTTTTTCAGCTTTCAAGCAAGCACAGTTGATCTCTGCTGGTACCTGAAGTGCCTGCTGGGTACCAGACACTATGTTTGGCATGACCTTAGATGAGATACAGGTTTAACTGCATAGCCAGGTCCCCAGGTTACAGGGGCATAAGGAGCATAGCAGTTAGTTTCTCTCTCTGGAGGTGTGGCTGGCTTGTTGGCCCTGCTCTGCAGAGTCTTTCGAGGGGTCAAGTGTTGACTTTGCTGCTGTCCTCAGGGTGCTGCATCCCAAGGTGGCTCCCCATCCCATCATATGCCAGCCCCAGAAAAGGAGAAAAGGGAGAAGAGGGCAGGTGCAGAACTCACACACAATTGTTCTCAAATTCCAGAACTTATGCATATGCTCATATCTAGCTGCAAGGGAAGTTGAAAATACAGATTTTACTCTGAGTCAGCTCAGTACCACATCAGTTCAGTCGCTCAATCATGTCTGACTCTTTGCAACCCCATGGACTGCAGTACGCCAGGCCTCCCTGTCCATCACCAACTCTTAGAGTTTACTCAAACTCATGTCCATTGAGTTGGTGATGCCATCTAACCATTTCATCCTCTGTTGTCCCCTTCTCCTCTCGCCTTCAATCTTTCCCATCATCAGGGTCTTTTCCAATGAGTCAGCTCTTCACATCAGGTGGCCAAAGTATTGGAGTTTCAGCTTCAGCATCAGTCCTTCCAATGAATATTCAGGACTGATTTCCTTTAGGAGGGACTGGTCCAAGGGACTCTCAAAAGTCTTCTCCAACACTACACTAAAGTATTGATTCTTCAGTATTCAACTTTCTTTATAGTCCACCTCTCACATCCATACATGACTACTGGAAAAACCATAGCTTTGGCTAACTGGACCTTTGTTGGTAAAGTAATGTCTCTGGTTTTTAATATGTTGTCTAGGTTGGTCATAGCTTTCCTTCCAAGGAACAAGCATCTTTTAATTTCATGGCTGTAATCACCATCTGCAATGATTTTGGAGCTCAAAGAAATAAAGTCTCTCACTGTTTCCACTGTTTCCACATCTAGTTGCCATGAAGTGATGGGACCGGATGCCATGATCTTCGTTTTCTGAATGTTGAGCTTTAAGCCAACTTTTTCACTCTCCTCTTTCACTTTTATCAAGAGGCTCTTTAGTTCTTCTTTGCTTTCTTCCATAAAGGTGGTGCCATCTGTGTATCTGAGGTTATTGATGTTTCTCTCGGCAGTCTTGACTCCAGCTTGTGCTTCATCCAGCCTGGCATTTTGCATGATGTACTTTGCATATAATTTAAATAAGCAGGGTGACAGTATACAGCCTTGACGTACTCCTTTCCTGATTCGGAACCAGTTTGTTGTTCCATGTCCAGTTCTAACTGCTGCTTCTTGACCTGCATACAGATTTCTCAAGAGACAGGTCAGGTGGTCTGGTATTCCCATCTCTTTCAGAATTTTCCACAGTTGATTGTGATCCACACAGTCAAAGGCTTTGGCATAGTCAATAAAGCAGAAGTAGATGTTTTTTCTGGAACTCTCTTGCTTTTTCAATGACCCAGCAGATGTTGGCAAGTTGAACTCTGGTTCCTTTGTCTTTTCTAAATCCAGCTTGAACATCTGGAAGTTCACAGTTCATGTACTGTTGAAGCCAAGTTTAGAGAATTTTGAACATTACTTTGCTAGGGTGTGAGATGAGTGCAATTGTGTAGTAGTTTGAACATTCTTTTGCATCGCTTTTCTTTGGGATTGGATTGAAAACTAACTTTTTCCAGTCCTATGGCTACTGTTGAGTTTTCCAAATTTGCTGGCATACTGAGTACAGCACTTTCACAGCATCATCTTTTAGGAGTTGAAATAGCTCAACTGGAATTCCATCATGTCCACTAGCTTTGTTTGTAGCGATGCTTCCTAAAGTCCACTTGACTTTGCATTCTGGGATATCTGGCTCTAGGAGAATGATCACAGCATCATGAATGACCACATGCCCAGCTGTAAATGTGATTTCAGTGGAAGAAAGACAATATATATAATGAGTGAAAAGCAATAGTTGCTGCCAGAGGTACCCAACATACATTTTTATCATTTAGTATTTACAGCAACTCTGAAAGATATAATATCCCTGGGAAATTTAAGCTTAAGGAGGCATCTTCCTCCTTGGTCAAACTTACCAGGAAGTGAGAAGGCAAGGAAGCCTAAGGACTATGGAGAGAAGGAGAGGGAAAGGGTAGGGCTGAATTTAAGAGCAAGCAGGTCAATGACATGCATGTCATCTAGAAGCCTCACGGTTTTGGTATGGGAAGTAATCTTACAGCTCAACAAAATGAAAACAGCTATATGACTGGTATGTGCCTGAGAGATGTGTGCTTAAGTAAAACAGCTT
Organism: Neotragus pygmaeus; assembly: GCA_006410875.1. Lineage (NCBI taxonomy): Eukaryota > Metazoa > Chordata > Mammalia > Artiodactyla > Bovidae > Neotragus > Neotragus pygmaeus. Next base: position 156,137 of record SJYV01019698.1, read on the forward strand.
AAGGAGAAAGAATTAGGATAGTTCTGAGTTTGAGTTTATAGTATAAGGTTGAAAGGAAAATAGTTTGTCAATTGTGCTTTCTGAAAACCCTTGTCTCACTCACCCAGGGAAGAGATGGAGAATGTTTTGTGAATATTTGATAGGACATCAGATTGAGAGTAGATATAAAACAACACCACATCCAACATCCCTATTGTTCCCACCCAAATGTGAAATAATACTGGCATATCACAGAAATAAAGCTGCTCCTATATGCCATCCAACATTGGCTAGAATCGCTTTCAAATTCCCAAATGTCACCTATTCCCTCTTACCCTCTGGCCTCCGGATATACTATTCTTTCTCAAATTCCACCGCCCCATCTGTCTTCTGGTCCATCCCAGTCCTCTAACCCTCTCTCATTTTCCTTTGTTCAGCTATTGCCTTCTCATCCATTGTCTTAGCTCAAGGCCACTTTCTCAAGAGACCTTCTGCTAAACCTCAGTTAGACCTGCCTTCTCTGTATGGTACTGCTACACTACTACTGCTAGTAATGAAATCAAATGATTAGTTAACCTTATTGAACACCTACCACCTGCCAGGTGCTGGGCTAAGTGCTTTCTATGCATAATCTCACTTAGACAGCCCAGTAAGGTGTGTACTATTATTTTCCATATTTTAGGGATGAGAAAACTGAAGATCACAGAGGCGAAGAGTGTTGGTTTCCTATGGCTGCCGTAACGGATTACCACAGATTTTGTGACTTGGTACAACAGAAATTTATTCGCTTTTAGTTCTGGAGGCCAGGAGTTCAAAATCAAAGCATGGGCAGGCTGCGCTCCCCTCTGAAGGCTCCAGGGGGAGGATACCTTCTTGGCTCATCAAGCTTCCGGAGGTTGCATGTGTACGATGGGAGGTATGGTCGTGATTCGAGGAGGAAGTGATGAGCTCTAGCTGGGTTGGTCTCCAGCTGATGACTTGGGGCTGGAGGGTTAGTGGAAGAAGGAAGGAGGGGAGAGGCCATCCAGAGGAGAAGGAAATGGCATGGGCAACCGTGGGGACGGGGCTCACATCACCACATTTCTTCTTCCAAATGCTTCTTACCTGGACTCCATAATAGTCCTTGAAGAATTGAGGTAAAATTCACATAACCCCAAATGTTTATAAAACATAAAATCGTTCATTTCAAAGTGGCATTTAGTGCATTCTCAATGTGGTGCAGCCATCACCTCTGTCTAGTTCTGAAACATTTTTGCCACCCCAGAGAAAAACTCCGTGCCCATCCGGCAGGTGCTTCCCATCCGCCTTCTTCTCCCAGCTGGTGGCCACCACGACTCTGCTTTCTGTCTCCATGGAGTCCCCTATTCTAGATATTTTACGTATTATGGAATCAGTGACACCTGACCTTTTGCATCTGAGCACCCTTAAATCTTTTTAACATGGCTTCCACCGTCCCTCTTTGTCTTTTCCAATCTGTCCTTCCTAAGTAGTCGTGATGCTCTTTCTAACTGACGGAGCTGAGCCCGCCATTCCCTTTCTTTCAGCCCTTCAAATACTTCCAAACGCCCTTGAGATGAACTGTGTGATCGTGCCTGCCTGCTTCTCCAACCTCAGCCTTCAGGCTCCTTGGTCCCACGCATCCCTCCCCTGCCCTTGGAGTCCGGACCCAGCTCCTTTCCATTCTTTGCTCACCTCTGGGCCTCGCTGTAGTTGTGTCTCTTCCCTGGGCACTGTCTCCTCGTTCACCATCCCTGATCTTGTATTAGATGTGACTCCCTCCTAGAAAGCTCCAGACTGGGTTAGTGCCCTCCTTCTGAACCCCTCCTTTCTGCTTTCCTGCTAAGCCCTATAGCAACTGTCCCTCTTCATTGCACCTTCTGGTTTAAATACCCAGTCTCCCCAGGGAATATTGGCCTTCTGGAGGCAGACACCGTGTGGGTCTTGCTCATGCCTTAGCACATGGCAGCAGCTGGTAATGTTTCTTTAATGAAGGGAGGTAGGAAAGGGGTATTTTAAAGGGATATCAGAGAAGTTTTTAAAATGAGAGCTCAGATAATTGAGATGTAGTGTTATGATCACACTGAGGAGAGCCTTGAATGTTAGGACTTTAGAGTTCATCTTGTAGGTCACGGGTTAACAAATTCTAAACCTGCTGGAGGCCAGCAGGAACCACAGTGGGTGGAGGGCTGGGAAGGATACAGAGGCGCTGGAGGGGGGTGTGGTGAGCAGCAGAGAGCAGACGCCAAGGCCCAGGCAGCTGTTCTCAGCACCAGCTGATTATTGCCAGGTGGGAACGTGGGCCTGGAGTTGCCAAGCATTCTGAGTTTTTAAGAGAAGCCAGAAATCTGAATGTGTGTGTGTGTGTGTGTGTGTGTGTGTATGCACATGGAGACACACACAAGAAATCTCTATTTTAAAATGTATCTGAATCAAGTTTTTGAAAAACACAGCGTGAGCCAAACAAAAGCCATCTGGGGCTGGATCCAGCTCAGAGGCTTCTAGTTTTCAGCCTCTGCTAGAGGCCTGAAAGACACTTGAGCTGGGAAGGAACAGATTGAAAGTGGCATTGTGGGGTGATAACCAATGGGTAATACACTACACTGCAATAGAGGGATTGCCTTGAGGCTAGACCAGCTAGAAGGCTGGCACACCAATTATGGTTCATTCAGTATATCCTGGGCACCAGATACATGCCATCCGCTGTGATAACGGTGTTCCAGAAAAGAGCTAAGATGGCAGCTGCAGGAATAAAACCAAGCCCTCCTTTTCTCTTGCTCCCAAGTTTCATTATTTACTTCAAGGCTGATGTCTTGCTTTCCTAGCTCAGAGACCTTGTCTCGGTGACTCACTCAGGAGCTCAACTCCTCTGAGACTGGTTCCCTGGCTTAGATATTTTTTAGAGATTTATTGAGATATTGTTGAGATACAAAGTTGCCTAAGTTTAAGGAGTATAAAGTCATAATTTGATGTATTTGCAAAATGATTACCCTGTATTGTTAGCTATTGCTTCTATCATTTCACATAATTATCATTTATTTTTTGTGGTGAGAACAGTTAAGATTGACTGTCTTAGCTACTTCCATGTATATAATACAGAATTATTAACTCTAATCATCATACTTGTCTTATAATTGCAAATTTTTGACCAACATCTCCCCCTTTCCTTTACCCCTTAATCCCTGGTAAGCACCACTCTACTTTATAGTTCTATGAGTTTGGCTTTTTTAGATTCTACATATAAGTGATGGCATACAATGTCCATCTTTCTCTGATTTATTTCACCTATGAGGATAGGGGCGGGATTTCCTTCTTTCTCATGACTGGAATGATATTCCATTGTGCACATCTCCATCCTGGAAGCTCCTATCTACAGCCAGGAGAAATGTCTATACTCAGGCATCTTCCTAAAATTAGGAAGGGGAGAAAGACCTCTTGAGAGGGAATAAACTGCCCTAACATGGAGTTTAAGCTTTGAATATTCTTAATGGGCTACTTTATATATTTTTGTTTCTCTGCCATCAAATCAACAGTACTTGAGGAACAACGCAACTATTGTAACAAAATAAAATCTTTAAAAAAATACCTGACTCATAGTGTGTATATTTCCATTCCCATCCCTCCAACACACACTATACAGCAGGCTATTGTGCAGAAAATAAAGAGATGAGATCCTAAGAATGAAGACTATACCATCCCGTACAGTACTTTGTATTTGGGTGTTGGGAACAAGGGAGAAAAAAGAATGCAAGATGGGCCAAGTCTAAATGATCAGACTGGGAGAACGTAAACCATTAATAACATAAAAAGGAAAGTAGGGTGTTGTGGGATAAGGCTGGTTGGTCACAGTCTGAGTGCAGTTAACTGTATCCTGGAGGTGATCATTGCCCCAAACTTGCCCTGGCCTGCCAAGCATCTTGGGGGCCTGTCCTGTCACATTTTTAGCAGAGGCTGGTTGAAGGGAAGAAGAGACAGTATAATCTGGCTTCACCTCCACGGCCTAACCACCTTCTTTAATGGGCAAAAACTAAGTCAAATAAAGTTGCCTTTTTTCTAGTGGTCACTTCTGATACTAGCTGCAAAGAATCTTGGGAACTTTTCTTATTAATTTTGAATGCCTCTAGTATAATTGAGAGTTGATGATATATGTGTGAGATAATTTGAGAAAATAAACTCTGTGTATTTTTGATATTAGTGTTGTTAGTTTAATCTTAAACTTTATTGTAGAATTAAATAAGCTCAGAATTGTAGAGTTTGAAGAAATCTTAGACTTAATTTAACTTCATCCAACACAAAAATCCTTAGAAATAATCTTTGATATTTTATCAATAAGGCAAGCTTCTTGTGGAAAGGGACTGTGTCATTTATTTTTGAATTCCAAGTGCCTTGCATAATAAGTGCTGGTTTTTGTAGCTGTTCAATATATTGATTAGTTGGTAAGAAGCAAGCCAACATATTTAAAAATAAGAAGTCTAAGTAAGTACCCAAATCTAGATTTTTGTTCAGTGTTGCAGGCTAAACCACAGATTTTAGGTTAAGAGAAACATCTAAATCAATGACTGTAATGGAAATTTTAAGACTATCCAAATGTTCACATCCTGATTTTCCAGACTGACTTATCAGAGTTAGAAATTAAAACACTTTGTTCAGGAAAAGTTCAAGTGGTGTTAGACCTAAACCTTGACTAGTTAAAAAGTAGATCAAAAACTCTTGAAGACTTTGAAAAGACCTACCCCTTTTAAAAAAACAACCAGGTGGACTTCAGAATCCTGACTTAAAAATATGCTTTTAATAATAATAGTTTTAAGATTGAAAATAAAGATTTCACATCAGGGAATAAGAAAAAAAAAAACAACAAATGATGAATTTTCTCTCCCAGAGATCAGGGATATCCCATCTAAAAAGACAAACCAAGAATGCTAGTTGGTCAGCATAATTACAGCAGCAGGGACTGGAGACTTTGTGATAGGAATATTCAAAACAGGGAGTGAGCCCAAATAATAAAATTTAAAAACTTTCCCCAAAATGACGAGGGCCCAAATTGTTGCGTCTCCATAGTAACAGGAAATGCAATATTTATACCTGTATTTATCCTTCTTTTCAACTGAAACAAACGCATGGCATTCGCCATGGTAACACCCACATCATATATGCGTGTGTCGCTTCAGATATGGGGCCTGCTGTTCTAAAAACAACAAACACATACCAAGACATGAGCGTCATGTGAAACCTCTACTCACTTTACAGTGTTTTGATGGAAAAATATGTCCCTCTGGACCTTGACATCTTTTTCTCAAGGACTGTTTTTCAGTCTCAGTGGCAGAAAAGCCAGGTGTCTCTCTGCTTCTTTCTCTGCTTCCGAAGCCATGGTGAGAATGATGCAGGCGTGTCTTTCCAGGCGCAGGTGGCAGTGTGAGAAGGTTCGGGACGGAGCGTCGGGGACAGGATGGGTTGGAGGGGCCTGTGGCTCTGGCGGGAAAAGGGCAGATGGCGCTGTGACCCCAGCGGCTGACCCGTGGTTTAGGCGAGTAGAGGAAATAGTCACCTGCGTCCCTCGAGTGACTTGAGAAGCCTGGGAAGGCCTCTTTTCCCCAGAAGACATCTTCCTTACATTTGCCTTGAGGGCTGAAATTCAGGCAGCCACATTGTCCAGTCGCAGCAGCAACATGGAGCCTTGCTATGTGATTATCTAGGTGCATTCAGCAGTAGTCCCAAAGTAGCCTGTACCACCTCGGCCGTATAAGGTGATGCATTCTTTGGCTTGTCCGAGCCCAAGGAGAACTGGACTCAGGACTGACACTCAAACAGGGTAGAGGAGAAGGAAGGTGTTGGAGGTGGGGTGCTGCTGGGTGGCTCCAGAATTTGGGGAGTTCAGCAGCACTGGGCACAGGGTGGGGTTCAGTGTACCGACAGGGGAAAGGAGAATGAATAAATAACGAGAAAGATTGATTGTGTCAGCTGTGTGGCAGATACCAGGCTCCGAAAATAAACTCTGCAGTTTCGTCTATGGCTGCCCAGTTTTCAGCTTTCTAATTTACCCTGCTGTTGGCCTGAGATAAAAGCCTGGGGTCTGGCTAAGAATCAAAGGCTCCGGGCTGTATTGTATGGCCTCCATCCCCATCCTCTCCGGAGCCCTTCTCGATAACATCTTTCTCAGCTTCGCATCTTTGGGATGACCAGTGTATCCACAGGAGAGAGCAAACTTCCGCTGCTCACTGACATTTCCTGTCCTTATTTTATTTGGCGCTTCCCTTCTCCACTCTTCTGTTATTTCCAGTTCTGTGGCCCTTATTTTTGGTAGCTCCTGACCCAGATAATGTTGAGGAAAAGTAAGAGTGCTCTGAGCTGGGAGCAGGGCTATGATGTTCCATTCTCAACTTTGAGTCCCATTGAGCAGGAGGTACTTCTGGCTGCCTAGTCGCATTAGTCAGGCTAGGCTGTGCTGCGGTGATGAACACACTCCAAAATCTCAGTGGCTTAGCATGTAAAGGCTTATTTCTTGCACAAGAGAAGCCTGGCAGTTCCCTAGGGCATTTTCCTGCCTCACTTTGACTCAGAAATGCAAGCTGCTCAACATCTGGTTAATGCTTTTAGAAGCAGCAGACAGACTCAGAGGGTCACACACTGGCTCTTCAGTGTTTCTGTCCAGAAAGTGAGGTATATCACACTCACTGATGGCCCATTGACCAGATCTAGCCATATGGTCTGCCCCCAACCACTGGGTGTGTGGGAAACGTGGCTAAGCTCATGATATTCAATGAGTGGCCAGTGTTTCTGCTTGTGATGTGCTTGTGATGTCTAAGAAGACACTCAACCTTCTCAGACTTGTGATCCCAACAGTCAGGGTAGTGAGGGTGAAGTTAAGGTAAAGTGATCAGTTGTTCAGTGATCCAAATGAAATCTGAAGATATCATGCGACACCACATGAAGTAGGAAAAAAAAAAAAATGTGCCACTTTGGCTAGAAATGGCCCTTCTGGTAACTGTCCTCACACAGGTCAGACAAGTTGAAGAGCCTACCGCATGTTGCGTATCTCTCTCAGTACAAGCTGGAAATAGCTCCTGGTGTGGAACCATTCATAGCTGGAGCTTCTTGACTGTTCCAAGTACCAATGCCCCAGTGCTGGGGATTTATCACTTAGAATTTTTTAAAATTTACATTTGGCTGTGTTGGGTCTTTGTTACTGTGCAGGCTTTTCTTTAGTACTGGTGTGCGGGCTTCTCACTGAGGTGGCTTCTCTTGCTGAGGACCTGGGCTCTGGGCGGGTGGGCTTCAGTAGCTGTGACGCCTGGGTCCAGCTGCAGCTCCCAGGTTCTAGCGCACAGGCTCAATAACTGTGGTGCACGGGCTTCGTTCTTCCGCCGCATGTGGGATCTTCTCAGATCACAGGTCAAACCTGCGTCTCCTGCATTGGCAGGTTTTTTTTTTTGACCTCAGAGCCCTCAGGGAAGCCCAGTTTGTCACTTTGTATCTTAGCAGTTCCACTTGGGTTTCTGGCACCACAAACCCCTGTCTGTAAACAATTTATTCTTTTACCAAAGACAAGCTGGCATATCAGAGAAACTGTGTATCTGCTTTAGAGACGCGATTGTTCTAGGAAATTACTGACTTTATCTGAATTATAAAAACAAGCCTCTCAAAGGCCAACAACTGCCAACCAGCGATATTGTGAAGATTAATCAAAAGAGGTGAAACGATAACAATAGGATGGTGAGTGTCTCAGTTCGGAGGAGTGGCATGAAGTGTCAGTTAGGAAGTTGACATGATCTCGATGACTAAGTTTACCCTCCGCAGTGACAGAGACGAGGCTGAACTGGACCCTGGTCTTGCTGAGGGGAGAAGTGCCGTGTGATCCACTGAGTCTCACATCCAGGGAGAAGCTGCCTGGTTCTGCTGGAGCACTGACGTCTAGCAGAGCATTAAAGCAAGGATGGCTCTTCCAAGCATGAGGCCTGTGCAGTTGCATAGCTTACACACCCAGGAAGCTGGCCCTGGTAAGCATAGGAGGTAAAGGTCATTGCTGACTCCGTCTGCTGTGGGTCCTGGAGTTTGAGTCTAGTTGTTCCTGAGTGGGGCTCAATCGGTCACTGTAAGCAGGAGGGCATGGTGACAGACCCTTCAGGGAGCTGAATTGCAGAGAGTAGACCCTGACCAGCACAGGTGAGCCCCCATACAGGACTTTTTCTCCCCTACCCTGAAACCTCGTCACTGGGGACAGAAGGGTAGTGGGAGTAAAATGGGGATGGGCAAATGCGTGCCCTTTCCTCCTCCAGGCCCAGGTCTTGACTACCCACGCTGTTTTCACTTTGCATCCCAAATAATCCACTTGCACAGAAGCATCAGTGAGCGCCGAGACTCTTCGTAGCTTTCTAGAGGAAATCTGGGGGTGCATACCTTTGTCATCTGCAAAGAACTTAAAATCTCCAAGTATCTGTGTTGTCCCTGGTCCCGTGTCGCCTCCCTCCTCTTTACTCTGCTGCTTTCCTTTCCTACCCTCAGCTCACTTGGCTTCCTCCCCTTTCCACCTCCCCTTTATTTCAGGAACTCCAGACTCCTGACTTTTTAACCTATCATGCAGTTCAGCTCTGACGCAGCATCGAACTCCCAGCGGTGCAGAGAGACACAGAGTCCTTCAGCCAATCTAACCTTCTCCGCAGAAGGTGATTTAGCGACATCTCAGTGACTCACCATGCCCCTTGGGGTCTTCTTCACCTCAAGCGATCAATCGATGCTAATTAATTCATTCACAGGCAATGAATACTACTTTCACTATACTTTCTCACCACACTTCTATCCCAGATTTCACGTGGAAGGTCCCCACTACTATCCAGCGTGGGAGGTGGGGAAGGGGGAGAGCTGGGGCAGAGTGTTCTTCCTAAGTGAGATGGGTCTTCCCTCTGAGTTCTGGCGGAAGGGGGTTTGCCTTCCTGGGGTTCTGGGGGCAGAGAGCGGTGCTGAGTCTCACTTCTGCATTGCTGCTACTCTCTGTCCAGGGACCACTTCATTCTCTGCCATGAGCCTGCTTTTATTTTGTCTTACTTATAGTCTTGGTCTAGACAAGTACCACCACTAAAAAGAAATGGTAAGTAATGTAAGTATAGAGTTCTGTGTCCTTTGGTATTGTCACGAGGGAATGCTTCATAACTGGCCGGCTTTTGTCTCGACTAAGAGAAATGCTTTTCAACCAGACCAAGAGGCGAACTTGAAGGGAAAAGAACACAGGAAAGAAATATCACCCATCTGAAGAAAGATACAGATGCTGTCTGCTCTTCCCTCATGGGAAACATAACACCAGGATTAGAGTTGCTAGGTGTGGTCTCGTGAAGTCAGTCGGCTCAAAGTTGGAAGGAACCCTGCTCCTCAGGAGAGCACTGTTCATGTGCTCATCTAGCATAGTAGTCAGTCTCTTTTTAGTGGAAGAAAAACTCCAATAAAACCCCCCAAACTTAGCATCTTTCCTGACCAAACTTGGGGATATAGTGCAACATGGACTGGACTTGCAGTCTCTCTTGAGGAAGGGCACCAACATCACCCTCCCCTGTGTAGGTGGGCATGTGATGCTCACAGAGGCTTTGTCTCTCCTTATTTCAATTCCAACCCTGACCCTCTTTCTCTCTCCTCCTGGTTAAATCAAGCTAGGAGCAACCCTGGGCCGATGCACAGATCTATAGAGAGGACTTTTATATGAGGTTAGGATTTTTACCCTCGTGGGGACTGGTCTTATTTATGGTAGTGCCACAGAATTTAGCTTAACACCTGGCATGTGGTGCCTGGCAATAAATACTTGTGGAGTAAGTGAAGAAACAGAAGAAAAATTGAATAGCTTCTTTCAAAGGAATTTTCATGTAAAGTGCGGGGCATCCATTCTGGAGCAATTTAGGAGACTAAGGATAGTAAGAAAAAAAAGTCACAGCAAAAACAAGACCTGGAGCTGACTATGGCTCAGATCATGAGGTCCTTATTGCAAAATTCAGGCTTAAATTGATGAAAGTAGGGAAAACCACTAGGCCCTTCAGGTATGACCTAAATCAAATCCCTAATGATTGTATAGTTCAGTTGCTCAGTCGTGTCCAACTCTTTGCGATCCCACGGACTGCAGCACGCCAGGCCTTCCTGTCCATCACCAACTCCTGGAGTTTACTCAAATTCATGTCCATTGAGTCGGTGATCCCATCTAACCATCTCATCCTCTGTCATCCCTTCTTCTCTTGCCTTCAATCTTTCCCAGCATCAGGGTCTTTTCCAGTGACTTGGCTCTCTGCATCAGGTGGCCAAAGAATTGGAGCTTCAGCTTCAACATCAGTCTTTCCAGTGAATTTTCAGGGTTGATTTCCTTTAGGACTGACTGGTTTGATGGGGGAGTAGTAAAAAAGCTATAACTGCAAAAGGAGATGAAAGAAGAAAAGTCACAAACGGACTAGTGAGATTGAAACCCAGGGAAATCTTTCTAAGAACTGTGAGAATGTGATGTCGTTGCCTATGATAGAGATATCAGGCTTGCTTCTTAAAGTTTTGCAAATTTGCCTGGGTGCAGTCAGACTTTGGGGAACAATGTCTGACTGGTAGGGGACAAGTACAAGATGATTCAATAAATCTTTTCCATTTCTAATATCTATGATTCTGTGAAACAAAAACACTAGTCATAGACCCCCTAAAAAGCAAGACATTTCAGTGCTGGCCTGATCACAAAGATCAGAATTAAAGTTCATATCTAGTTTTAATTTTCACAATCTGTCATTCACAGGAAGACAGTAGGAGGGATGTTCTGCAGTCTCTTGGTTTCATACTGCTGCTTTCCAGCACTGGGCATTTCAGAAGGTGTCAGAAAACAACAGAACCAGTTAGGTTAAAAACTCGAGGGCCATCTGACATTCCTGTTCTGCCACATGGGGCTGGAACCACGCGTGGCATCCAAGAGACTTTGCTGCTGCTTCTGCCTCGTCACATTCTGGGAAATATCACCAGGATGAGTGGCGGCGGCCCATCCAAGCTGGTTTCTGTGTTCTTTTGACAAGTCTGCATCATTCTTTGAGTATTTTCTTGCTTTCCATGCATGACAAAATGTTATAGGTTCATTTTCTACTTTCTTTACCTTAGTTTTGGAATCAGTTTTTCTATGGAAGTCTGTTTTTGCAGTGAAGAAGAGTACTTAAAACCAAGATTTGGGCACTTAGTGTGATTTTTGTTCTTGCGGTGTCCCCGCCCCAAGGCCTTCTCAGTGGAGAGAAAGAAACATATGTGTGAATAGATATATACATACGTGAAGTTAAGTCGCTCAGTCGTGTCTGACTCTTTGCGACCCCGTGGACTGTAGCCCACCATGCTCCTCTGTCCATGGGATTTTCCAGGCAAGAGTACTGGAGTGGGGTGCCATTTCCTTCTCCAGAGGAAGTCTGGCATATTTTGCAGAGAGAAAAAGGGCAACACATATGCTACTTCTACCCATTTCCCTTGTTCCTTACAGAACTGGTCTAATTGTAATATACATAAATAATAGATATAGACGAATGTGTATACACATGTATGCATGCAGGCTTGCCCCATGCAGGCTGCTTGATTTCTGACTCCTCAGCCAGCTTGCCCCCAGCGTGAACACTCTTCTTATCCTGCTTGATCTGCCCTATTTTTCATTGTACTAATTATTTCTTTGTTTCTATAGTTCATTACATCGTTTGACTCTTTAAATGCTTTCAATGACTGTATTTTCTTTTCTAAGGTTTCAAATAAACTTTTAAAATCTTATAGATCATTTTTTTTCACTTTTTATGTTTAGTTATAAATTTTCTTTCATTTTAAATGTCATCTTTATCTCATTTATCTCCCTGAGCATCTGAAGCATATTTATTTTATTTTTTCGGTGAAATTCTTCTGCAGAGTTAATTTCATTTGGAGTAAATTTATGTTTAGGTTTGTTGGCTAACTTTTGTGATATTAGATTTCTTGTGTTTTAGAATTTTGGTTTGAAGATTTATTTTTTATTTATTTTCCTTAAATTTTTTTTATTTTGTATTGGCATATAACTGATTAACAATGTTGTGATAGTTTCAGGAGAACAATGAGGGGACTCAGCCATTCACATATATGTATCCATTCTCCCCCAAACTCCCCACGCACCCAGGATGCCACATAACATTGAGCAGAGTTCCATGTACTATACAGCAGGTCCTTGGTTATTCATTTTAAATATAACAGAATGTATATGTCTATCCCAAATTCCCTAACTATCCCTTCCCCCCCAACCCTCCCACCAACAACCATAAGTTCATTCTCTGTCTGTGAGTTTCTTCTTGTTTTGTAAGTAACTTCATCTATATCATTACTTTTTAGATTCTACATATAAGGGACATCATATGACATTTCTCCTTCTCTGTCTGACTTATTTTACTCAGTAGGACAGTCCCTTGTTGCTGTAAATGGGATTTTTTCATTATTTTTAACAACAAAGTAATATTCCATGGTAGATATGCACCATGTCTTCCTATCCATTCCTCTGTCAATGGACATTTGAGTTGCTTCCATGTCTTGGCTGCCGTAAACAGTGCTGCAGTGAACATGGGGGTGCATATATCCTTCCAGATCATGCTTTTCTCTGGATATACATCCAGGATGGGATTGCAGGGTCATATGGTAGCTCCATTTTAGTTTTTTAAGGAACCTCCATACGGTTCTCTATAGTGGCTGTGTCAATTTATATTCCCACCAATAGAGTAGGAGAGTTCCTTCTCTCTACACCTTCTCCAGCATTTATTGCTTGTGCATTTTTTGATGATAGCCATTCTGGCTGGTGACAGTGTAAATTAGATTTGCATTTTGCTAATAATTAGTGATGTTGAACATCTTTTCACATGCCTCTTGTCCATCTGTATATCTTCTTTAGAGAAATGTATATTTACTGTCTCTTATACACATCTTATTTTTCGTCCAAATGCCCAAAGTTTTTTATTAAGGATGATTTGCCTTCAACCTGGTATTGTGGTTGCAAAGCCAGGAGGGTCTTTCTGTGTGTGTTGTCTTTAGAACATCATCAACTGCCAAAGTGTATTGATGGAGATCAAATTTGTATTTTTTTATGTTATTAATAATGTAGTCAATATAGAAGGATGCTTTAAGGTTTCTACTTCTAACTTNCTCCTCCGTCCATGGGATTTTCAAGGCAAGAGTACTGGAGTGGGGTGCCATCGCCTTCTCCACTTAAAATTTTTGGTAAACAACAGCATATTGGTTGTTAACACCATGGGAGTTGGATAAGATTCTTCAGGAAAATTTTAGTGAGTAGAAGAGCAAGTGCAAAGGGAGGTTGTGCTTGAACTTTTGAGTTGAATCAATAGAGATTCCAGCAAGGGAAGCTGAGAAGCAACCCCTACAGTAGAAGGAAGACTGAAAGAACTTGGTGTTTTGGGGGACCCTGGAAGGAGGAAGTGTTTTTGTGGTGGCAGTGGTGGGGGAGGAGGAGGAAGGGGAGGAATTACCTATAGTGACAAGTACAACCTGGAAATGTAGTAATTTAAGGCTTAAAGACTGCCCATTGGCTCTGGGAGTTAGAAGATCATAGGCAGTTTGGGAAATAGCAATTTCATTAATAGAATGAACACAGAGCACATTTTGGTTGATTAAATTAGGGGAGAAAAAGCTGGATGAAAAGATATGGGAAGAGATGTCAGTTGCTAGAGGTGGTTCTTTTTTTTTTTAATGAGGGTTTTTTGTTTTTTTTTTCTTGGTTTACATGTGGGATTAAGGGCAAGAACAGCAATGAGGGAATATCAAGGAGACCAAGCATGTCATGGAAAGGAGCTAGGTTCTGGGCAGTCATATGGGTGAGAGGGAAAACCTTATTTTGTGATAAGAAGTATGTTAGTTCGGGTTCTCCAAGAATCAGACAGCAAGATGTGATTGGGTATGTAAGATTCACTGGGGAAAACACTTATTTATGAAGGATAAGGAGGAGCGAGTGGAGGTGGGAAGAGCTTTCAGACCTTGGTGGTGATCTGATACCTGTGAAAGGATGGAGGATCAGGTAGGAAGTGTCTCATCTCTAACACAATTCCAAGGAAGTTTTGGGCAAGCCTATGGACTGCCAGAGTTGCTAGTTGAAGTTCTGTGTCTCATAGGAATGGGCCGGTTAGTATCTCTTCCATGTTTACTCCCTGCCTGAGGGGCAGCATGTGGGCATTGCGACCTCAAAGCAGTGCAAGCATGGACCGCAGGGGTGGCAGCTGGAGTCCTCAGGGACTCTGCTTGCTGTGAAGGGGAACCTGGGCAGTGCATTTTCATGGTAAAGTGTTGGTACAACTGTGGCTGTATTGGGATGCTGAAAAAAGAGAACAGGAAGAGAAGGGAATTTTCATCTGGCAGCCTCATTTTTTTCTTTGAAGTGTGGAGCTTTGTGGTTTAAACTGGCTAAAATGAGAAGAGAGGAGAGAGCAGAATTGGGGAAGGGACTTGTGTGCTAAAGGTTTAGAATAGCAGAAACTGAGAGAAGATAAATGATTTTGTGCCAAGTAAGGTGTCATTGAGAATGGAAACTTAATGGACCGTGCTGGGTAGTGGAACTAACAAGACATAAATGTGCTTTCCTCTGGAGGGATGTAGTAAGAACAAAGAAAGATGATCCCTTTTCTGTTAATACCACCTCTGGTTCCAAGGCTGCTTCATGTTTAGGCTCCTTAAGTTATTAGTAAGTTATCAAAGGAGAAAAAGAGAGCTCTGTGGCTCAGATTAAAGCGTCTGCCTACAATGCGGGAAACCCAGGTTCGATTCCTGGGTCGGGAAGATCCCNAATTTCCAATACCTGCTTTATTAATTTGGTCTTTAACCACTCTGCTTTGCATGGGAACCCCTAGAAAGAGAGTTGGCAACTTTTCAAAAGCAGTGGTATCAAGGTTTCTGATCCTTTTTTTTCTTTTCTGTCCAAGTACCCTGGTCACTCCCTGGATGTTACCATAGAAATAGGGAGATAAGTGGTTGCTGGCAAATAATGGATGCTTTGTTGGTTACTCCCATCTATCATCATCTCCCACACTGTAGTAGCAGTCCCTCAGGTGCAGCTTTGAAGAATGTGCATACCAGAATTCTGGAGTGCTTTAACTCATAAGTGTTAATTTTTCCATCTGTGCTGTCATCTGTGACTGTGAGAATGTGATCTTAGAATGCATTTTGCAGGTTAGTGGAACAGAAACTCCAAGAAAACCTGCCATTTTGGCATTGCCCACCTAAGCTAGATCATGGAGATTGTGAAAATCAGCCTTTTGGGAGGAGAGTGGGGGCTGGCATTGGAGACTCAGAAATGTCTAGAAGATGAATGATTCCAGTTCTGAAATATGACATGAAAGCTTGCAGTCTGTCTACACAACCTCTGTGAGGGAAGCCTAGGGGACAGACACCCCAGCCACAGACTCCTTTAGCTCTTTTCTCCTCTTTTGCCTTCCACAATGAATTGACTGCCACTTTAGATCTTAGGCACTGTTAGCTTTTCCTCCCAAGGATCCTCATCAGATGCTACAGGTTTAATCAGGCACAGATGTCTGGAAAGAGGCCAACAAGGGGAAGCAATGGGCAAAGTGCCCAAAATGTATAGGAAATTACCTTGAATGTCAATTTGGAAGCAGTAAGGTGGTTTGACACTAGTTAAAAGCAGAACCACACTGCTAACACTTCCCAGTATGTTATTGGCAGATATTGCCCAGTTGCCGGGATTATGTTATACTTTTATTTTCAACAGTTCTATTTTATGATGTTTTGAGCACAATATTTCTATTGATATTTGAGAAAATTATGGCAAATTTAGCATATGGTTATGGATTTCTTTTTCATATAAATAAGAGATTTCACTAAATTTGCTTTCCCTCTAAGTGTGATGTGATTGCACTCAATCTGATGTTTCCCAGGATAATGAGAAGGAAGGTAATTGGGAAGTTGAGAAAGGAAGATAATTGGTTGGATTTGCCAAACAAAAGTTGGGTCTATTCTGTTAAATAAGGGCCACCTGTCTCACCAGCAGTCATGCCTAGTTACACACCTCCAGCTATAGAGGTACTGGTGTAATGAGCGAAATTAATTTTCCCCTATGAATTCTCAAGATTATGGTCTCAAGATTCTAGGCAGCTGCCTCCATGGCTGATTTCCCTACATCCTACTTGCTGTTTCGATGGTCCAGAGCTGGACTAGGCTGTAGGGGTTGTGGCAGCTCATGAGTTGCACTGGCTACCAGATGCCTGTCTGGTGCTCCAGCAGACAGGAACTTTTCAGCACTAGTCACCTCTGTTTGACCCTGCTTCTGAGCTTTTGTTTCTGCCACAGACATGCCACTAAGCTGAGGTAGTCTGGCCTTCTCATTTACTGATCTAAGTTTCAGTCTGTAATCTCATCTCTTATTGTCAATAAGGGTTATCCTGGCTAACCTGCTCAACTGAGGGCCAGAAGAGATCCTTGACTGATGGTGGGCAGAGTGAGCTATGTGGGAGCCGAGACCGAGAGGGCAAGAAGGCCATTATCATTTACTGCATGTTTACTATTTGCTAGGCACGCGCTTTACATGCATTGACTGTTCTCATTTGCTGTCACCAAAAGAAAAGGTCAGAATGGCTCAAGCCCTAAAGGGTGCGCCATCCACTTGTTTTCCCTGCCATCAGCGAGGTGGTCCTGTGTTGGGAAGGATTACTCCATGAGGCATGAGGACCCTGTGGTCCAACAAGCATATGACTTTAAACAAGCCACTTTCTTTCACTGGGCTTCAGTTTGGCACATGCGTGCTCAGTCACATCTGACTCTGTGTAACCCCATGGATTATAGCCTGCCAGGCTCCTCTGTCCATGGAGTTTTCCAGGCAAGAATACTGGAGTGGGTTGCCATTCCCTTCTCCAGGGGATCTGCCAGATCTAGGAATCAAATTCATGTCTCTTGCATCTCCTGCATTGACAGGCGGATTCTTGACTACTGTGCCACCTGGGAAGCCCTACAAATGGGGTGGGGCGTCCCAAATCTCAACTCAGCAACTTGTCACCTGTGTGACTCATCCAAGTCACTCAACCTGGATGTGCCTTAGTTTCTACATCTGTAACTAAAGATATGGCTAACACCTGTTTAGATGAATAACATTCAGAATAGTACTGAAACATTAAAAAAAATTGCTATCATTACAAATAACAGATATTAATGAGTATTTCGTCCCCCTATCTTTCCTATATGAATTGTCTCACTGTTTGTAACCCCTAATGCAGCAGAACTTGACTAATGCTGCAATTCCATATTATTATGTACAGCTCTCCGCATGCTGGGTCATAACCATAATTGTGCCCTAGAATGCACATATGACACAGCACCTGGCCACATGAAGGGGTGGAAGCTCAGTACTCAGTCCCCAGTGAATGAGAGACAGGCCTATTTGTATTTATTATCTACTAGTTTTATTGAGATATGATTTCCTTATAGCAATACCCCTTAAAGAGGTACAGCATCATGACCTGATGCTACACGTCATGAAATGATGACCACAATAAAATCTCATGAGCATCCATCATCTCATGCTCATGTGGACTCAGTCACTAAGTCGTGACCCCCTGTCTTTGTGACCCCCTGTAGCCCAGCAGGCTCCTCTGTCCATGGAATTCTCCAGGCAAGAATCCTGGAGGGTGTTATCATGTCCTTCTCCAGGGTATCTTCCCAACCCAGGGATAGAACCAACATCTCCTGCATCTCCTGCATTGGTGGAAGGGTTCTTTACCATTGAGTCACCTGGGAAACCCATCTCATCACATATGGACACAAAATTAAACAAAAAGAAAAGCAATGTTTCTCCTTGTGATGGGAACTCTTAGGATTTGCTCTTTTAACCACTTTCATAGATAACATAGAGCAGTGTTAATTGTCTTTATCATGCTGTACATTACATCCTTGCTGCTGCTGCTGCTGCTGCTAAGTCGCTTCAGTCATGTCCGACTCTTAGCGGCCCCATGGAGTGTAGCCCACCAGGCTCTTCTGTCCATGGGATTTTCCAGGCAAGAGTACTGAAGTGGGGTACCGTTACCTTCTCCAACATTATATCCCTAGTACGTATTTATCTTATAACAGGAAGTTTTTACCTTTTGACTGCCTTCATCTAATTCCCCCTCCCCCACCCCACCTCTGGTAACCATAAATATCTTGTCTTTCTGTGAGTTTTTGTGTTTGTTTGCTTTTTATTTATAATGGCCCTACAACACCATTGTCAGTGCGTTTTACACAACATAGTGATTTGATATGTCTATACATTTCAACCTGATCACCATAATAAGATTCAGACCTCTTTAAACTGATAGCCTGTGAGGTGAATGCCACAAAGGATTCCCTTATAGAAATTCCAGATGCTTTTTAGGCCTAGTCCCTGATCTCAGAGAGTTAGTTGAACATTAAGGGGGAGAGACACATAAACTCAACAGGTTATAGGACAGGGCAGTGTTAACTATGAGTCTAAATAAGAACATGCATATAACCTTATAAGCTGAAATTATATAAATGCTCAGGGTTGTAGTTTTTTTCTGTAGGCCTTAAGAACTGCATGAGGAAAAGGAGGGATCATTTCTTGTTGGGGCATCAAGGAAGGTACTGAAACCTGGGATTTTCAATAGGCACGACTCAGGGCAAAGGCTCAATGGATAAATAAATAAATATTTTTTTAAAATCTAATTAAATATGTCAGATCATCACTCATTTGCTTGAAACCATCACTTCTCATTGCACTTAGAATAAAATACAAACTCTTTCCTGTGACATACAAGAGCCCAACAGGATTTGGCCCTGGCATGATTCTTCAGCCTCAGCTTGTGCCAGTTCCCTCTTGCTCCGTATATTTCAGTCTCACTGTCTTGCCTGTTTGATAAACAAGTCCGTTAGGGCTTCTGTGCCAATTCCTCTCTCTATTTGGAATCCTGATCTCATAATTTTCTACATGTGATAGATGTCTTCTTGTCATTAAGGACTCAGCATAAATGTCTTTTCAGAAAGGCCTGTAATGGCCACTTCCTTCCTTGCTATCACCTTCTAATACATCAGCCTGTTTTCTTTTCTTTCTGGGAGGAGGACTGTGGTGGGTCTTTGTGGCAGTGCATGGGCTCTTTGTTGAGACTAGAGGGCTTTCCCTAGTTGCGAAGCATGGGTTTCTTTTGTTGTAGAGCATAGGCCCTAGAGCGCATAGGCTTAGTAGTTGTGGCATGTGGGTTCTCTAGTTGCAGTGCATGGGCTCAGTTGCCCCACAGTATGTGGGATCTTAGTTTCCCACCCAGGGACTGAACCCATCCCTGCATTGGAAGCAATCATGGATGTAGTAATTCATCTTATGCCAAAATTACCTCTAAAGTAAGGAAATCTTATATAGGCAGGTGACATAATACCTTAAAGTCAGAGATTGTCTTTGTTGACTTTGTGATTATCAAAAAATGTTTTAAATGAAAGAATTTTACAAANTTCTTAACCACTGGATCACCAGGAAAGTCCCTGTTTTATTTTATTCATAGTATTTATCTCTATCAAATTATCTTGTTCTTTAAGTGTTTATTCCCCACCACCCAGAGACACAACTAGAATGTAAGCTCCATGAGAGAGGAGCCTTTTCTGTTTCATCCGCCCTTGTATTCTCCATGCCTGGAACAGTACCTGACATGTAGTAGACATACAGTAACTATATATTGAATGAATGTTGAATAAATTAATTGGCAGCAGAGCAGTTACTGCAGTGATGCAACAGCCAGTAAAGTCCCTTTAATTAAATTGGTGATAATAGGAAGAAAAATTGGGAAAAAAAATATCAATATCAGATCAAACCCACCCAGATTTCATTTCAGGGCATTTAATACTGGAATTGGTCTCCCCCAGTGACTCAGCAGTAAAGCATCTGCCTGCAGTGCAAGAGACACAAGAGATGTGGTTTCAATCCCTGGGTTAGGAAGATCTCCTGGAAGAGGAAATGGCAACCCACTCCAGTATTCTTGCCTGGGAAATTCCATGGACAGAGGAACCTGGCAGCCTGTGATCCATAGAGTCACAAAAGAGATATAACTGAATATGTACACATGCAATGCTGGAAACGCTGGAAGGCTTCTTAGGTCACTATTTCTATTACAGAGTATCAAAACTGGGACCACAGATCAATTAAGAAATAAGTAATTATCCATTCGTTAATCAAAAAAAAAAGAAATGGAGGAATAGATCAGTAGAACTTGCTATCTGGAATTTATAAGAGTGGAAGGAAGGGATAAATGATAATTTCATAGTTTCTTGCCATGAAATCAAAGCAGAAAGCTTGGGAGAAGAATTGCTGGTGGGTGGGAAGGAAGGATGACAGGATTGGTTTAGAACATGCTGAGTTTCACTCATCCCCTGAGGTTTCTGGCAGAGCCTTTCAATGTGGGCCTAGAATCCTACAGGGAGGAGGAGATCGAGGTGGAAGATTTCATCAGCATAGAGATGAGAGTTGAAAGTAATGGCAGCGGGATCCTTGAAGAGTACAGAGCAACTGAAGGGTATAGAAAATTCTTATTTCAAGGGATCTGTTTATTACATCTCAAACCTCCCAGGATGTACAACTAGAATGTGTGGATTATAAAAATCTCCGACTCCCCCAGCCTCTTCCCCACAGTTCACTCCCTCCCTTGAACAATCCTGTGGATTCTTTCCCAGGCAGGGGGGCCCTAAGTGTGGGCTGTGAGGAGTCTGTGTCATCCTCCCTGGTATCAGCTTCATAACATACGCTCCTCACTGCTCACAGGGGCGGTTATCAAGCAGTGGAGAGTGCCTCAGAATGATTGAAGAAAAAGTTGGGGGGTGGTGGGGGGAAGCCTGCCTATAAGGAAGCCTGCCTATAAAGTACCAAAGAATTGATGCTTTTGAACTGTGGTGCTGGAGAAGACTCTTGAGAGTCCCTTGGACTGCAAGGAGATCAAACCAGTCAATTCTAAAGGAAATCAACTCTGAATATTCATTGGAAGGACTAATGCTGAAGCTGAAGTTCCAATACTTTGGCCACCTGAGGTGAAGAGCCAACTCATTGAAAAAGACCCAGATGCTGGGAAAGATTGAGGGCAAGAGGAAAAGGGGGTGACAGAGGATGAGATGGTTGGATGGCATCTTCAACTTGGTGGACATGAGTTTGAGCAAGCTCTGGAAGTTGGTGATGGACAGGGAAGATGACTTACTCCAGTCCATAAGGTCACAAACAGTCGGACACAACCAAGTGACTGAATTAAACTATAAAGTCATCACCACTATTTTGTTTTCCCACTATAAGTGCACTTTCTGATCCTTTATCCACTGAAGACAATGCAGCATCAACAAGAGTCGAACACGACCAAGTGACTGAATTGAACTATAAAGTCATCACCACTATTTTGTTTTCCCACTACAAGTGCACTTTCTGATCCTTTATCCACTGAAGACAATGCAGCATCAACAAGCTCTTCTAGACATGCAGAGCCTCTTGTAAAGCTGGCTAATGTTGTCAGTCAAAACACTTATAATTTGTATTCACGGCCAACATGTGGCTTGTCACAGTGAGAGAACTCATGGAATTTAGTAGCAGGGCTGGGATGAGGTCCTCAGACCTCTAGGGCCAGCCCTTCTGCTTAGAAGGAGCTGCTGGCAACAATCTCAGAGTGTTATCCAACCCTCTCCCTCTGCCAGTAAACAAGGTCTCATCCTTCACCCTGGGCTTCATCATCAAGAGCCTATCACAGACTGATTGTTCTACTTCCCTTGACAGATTGGCACCAGCCAGTGTCGGGACTTGTGCAGAGAGTATATAATAGGGTCCCTAATGAGGACATGACAATGATGATTTTGTTTCGATTGAAGGGCTTATTTGTCCTGTGTCAGTGTCTAGACCCTACAAGGCAAACCTGGAGACCAGGGGTGGGTGGAGAATGCTATAAAGTAGGGACTCAAGACAAAATGGCAAGTGGCCCAAGTCTCTCAGCTGCTTTGTGAAATAAGATGAAACTGTCTGGATTTGGATTCTGAAAAAAAATTTTTTAAAGAGGCATGTTCCAATTGAGCAATGACTCTGTGTGACTTGTTCACATGTCTCTCCCCAGGGCATCAAAGGATGCCTGGCACATAGCAGGTGCACAGTATATATGTGTTGACAAAAATGAAAAAAATATGTTGAATATATGGATAAATGAAAATAGGTTTGAATATCCATCCCAAATCTTAGAATTGTATTGATAAACTCAGCTTGTCTAATGGAAACCTTTTCCTAGCTATCACTGGAAGAGGTTAATTTCTGTAACATTCTAGGCAATAAGCCAAAAACTAACAGAGATTGCTTTTAAAAGATGGTCTTGGGCCCGTTTCTTCCCTTTTTGTTTTTCTCTAGACCTAGTCTTCCATACTGAACATTTCAAGATTTCAAGACCAAGTCTCAAATTGGCCCTAAGGTTGAGCTCTCATTTCAAGGCAAAGGTGGACCTTCCCCAAACACACATAATGTGAAGCCATCCTCAGCAGCTCCAAGGCCATTGTAAAATAAGATACTGGGAAGCTTGGAAGACAAACAAGCATGTGGCTGCAAATAGTACTTCCTCCTTGGGAGGAGAGTAATGGGGGCAGCAGGTACCATCTAGCCCACTCCTCTGGCCCAGGTTGAGCCTATCTCTTTGAGCTGCCTAGTTCAGAAACCTGAGTCACATCCCCTCAGCCCTCCTTTCGTCCCTCCTCTCTGATTCTCCTACCATCTCTGGAAATTGCCGAGGAAGAGAAATTAGCCTTAAGTTAGATACTTTATTCAGAGAAAGCAATGGCATCCCACTCCAGTACTGTTGCCTGGAAAATCCCATGGATGGAGGAGCCTGGTAGGCTGCAGTCCATGGGGTCGCTAAGAGTCAGGCACGACTGAGCGACTTCACTTTCACTTTTCACTTTCATGCATTGGAGAAGGAAATGGAACCCACTCCAGTGTTCTTGCCTGGAGAATCCCAGGGACGGTGGAGCCTGATGGGCTGCCATCTATGGGGTCGCACAGAGTCGGACACGACTGAAGCGACTTAGCAGCAGTAGCAGCAGCTAAATACTTTATTGGTGGACTGGGAAGAATTGTAGGAGCAGACAAGAGTCAGAGGTCATGAACAATTTATAGATCATCAACACAGAAGAATGAGTTAAGACAACAGAGCACTGAAATGTGAGCCAGAGGGCCTCCAGAAAGTGTTTTATATAGCTTTATAGTTTAAATATTTTGTTTGTCATGTGTTATAGAGAAAACAGAGTAATAGTCAATATTTTTTTTTTAACTCTGTCTTGTGGAGTTAATAATAATGGCAGCTAACATGTATTGTGGACTTCGTTGGTGGCTCAGATGGTAAAGCTTTTGCCTAAAGTGTAGCAGACCTGGGTCAGGAAGTCCTCTGGAGAAGGAAATGGCACCCCACTCCAGTACTCTTGCCTGGAAAATCCCATGGACGGATGAGCCTAGTAGGCTACAGTCCATGGGGTCAAAAGAGTCAGACACGATTGAGTGGCTTCACTTCACTTCAACATGTATTGTAAACTATGTGCTAGATACTGGCCTAATCCTCTTAAGCAAATTATCGCACAACTTCATTTAATCCTCACAATGATTCCCAAAGGGCAAGTGCAATTAATATTAGCTTTTAGATGATGAAGCTGAGACCTAGAGTGGTGAATATATGTTTTTGGGTCACACAGCTACTGAGTGATTGAGACAAGGTTTGAAGCCAGGCTCTCTACCTTCTGTGAGCAAAATTGGTGCACCTACAATAAGTGTGTTTCCTTCCTTTGACTCTCTGACATAAGTACCAGCTTTATAAAGTTTTAAGCTGACACAGTAGAAATGGAAGTGGGTGATTTTATAAACAGTTTAGCTTCTTTCTCAAAATAAGGGACTTAATATCTTGGCCACACCTCTTTATGTCAGAAAAGCTAAAAAGGATATGGTGCTATATTTTATACTTTTATTAAATAATAGGCCATGTTATTTATGTTGTAAAGCTGTGCATTGAGTGGTGGATTCTACTTTGCAAGCTCTTCATAGATGTACAGCACAGATATCTCATAGGCACAGTGAAATTAGGTTCACATCTGTTCTTCTGGTACTTCCCTTGTGGCTCAGCTGACAAAGAATCTGCTTGCAATGCGAGAGACCTGCGTTCAATCCCTGGGTTGGGAAGATCCCTTGGAGAAGTGTTCTGAGCTGGAGAATT
The DNA here is from genome assembly GCA_006410875.1 of Neotragus pygmaeus. Classification (NCBI taxonomy): domain Eukaryota; kingdom Metazoa; phylum Chordata; class Mammalia; order Artiodactyla; family Bovidae; genus Neotragus; species Neotragus pygmaeus. The sequence goes on from SJYV01019698.1 coordinate 180,298, forward strand.
CCGTGGGACTGTATAGCCCAAGGGGTTGCAAAGAGTGGGACACAACTGAGCAACTTTAACTTTCACTATTCTTCTGAGATATAGGACATATTCAGGAATGTGCCCCATGTGTGGGGTGCAGGATATCTGAGACAGGGCCTTCCTATATGTTTATTTCCAGGAGGAATTTGAGATTAAAATACAGAGAAGTATAGGCTTCTAGAAGACTTGATGGAAAGAGGTGTGTCTGGCTGAGGCATGAATCTCTACCACTGGCTCAGGAATGGATGAGACAGTTGGAACTCCAACAGATTCTGAATCTTGAGAGTCTCAGTGCCCTTTGGCCAGTTGCTACCAGTGTCTCTGAGTGCGAATGGGGAACTGGAGGCCCGATGTCTTCTAGATTACAAGATTTTAGGAACAGGTCCAGAAGAATGTCCAGGTTGTCTCTATTTATTTATCTCTATAGATATTAAATGGGCTTCCCAGGTGGTGCTAGTGGCAAAGAACCCACCTGCCAATGCAGGGGACATAAGAGACCCAGGTTTAATCCCTGGGTCATGAAGATCCCCTGGAGAATGGCATGACAACCCACTCCAGTATCCTTGCCTGGAGAATCCCATAGACAGAGCTACAGTCCATAGGGTTGAAAGAGTCAGACATGACTGAAGTGACTTAGCATGCATAGGTGTTAAATGATGGAATATAAGCCTTTGAGTAGTCACCAGTTGGCAAACCTTTGACAGTACTGGTTCCTTGTGTGTTTTAAGTGTCTGGATATAGTATCCTTAAAGGTCCATTGCAGGACCAGGCACTTTTGACACACTACATACTATTAGGCAGGATCTTAATAAGGAGACTCTCAGACCAAGGTACTTACAGTGGGTCACTCGTGCCCCACCTATGACCCTCACATCTGTGCCATACTACAACACAAGGCAGGCCCTATCCATCTTAGAGTCCTTTCTTTTTACCTCAGCACATTCCTTCAGGCATCTCATCCACTGATCAGGATAACCCCACACAGTACCTTCTCAGACCAAGGTCCACACCACAATGGTGAACCCCACACAGCAGCCCTCCTGGCACTCACCCACTCTCCCAATACTTTCAGGCAACTCTTGCTTACCTGAGAAGCCACGCCCTAACTGTACAGAATAAGAGCTTTCTTTTTGAGGTTGCATCTTAGCTGTGATATAAACTGAGACAAGCCTGCTCTCCACCAGAGTGCACCCTACCATTATGGAGTCTTGACAGTGACCTCCATGGCCTACTTCACCAATCTTAACTCTGTGAGGCAACTGCTGCTCAGATTGGAGCTCTTATTGAGCTTTACAATGTAGTGAAGCCAGTCTTACAGGNCTCTGTCCATGGAATTCTCCAGACAAGAACACTGGAGTGGGTTGCCATTTCCTTCTTCAGTGGGAAATTTAGTAGTAGTAGTTTAGTTGCTAAGTCGTGTCCGATTCTTGCAACCCCACAGACTGTAGCCTGTCAGGTTCTGCTGTCCATGGGATTCTCCAGGCAAGAACACTGGAGTGGGTTGCCATTTCCTTCTCCAATTCGTGAAAAGTGAAAGTGAAGTCACTCAGTTGTGTCCGACTCCTAGCAACCCCATGAACTGCAGCCTACCAGACTCCTCCATCCATGGGATTTTTCAGGAGAGAGTACTGGAGTGGGGTGCCATTGTCTTCTCCGCTGTATCTGTGAGATGGACTAAATACCAAATAAAAGGTAAACTGTGGTACCATGTGTTTTAGCTAAGTAGAAACTCTTGATTGGCACAATTGCTGAATTTGAAAGTGACATTTTTTCCCTGGCTCCTGTGAGTGGGTGAGTGCAGTTTCCAGCCCCTAGGCGTCTCTGCCACAGTAACAGTGGGTATGGGGCTGGACTCGGAGACACTGCTCATGGAGAGTGTTGCGTAATCTTTACAACCACCACCCTGTGACGCCCAGGATGGTCACGGAATTTCCTCAGAGTTTCCAGCTAGTAAGTGGCAGCCAGGATTCAAACTGGGCAGCCTGGCCCCTCCCACAACAGATTCTTAACTATCCGCCTGCTTCTGTCTCCTGAAACAGTCAGACTGATACCTGGGAGCACTCTGGTTTCTGAGGCTTGTTGTTGTTGCTCTGTTGCTAAGTCACTTCCAACTTTTTGTGACCCCATGGGCTGCAGCATGCCAGGCTTCCCGGTCCTTCACTGTCTCCCAGAGTTTGCTCAAATTCATGTCCATTGAGTCGATGATCCCATCCAACCATCTCATCCTCTGTCCCTTCTCCTCCTGCTCTCAATCTTTCCCAGCATCAAGGACTTTTCCAGTGAGTTGCCTCTTTGCATGAGGTAGCCAAAATATTGCAGCTTCAACTTCAGCATCAATCCTTCCAATGAACGTTCAGGGCTGATTTCCTTTAGGATTAACTGGTTTGATCTTCTTCCTGTCCAAGGAAGTCTCAAGAGTCTTCTCCAGCGCCATAGTTCGAAAGCATCAGTTCTTTGGCACTCAGCCTTCTTTATGGTCCAAGTCTTATATCCATACATAACTAGTGGAAAAACCATTGCTTCCAAGGTTACCTCGTCACAGTTAAGCTGTTCTAAAGTAAAGTTGAGTTATCATTTTCATACCATTGTTTAAGGGAACTCACAGGTCTGTGTATGGAAGATTATGAAAAAGTCACCATTATCGAGCTAAAACTTCTACACGTGTGTTTCTTTTTACACAGCTTTGAAGTTTCTATGTACCTTTTAAAGGAGTTAATGGAGTTTTTGACCTTTCTCTCCTGTCCCCTTGAATCCTCTGGTAAATGTTCAGTTACTTAGGACAATCTGTTCTCAAAACAGAGACTGTATATACATTTATTGATTTGTAATTAGTTTAATGGAAAAACATTTAAATGTCACTTTACCTTAAGTCAACAGGGAAAAATTTTTGTGTATGTACTCATTTTTCCAGTGACCTTTTATACGAGTCACACTCTATTTTTCTACTTTTTCATTTAATCGAGCCAGAATAGACAGGTGGCGTCATGTTTAAAATAAGAGGATAATAAAACGTTTATGTTCATTTCTAGAAGACTGAGGACCATTGTCTGTTAGTACAGTTGCTGGGATCCCCAGGTAATAAACAACAATCCCAGAAATAGCACGTAAAACGCTACGCTCAATAAATTTCTGAATTAAGAATTTAATAGTAAGTCTTTATTGTTGATTAACCAGGTGACTCTGACTTTAAGTGTATGTGGAATTGTTGTTGCATAGTCATTTAAAACACCTTATTAGTGCTTTCTCTGCTTATCCTGTAACTGATTTTTTTTTAACCTGGGTCATTTTTTTAAAGTGTTTATTGAATTTGTTACAATATTGCTTCCATTTTACCTTTTAGTTTTTTGGTGGTGAGGCATATGGGATCCTAGCTCCCCTGTACCCCCTGTGTTGGAAGGTGAAGTCTTAACCGCTGGCTGCCAGGGAAGTCCCCGTGTTACTTATTTTTTATTGAACCTTAGTGAGGGTTAATCTTCCTGTGGGCTTCCCAAGTGCCACTAGTGGTAAAGAATCCACCTGCCAATCCGCCCCCAAGAGAAGGGTATGGCAACTAATTCTAATATTCTCGCCTGGAGAATCCCACAGACAGAGGAGCCTGGTGGGCTACAGTCCACGGGGTCACAAAAAGTCAAACACAACTGAAGTGACTTAGCAGCACACAGTCTTCCAGCAGATGGAGAAATAACATAATCGGAAGTCAGTTTCTCAGGAGAGTCCTCTCTCGATTCAGAGAGAAGCAGAATCCCAGCCCCTCTTTCAAGCACCAGTAGCCGCCCGGATACCTGGGTTTGGCCTCCTGGGTGGGGTTTCAGTGCCTGCAGCCCCCAGAGCCTTCAGGAGCCTTCCNCTCCTCCCAACCCCCAGCTATACTGAAGTATAATTGACAAAATTGTAAGCTAAAGTGTCCAGTGTAATGCCTTGACAGACATACAAATTGGGAAAGGATCTCTTTAATCGAAGAATCTCTTTAATTAGAACTTACTCAGTCCTGTTCTTAATCAGGGCTTGAAAATTTGAAAACAAGTACTTTAGACTCAAAAGCTGACCATGTCAAATATACTAAAAATGAATAATATAAAACTCTGTGATACTTTCCCTTAATATAGGCACTCCTTTGTTTTGTTTTTATTCTCTTTTAAGGGGGCAGTGGAATGCTTCTTGGAAATTATTTCCACTTATAGGACAAGAATAAATTGTAGCTTTATTGCTCTTCCTCCAATTATTTTTATTTGTTTATTTCATTCTGTTACCCATTAAAATTTTTTTCTTTTTTCTTAATTTCATGATTTTTGCCCAGTTTACTCAGTTTAGTAAGATTTAACTTTCTTACAAGACTTATAAAAGTGATTTTCTTAAAATATAATTTTCTTTCAATTCTTGAAGATAGAAGTTTGAGGGATTTAAGCCTTATAGCTGCTTTCATAGTCCAAGGTAAATATCTGAAAATGCATCTTAAACATCATTGAATCCAGTCCCCTCCTTTCATTGTTGAGGAACCAAGGTCCCCAGAAATGTTACTTGCCCGAGGTTACAGTACTTCTTAGCCACAGAGTAGGAACCAGAACCAGGTCATCTAACTTTCAGTCTAATTTCTTTTCATCATAACTGATTGCCTCTTCTTTGTAGCTGATGACCAGGATGTAGTGGGACTTTTAGCTGCATTATTGTAATCTNATATCTGAAAATGCATCTTAAACATCATTGAATCCAGTCCCCTCCTTTCATTGTTGAGGAACCAAGGTCCCCAGAAATGTTACTTGCCCGAGGTTACAGTACTTCTTAGCCACAGAGTAGGAACCAGAACCAGGTCATCTAACTTTCAGTCTAATTTCTTTTCATCATAACTGATTGCCTCTTCTTTGTAGCTGATGACCAGGATGTAGTGGGACTTTTAGCTGCATTATTGTAATCTTCCTAATTGGGTACTGGCCATATGAATTGTATCTGTTTTTTCTCGGCTCACGTCTCTGGCCCCTCATTCAGCTGGGTGCTGTTTCTTTGAGTGGAGGCAGTGACTACAGTGACATTCATCTGAGGCTCTACTCCTCCCCCACTGACGACCATGAACTTAGTCTTCAACTCCACAGCATGGAAAAACTTAATCTCCAAATGAAGGGGTAAATTCCCCACGTGCTTTTTTTGGGACTCTAGAACTAAAATAATAGGATAATTGTTTGACAGTAAATAGTATACAAACTTTATGTATTATTCATTCATTGCCTTAAAAAATAAAATTTTCTGGCTTTTAGTATTAATTAAGCTGATTTATTTGATAGAAAATAATTTGCAAAATCCCTGTCTCAGGCAAACTGGAAGTGTTGGTAAAGCTAATAATTTATATGTTTTTTTTTTTAACTTTTCATTTTGTATTGAGATATAGCTGATTAACAGTGTTGTGGTAGTTTCAAGTGAACAGCAGAGGGACTCAACCATAGGTATACACGTATCCAGTCTCCCCCAACCCCTGCTCCTGTCCAGGCTGCCACACAACAGTGAGGAGAGTTCCCTGTGCTCTACAGTAGGCCTTTGTTGGTTATCCATTGTAAATATAGCAGTGTGTCCATGTCCATCCCAGACTCCCTAATTATCTCTTACCCTCATACTTCATATCAGCAACCATAAGTTCATTCTCTGTCTGTGAGTTTCTTCTTGTTTTGTAAGTAACTTCATCTATATCATTACTTTTTAGATTCTACATATAAGGGACATCATATGACATTTCTCCTTCTCTGTCTGACTTATTTTACTCAGTAGGACAGTCCCTTGTTGCTGTAAATGGGATTTTTTCATTATTTTTAACAACAAAGTAATATTCCATGGTAGATATGCACCATGTCTTCCTATCCATTCCTCTGTCAATGGACATTTGAGTTGCTTCCATGTCTTGGCTGCCGTAAACAGTGCTGCAGTGAACATGGGGGTGCATATATCCTTCCAGATCATGCTTTTCTCTGGATATACATCCAGGATGGGATTGCAGGGTCATATGGTAGCTCCATTTTAGTTTTTTAAGGAACCTCCATACGGTTCTCTATAGTGGCTGTGTCAATTTATATTCCCACCAATAGAGTAGGAGAGTTCCTTCTCTCTACACCTTCTCCAGCATTTATTGCTTGTGCATTTTTTGATGATAGCCATTCTGGCTGGTGACAGTGTAAATTAGATTTGCATTTTGCTAATAATTAGTGATGTTGAACATCTTTTCACATGCCTCTTGTCCATCTGTATATCTTCTTTAGAGAAATGTATATTTAGGTCTTCTGTCCATTTGTTGATTGTGTTGTTTTTTTTTTTTGATACTATTAATGCATCAAACATTAATGCATTAATGTTTGTTTTAATGCTATTTCATTTAATGCTATTATTAGTGTCATGAGCTATTTATAGATTTTTGGAGATTAACCCCTTTTATGCCATATCTTTTGCAAATATTTTCTCTCAATTTGTAGGTTGTCTTTTCAGTTTACTTATTGTTTCCTTTGCTGTGCAAAGGCTTTTGAGTTTAAGTAGGTCCCATTTGTTTATTTTTATTTTCATTATTCTGGGAGACAGATCAAAAAAGATATTGTTGTGATTTATGTCAGAGAGTGCTCTGCCTATGTTTTCCTCTAGGAGTTTTATAGTGTCCAGTCTTACATTTAGGACTTTAATCCATTTTGACCTTATTTTTGTGTATGATATTAAAGAATGGCCTAATTTCATTTTTTGACACATGGCTGTCCAATTTTCCCAGTATCATTTGTTGAAGAGATTGTCATTCCAACGTCTTGCTCCAAGGAGCAGTCTTGTCTCCTTTGTCATAGATTAACTGACCATAGGTGCATGGATTTATTTCTGGGTTTTCTACCCTGTTCCATTGATCTATATTTCTATTTTTGTGCCAATACCATAATGTTTTGATGAGTGTAGCTTTGTAGTATAGTCTGAAGTCAGGAAGACTGATTCCTCACCTCTGTTTTTCTTTCTCTGGATTGCTTTGCTATTCGGGGTCTTTTGTGTCTCTATACAAGTTTTAGGGTTTTCTGTTCTGTGAAAAATGCCATTGTTAGTTTTATAGGAATTGTGTTGAATCTGTAGATTGCTTTGGGTAGTATAGTCATTTTGACAATATCAATTTTTTTCAATCCATGAATGTGGTATGTCTTTCCAAATGTTTGTGTCTTCTTTGATTTCTTTCATCAACATCTTACAGTTTCTTGAGTACAGGTCTTTTTTCACTTTATTCATAGGTATTTATTCTTTTTGTGCAATGGTAAGTGGAATTATTTCTTGAATTTCTCTTTCTGATTTTTCACTGTTAGTGTATAGAGATACAACAGATTTCTGTGTATTAATTTTGTAACCTGTAACTTTACCAAATTTATTAATGAATTCTAGTAGTTCTCTGGTAGCATCTTTAGGATCTTCTATGTTTAGTATCATGTCATCTGCAAACAGTGACAGTTAAACTCCTTTTTTTCAAATTAGTATTCCCTTTACTTTTTAACTCTCTGATTGCTGTAGCTAGGACTTCCAGAACTATGTTGAATAAAAATGGTGTCTTGTTCCTGATCTTAGAGGAAATACTTTCAGCTTTTCACCATTGAGTATGATGTTAACTATAGGTCTGTCATATATGGCCTTTATTATTTTGAGGTATTTTCCTCTATGCCCACTTTTTGGAGAGTTTTAAAAAAAATCATAAATGGACACTGAATTTTGTCAAAAGTTCTTTGTGCATCTATTGAGCTGATCATGTGGTTTTTATTCTTCAATTTGTTGATGTGGTATATCACACTGATACACCAGATATTAAAATATCCTTGTATCCTTGGAGTGAATTCCACTTGATCATGGTGTATGAACTTTTAAATGTATTGTTAGATATGGATCACTAGTATTTTTTGAAGATACTCGCATCTATGTTCATCAGTGATATTGGCCTGTAATATTCTTTTTTTTGTGTGGTATCTTTGTCTGGTTTTGATATCAGAGTGATAGGGGTCTCATAGAATGGGTTTGGAAATTTCCTTCCTCTGTGAGTTTTTGGAACAGTTTCAGAAATGTAGGTGTTAACTCTTCTCTGAATGTTTGATAGATTTCACCTGTGGTGTCATCAGGTCCTGGACTTTTATTTGCTGGGATTTTAAAAATCAGTTTCAATTTCAGTGCTTGTGATTGGTCTGTTCATATTTTCTATTTCTTCCTGGTTCAGCCTTCAGTTCAGTTCAGTTCAGTTCAGTCGCTCAGTTGTGTCTGACTCTTTGCGACCCCATGAATCACAGCACGCCAGGCCTCCCTGTCCATCACCAACTCCTGGAGTTCACTCAGACTCATGTCCATCGAGTCAGTGAAGCCATCCAGCTGTCTCATCCTCTGTCGTCCCCTTCTCCTCCTGCCCCCAATCCTTCCAAGCACCAGAGTCTTTTCCAATGAGTCAACTCTTCGCATGAGGTGGCCAAAGTACTGGAGTTTTACCTTAGGCATCATTCCTTCCAAAGAAATCCCAGGGCTGATCTCCTTTAGAATGGACTGGTTGGATCTCCTTGCAGTCCAAGGGACTCTCAAGAGTCTTCTCCAACACCACAGTTCAAAAGCATCAATTCTTTGGCGCTCAGCCTTCTTCACAGTCCAACTCTCACATCCATACATGACCCAGGCTCAGTCTTAGGAGACTGTATCTTTCTAAAAAGATACTCGCATCTATGTTCATCAGTGATATTGGCCTGTAATATTCTTTTTTGTGTGGTATCTTTGTCTGGTATCTTTGTCTGTGGTATCTTTGGTATCAGAGTGGTAGGGGTCTCATAGAATGGGTTTGGAAATTTCAAATTAGTGCGTTTAATGTTGTTTATTCTAGGTTGTCCGCTTTATTGGCATATAGTTAATCATAGCAGTCTTTTATGATTCTTTGTATTTCTGTGGTGTCAGTTGTACCTTCTTTTTCATTTCTAATTTTATTGATTTGAGTCCTCTTTCTTTTTTTCTTTATGAGTCTGACCAAAGTTTTATCAATTTTGTTCATCTTTTTAAATAGCCAGATTTTAGTTTCATTGACCTTTGTGATTGTCTTCCTTGTCTCTATTTCATTTATTTCTGCTCAGGCCTTTATGACTTCTTTCCTTCTACTAACTGTAGGTTTGGTTTGTTCTTCTTTTTCTAGTTGTTTTAGGTTAAGTGGTTTATTTGAGGTTTTTCTTGTTTCTTGAGGTAAGATTGTATTGCTATAAACTTCCCCCTTAGAAATGCTTTTGCTACATCCTGTAGGTTTTGGACTGTTGTGTTTTCATTTTCATTTGTCTGTAGGTATTTTAAAAAAATTTTCTCTTTGATTTCTTCACTGATGCATTGGTTGTTTTGTACATTATTGTTTATCTGTCACATGTTTGTGTTTTTTAAAATAGTTTTTTCCTTGTAGTTTATTTCTAATCTTATAGAATTGTGATCATAAAAGATGCTTGAAAGGATTTTGATTTTCTTAAATTTACCAAGGCTCATCTTGTGACCCAGCATGTGGTCAATCCTGGAGAATGTTCTGTGTGCCCTTGAGAAGAGTGTGTCGTCTGTTGTTTTGAGATAGAATGTTCTATATATCAATTAAGTCCAACTGATCTAAAGTGTCACTCAAGGCCTATGTTTTCCTTATTAATTTTTTTGTCTGAATGATCTGTCCACTGATGTAAGTGAGGTGTCAAAGTCCCCCTATTATTGTGTCACTGTGGATTTCTCCCTTGGTAGTTGTTTGTATTTGCCTCACACAGTGGGGTGCTTCTGTATTGGGTGCATATATATTTATAATGGTTACATCTTGAACACTGCATCATTACGAAGTGCTCTTCTCTCTTATCAGAGTCTTTGGTTTAAGGTCTATTTTGTCTTATATGGGTATTGCTACTCCAGCTTTCTTCTGATTTTCATTTGCGTGGAATACCTTCTCGTATCCCCTTACTTTCAGCCTGTCAGTATCCCTGGGTCTGAGGTGGGTCTCTTGTAGACAGCTTTATAAGGGTTTTGTTTTTGTATTCACCCAGTCAGTGTAATGTCTTTTGGTTGGCACATTTAATCTGTTTACATTTAAGATAATTATCAAAATGTGTGATCCTATTGGGGTTCCCTGGTGGCTTAAATGGTAAAGAATCTGCTTGCAATGTGGGAGACCTGGGTTCGATCTCAGAATCAAGAAGATCCCCTGGAGAAGGGAATGGCTGCCCACTCCAATATTCTTGCCTGAAGAATTCCATGGACAGAGGATCCTGGCAGGCTACAGTCCACGGGGTCACAAAGAGTTAGCTGTACATGACTGACAGACTAATGTTTTATGATCCTATAACCATTTTCTTAATTATTTTGGCTTTATTTTTGTAGATCTTTTCCTTTTCTTGTGTTTCCTGCCTAGAGAAGTTCCTTCAGCATTTGTTGTAAGGCTGGTTTGGTGATGGAGAATGCTCTTAACTTTTGCTTATCTGTAAAAATTTTGATTTCTCCATCGAATCTGAACACTAGTTTTGTTGGATAGAGTATTCTTGGTTGTAGCTCTTCCCTTTCATCACTTAAAATATATTGTGCCATTTCCTTCTAGCTTTTAGAGTTTCTGTTGAGAAATCAGTTGATAAGTTTTGGAGTTCCCTGTATTTTATTTTTTGCTGTTCCCTTGTTGCTTTTAATATTTTATCTTTGTCTTTAATTTTTGTCAGTTTGATTAACATATGTTTCAGTGTGTTTCCTTCTTGGCTTTATCCTGCCTGGGACTCTCTGTGCTTCCTGGGCTTGGCTGATAATTTACTTTCTTATATTAGGGACGCTTTCAGCTGTTATCTGTTCAAATATTTTCTCAGGTCCTTTCTCTTGTCTTCTTCTGGGACTCCTATAATATGAATGTTGGTGCATTTAATGTTGTCCCAGAGGTCTCTTAGGCTGTCTTCATTTCTTTTCATTCTTTTTTCTATATTCTGTTTTTTTGGCAGTGATTTCTACCATTCTGTCTTCCAGGTTGCTTATCTGTTTTTCTGCCTCAGTCATCCTGCTATTGATTCCTTCTAGTGTATTTTTCATCTCTGTTTGTTCTTTACTTCTTCTAGGTCTTTGGTAAACATTTCTTTCATCTCCTTCATTCTTTCTCTGAGTTTATGGATCATTTTCACTATCATCCTGAAATCTTCTTTTTCTGGAAAGTTGCCTATTCTCACTTCATTTAGTTTTTTTTCTGGGCTTTTATCTTATTCCTTTATCTGGGAGATAATCCTCTGCCTTTTCATTTTGTTTAACTTTCTGTGATTATAGTTTTTATTCTGAAGGCTGTGGGACTGTAGTTCTCGTTGCTGCTTCTGTCTGCCCTCTGGTGGATGAGGCTGAGAGGCTTATGCAGGCTTCTTGATGGGAAGGACTGGCTTTGGAAGAAACTGGATCTTACTCTGGCGACAGGGCCGTGTTCAAGAAAACTTCAGTTCAATTGTCTGCTTATGGATGGGGCTGAGCTCCCTCCCTGTTATTTGTTTGACTGAGGCCACCCAGCCCTAGTCTACTAGCACTATGGTAAGACTAATGGTGACTTCCAAGAGGGCTTATCCAAAGGGCACCTCCCAGGACTGCTGCTGCCAGTGCCTCCATGCCTGTGATAAGCCACTGCCAACCCGCATCTCCACAGAAGACCCTCCAACACTAGCAGGTAGGCCTGGCTCAGCCTCCTGCGGAGTCACTGCTCCTTTTCCCTGGCTTCTGACGTGCATGAGATTTTGTTTGTGCCCTCCAAATGTGGAGTCTGTTTCCCCCTGGGGAAGTCTTGTACTCAATCCCACTGGCCTTCAAAGTCAGATGCCCTGGGGATTCCTAGTCCTTTTGCCAGATCCGCAGGCTGGAAAGCCTGATGTGGGTCTCAGAACCTTCACAACAGTGGAAGAACTTCTTTGGTATTATTATTCTCCAGTTTGTGAGTTGCTCATCTGGTGGGTATGGGATTTGATATTATTGTGGTCATGCCCTTCCTACCATGTCATTGTGGCTTCTCTCTTGTCTTTGGTGTATATATATATATATATATACTTTTTGTGTGTGTGTGTGAGTTCCAGGGTCCTCCTGTTGGTGGTTGTTTGACAGTTAGTTGCGATTTCGGTGCTCTCACAGGAGGAGATGATCGCACGTCCTCCACTCCATGAGCATATGTCCTTCTCCTCAAGATTGGCCATCTTGAGCCAACCTTGGAAGAATTATTTTAAGTGTGAGCTTTTGTCATTGTTTTGTTTTTTTCTCTTCCTCAATGTCCAGTTCTTTTTCATTGTTGTTGTTGATTTTTGCCTTTATCTCTGGACCGCCAGGCCTTAAAATTGAGCCCTGATTATAACCTTAATTCCTTATCAGGAAGGTTTGTCTATTTGCTCCCATTTTTCTTGATTTGCAGCTTCTTATGAATCTATGGTCCTCTGTGCTAGGTCAGTACATTTTTATTTTCTGGCTTTTCCATATCAAGAAAACCCGAAGTCCTATGACTACCTGCAGAGAACGTGGCTCCGTACCTAGTTTCAATGTTCTGCCTTACTTCTGGAAGCTCCTGGCTGCTATGCTTCTGACTCTAGAACCCAGCAGACCCACAGCCTCAATCCTGGCTTTTGATATTTAAAGATATCTTGAGTCATATCTATATATCATATAATGTCTTATGATTTCATCTTTTTCTGCTTTCTTCTATTATTTAGAAGAGATGGGAAGCCAAATTAAGAAGGTGTGGAACTATATTGCCTGAGAGTCTTATTCTTATTCTTTTTAATGTATGATTCTGTGAACCATGGACCTTACTTATTGTAATGGCACTTCTCTATAACTTTTAGCCACATGGACCTTCCTACTCATGTTCTTGACTCTGGAAGGCAGGAATGTGCAGCCCTTCACTTACTATTTCGAGTACGGGAGGGCCTTACTATTGGAGGGTCAAAGTGTGATTCCTGGACAATCAGAGATTTACTGTTGGGAGAGCAGCCACATTTGGAGTTCAGAATGTGGTGAAAATCAGTTCTCTTCTCTTCCAGATTGTTCCAGTCCATACTGAGTGTCCTCTGATGGGCCTAAGAAGTCTTTCTTCCCTGGCCATTCCCCCGCTTCTTCTCTCCCTCATGATCCTCTCTGCATATCCTCAGATTCCCTCTTCCTCTTCCAATTTTCTGTTTGTTCCTCTCAGTGGAGCTGGGTGCTGCTGGAGGTGGTGATGCTCTGTGGACTTCAGGTCTTGCAGAAGAAGGGAAAATCATAAAGAAAATTGATCTCAAATATTCTGAGAGCATAACTCTGGTACGTTATTTTGTTATGTACCTGACCTCTTTTCTTTGCATTTTAAAGATGCTCTTCTATTAAGTTTTGTGGCCAGGTTCTTCAAAAGGTTATTTTGCTGCCAGTACCAGAAAGAGCGTGAGAAGAGAAAGTAAATACCGCCCCCCCCACCCTGCTTTGTAGAATTAAGTTGGACCCCATGAACTGTGACAGAATATAGATCTTTTGGAGTACTTCTGTTGTGCATCCTAAGTTTTTAGACTCAACAAACTAAATCTAGGGTTTATCTTGAAACTTCTAACCCAATCTATGAAACTGGATCCAAACAAGCAACACTTCTGAGGAATCAACCAGCAGAGACAAGTAGGTAGAATCCAATTAAAAGCATATCTTAAACATAAAAGGATTATAATGGCAGTAGAGTCATCTTTTCATTTTAAGGCAGAAGACCTCTAGTTTATGGGAGTCAATTTCATTTCTTCAGTTATTTCAGAACCTAATAGTATGGTAAATACCTGAGGTTACTTTACTCTATTTGAAAAATATTTCAATGTCAGATTTTTCAGTTCTTTCAGATAAAATCTGCTTGGTATCTCCAGAGGCTAGAAACTCTTCTTTTCCATTTTTTACTCAGTTCAGATTTTCTGTCCCTCAGAAGGGTCAGTTTCTTCAAAGTTGTGCAGTGTCTGGAATCAGGCAGCCTTAGGTCAGAATCCTCTCCCAACATTCTGATTTTATTTACTTTGTTCTGAAGAAGAGGCTCTTTTTAGACAAGGCATAGAAGGGCAATGGCATAGAAGCAAAGGGCCGTCTGTCTGCCCTCACTCCCACTCTCCAGAGGGAGAAATTTTGTTAGAGGAATTAGTTTGCTCCTCCAAAATGTTTGGAGTGTTATACTGTCAGGTATCAAGTTCTGGGGGATGTGCAGCAGATAAATGGCCTTTTTGACCCATGATGTTTGTTACTGATCATCTGCTAGAATAAACCTGGAAGGCAGGGCATCTGAGTGTGGGAGAGACCTGCCTCTGACCAAGAATTCACAAATCTGAAGGCCTCAGTGACCTGCCAGACCCTGTCTTAGTTTGAGTGGCTCCTAAAATAGACCATATTGTAATGACAGCTGCGTGTTTTATAGTCCCATTTATCTAGGTATGAAAATATTAATTGAACTGTCAAATTGCTGGAGACTGAGCTGCTCAGTCCAAATACTTGGAATTACAGAGAAAGAAATTCCCAGGGGGTCAAGGCAGTTGGGCTTGATGTGGAATGCAAAACTCACAGGGGTGGTGGCTCCTGCCCACCTTTATCTGGTCAGAGAATCCAGGGAGCTGCCCGGCTTGTTCATGGCACGCTTGAATGATTGCTTTAAGAAGCCTGGATCTAGCAGAGGTGTCTCAGGCAAACAAGTTGTGTGCACAGCTGGTTCTGTTACCTTAAAATGCCAGTTAGCCTTGAATTAAGGCTTTGATGAAGTATTTCAGTGTTGATCTTGGGAAACTCTCTGCACACTAATTCAAGAGGTGTGTTAGAGTTCAGGGGCACAGGTTGGGAGATGCGCTAAGAGGGGAAAGGGAAACGAGGCATTATTTTCCATGTTATCTGCCTCTGGATGTGGAAAGGTGTCAGCCCTTACTGCCTTCTGAAATTTGGGGTGGGAATTAAAACACAGGTTACCATTGATTCCAAAATACTTCATTCATTTCATTGTGATACAGCATTTAGCCCTTTCTCTGGGGCATATGGCAGTAGCAACTCTATGAGATACAGAGGGGAATAAACTCTTGGGCTTGTAAATAGCAACCTGAAATTCTAACTGCTCAGGATTCTCTGAAGAATAGATTCATTGAATTGGTCCAGTTTTTGAAATAGTCCTGTAACCACTTAAAATTTTTATGTTTGGAAATCTTGTGTGTTTGCTATTTTAAAAAGTGCTGTGATGTGGAATCCATGTGCCTTAAGGAAGCAGTTCTGGAAACTTGTCATCCAAGGCAGGTGAATTCCAGCTTCTGCCTGGTTGGTCTGAGAGAAGCACCATCGTATGGAAATTGTATTAATGTCTAGCTGTTTGTTTCCAGCCAGAAAGCTGCTGGGAGAGTGAATATATTCCTTCTCTATTTTCCACACATTGCCTTTACCAGTTATCTCTCAACTGGAACTTATATTTTCCATAGCATTGGCTGTGCTCACTACTGTCTTCCTTCTGACTGAGAGATGATACGTGTAAAATTATCGTGTAAACTGTATGCATCTCTTCAATTAAGTTATCCTTTTTCTTACTTTCCTATTTTTGTTTACTCCATTCTCTCTATTTGGAGCCCCCTCCACTTCTCAGTGTTTGTCCAGAATCTTCCCAGTTTTCTGAGGTTGGCACATAGCTGCCTGGAGCTAGCTAGATGTTCAGTAAATATCTAGATAATAAAGTAAAAGGATCATCTCGAGATCCAGGCTTTTCATGAAGCATGTCCAGGTCACTGCCCAGTGATGTAGCTGTCATGTGGCTTCTCTGGCTGAGTATGGACGTGGCCACCATCAGTATGGGCCACTGCTATTTGAGGAGAGCTGGAGCCCTCCATGTGCCAGAGTTACGCTGCATTCAGGGCTGAAATGGAAAACATGTTTGTGTACTCTTCTCTGCTACTCTGTGTTGTAAGGGTACTACAGTAGCTCTTTGTTCCAGTTTTTCATTGAGATCTCAGATTAAGCACAACCATACATTCTTATTATTTATTTGGCCTTGCCACATGGCATATGGGACCTTAGTTCCTGGACCAGAGATCGAACCCATGCCCCCGGCAGGGGAAGGTCAGCGTCTTAACCACTGGACCACCAGAGAAGTCCCCTACAATTGTACATTCTTGACCAACATCTCCCAACTTCCTCATAATTCAGTTAATTCTGTTAGAGACTTCTTGCAATATTCTATCCATCTGTTTATTCATCCCCCAAACCTTTTAATGACCCGTCTTAAGTGTCAACCATTGGGCCAGATGCTTAGGATACAATAGTGATAAGTAGGTAGAGTCTTTGCTCTCAGGAATTTAGAACTGTGAGAATGAGTGAACTTTGTGTGTCTGCTTCTTTCATCTTTAGATATTCTTTCCTATAGATTCCGCAGACTCTCAACAAGGGGTCTCTCAGTGAGTCTGTTCCAGTCTTTAGCCAGGTGAGGCCAGGTAGGTGTAATAGGGCTGCATTTCACAGAGATCCCAGATAGAGGAGGTGATGGGGAATCTGAGGGAAGAGGGAGCCTCTGGGCCTTTTGTTCACTGCCTCCAAAGATCACATGCATGGGGCCTATGATTCCACACTAACCCCTGCCTCGCTCAGTGTCAGGACTCCCACCCTTGGTTTGGGGAGATTTATAAAGTTCAGTTCAGTTCAGTTCAGTTCAGTCGTTGAGTTGTGTCTGACTTTTTGCGACCCCATGAATCGCAGCACGCCAGGCCTCCCTGTTTGTTCATCACCATCTCCCGGAGTTCACTCAGATGCACGTCCATCGAGTCTGTGATGCCATCCAGCCATCTCATCCTTGGTCGTCCCCTTCTCCTCCTGCTCCCAATCCCTCTCAACATCAGAGTCTTTTCCAATGAGTCCACTCTTCGCATGAGGTGGCCAAAGTACTGGAGTTTCAGGTTCAGCATCATTCCTTCCAAAGAAATCCCAGGGTTGATCTCCTTCAGAATGGACTGGTTGGATCTCCTTGCAGTCCAAGGGACTCTCAAGGGCCTTCTCCAACACCACAGTTCAAAAGCATCAATTCTTCGGTGCTCAGCCTTCTTCACAGTCCAACTCTCACATCCATACATGACCACAGGAAAAACCATAGCCTGGACTAGATGGATCTTAGTCGGCAAAGTAATGTCTCTGCTTTTGAATAT
>SJYV01019698.1:198506-219540 GCA_006410875.1 Neotragus pygmaeus
CTCTGCATAGAAGTTAAATAAGCAGGGTGACAATATACAGCCTTGACGTACTCCTTTTCCTATTTGGAACCAGTCTGTTGTTCCATGTCCAGTTCTAACTGTTGCTTCCTGACCTGCATACAGATTTCTCAAGAGGCAGGTTAGGTGGTCTGGTATTCCCATCTCTTTCAGAATTTTCCACAGTTTATTGTGATCCACATAGTCAAAGGCTTTGGCATAGTCAATAAAGCAGAAATATATATATTTTCTGGAACTCTCTTGCTTTTTCCATGATCCAGTGGATGTTGGCTATTTGATCTCTGGTTCCTCTGACTTTTCTAAATCCAGCTTGAATATCAGGGAGTTCATGGTTCATGTGATGCTGAAGCCTGGCTTGGAGAATTTTGAGCATTACTTTACTAGCATGTGAGATGAGTGCAATTGTGCAGTAGTTTGAGCATTCTTTGGCATTGCCTTTCTTTGGGATTGGAATGAAAACTGACCTTTTCCAGTCCTGTGGCCACTGCTGAGTTTTCCAGATTTGCTGGCATATTGAGTGCAGCACTTTCACAGCATCATCTTTCAGGATTTGATAGAGCTCAACTGGAATTTCATCACCTCCACTTAGCTTTGTTCGTAGTGGTGCTTTCTAAGGCCCACTTGACTTCACATTCCAAGATGTCTGGCTCTAGATTAGTGATCACATCATCATGATTATCTGGGTCATGAAGATCTTTTTTGTACAGTTCTTCCATGTATTCCTGCCACCTCTTCTTAGTATCTTCTGAGATTTATAAAACTGATGGACTATTGAATAGTCCTTGTCCACAGAGGACAGTTTGGATGGGCAGGTAGGATTCTTGGGTGCTGTTCAGCTGTCGTAGGTGGTGGAAACAAGAATATCTGAGACGATGCTCCGCACACATAATAAAGGAGCTCACAGGAGAGGTTCTTGAGAGTCTGTGGCTCTGGGCTGGGCAAGCATGTGGATTCTTGGTGCTGGTGACTGGCCTTAGTCGTGCAGGGGCCTGGGCTACCTCTCAGAGCTGACCCAGCTCTCCTGTGGCCCTTCCACCTTGGGCCTCCTCTGTGTAGGTGTATGGAGCTCTGTGTGGCTCAAGCTTCCTCTTTCCTGGGCTGGGCAGTTCTCCTCTGGTCTCTGTTTATGCTGTCTGGCTCTTCATGAATTTTTTTTCTCCAATCCATTAATTTGAGTAGTTTCTCAATGAGAGTGCTATTGGCATTGTGATAATGAAATAATACCCCCACCGATATTTTCAACTCACCCCTACTTCCCACCTCCGTCATGCTTTAGAGGTAGGTGCCTGATCTCCCACAGATCAAAATTACCAGTTTCTGGGCCAACGTCCAAGTTTGCTTTCTTCATATTTTAGCTTTGGATTTTCAAAAATCCTTTTTTCCCCCCTCTCAGAAAGGTTGATTCCTACGACACAAACATGTTTGGCTTTCCACATTCTTGTTTTTGTTATGGGTTTTAACCATCTATGTAGATGTTTAACCATCTATGTAGAAGTTCAGGAACCTAACATTAAAAGTTCTCTTTGCATGTCTGCTATAATTCTGCCTGGGGCAATGACTATGCCCTGACAACTCCAAGGAAGACCTTTCTTTAAAAATTTTCAAATTTCATCCCAGTGCCCATGTCTGAGGCTCAGCAGAAAAAATAGAGCTTAGGCCCTAACAGAGCTCCTCCCTATATCACCTCTAACATTCTATTTGCTGCCCCCTCCCTCTACCCTTTTAATCAATTTAGAGAGAAATAGGGGGTCCAAAGTTAAACCAGTAGAGCCATTTGCTAGGAGAGAGGGTCAACTGATTCAGGAAAGAGATAACAAAGGCATCTCTGGTTAGACACTAACAGATGGCCGCAGAAGGCAAGGACAGCTTTGGAGCAAATTCACGGTAGTCAAGGTCCCAGGCCCTCTGGTCAAGGTAAGAAAATTATTCAGAAAAAGAAGAGCATACATCAGAAAGAATGTGTGAAGTGGATAGATAAATCATGAAGGAAGATATGTAAATGGCCAAGAAGGCTTTTCTTACTTTAGACATTTTGTAGCAATCAGAACGAGAAAGAGTAAAAAGTCTGTTAATAGTAAGAATTGTCAAAGGTGGGATAGGAGGTGTGAGCATTTGTCTGCTTTGCCATTAGGATAGTAAACTTTGGTATCCAGAGCATTCTGGAGTATAATTTGAGAGTAAGTTCTGAAATCTTTAGAAAAAATACACTCTTTGATAAAGCAACTTTAAAGAATGTTTATCTCACTTATTTATAATAGAGAAAAATTAGAAAATACTGGGTTGTAATGAAAAGCAATCAAGGATTAAGTGAATTATGGTATACATTCACCATGATAATGTTAATCTTTATTGATCAGGAAATGTGACCACAATATATTCTTTAAGTAGGAAAAAGTAAGCTAGACGATAAAGCGGTATGGATAGAATCACATCATTTTAGTAAAAAATTTTAAATTGCATATGTATATCGATGTATAGAACAAATTTTAAAGGATATATATTAAAACCCTATCTCTGTGGGATTTTCAGTGATTTTTAGTCTCTTTCTTATATATATCTGTATTTTCTGAATGCTAAATAAAGAGAATAATCAGAATAAAGCAAAGCTTTTCTTCTTCAGAGTACAATTCAGCTTATTTGTTTTTTCCCTCTGATCAATAATTTGGAAAATTATTAGAGGAGATGAGGCAGAGAGACATGCAAAGGTCCTGAGACAGCACTGGAAGCTTGAGATGATGACCTTCTTTCTAGTATAAAGAAAAAAAAGGGAAGAGTCAGTAAACAGTTAAATGGAGTTTGAGTTTCTTTTCATTTTTGTTCGGCTTGTTGTATATCCATGTTTTAAGAAAGTATTTGTCATATCATACTGATGTTTTCTTCCTTTTCAATAATATTTGAATTTTCATTAAAATGTCAAAATAAATCTGTGAAATTTCTGATATGCTCAGTATTTCACAACTTTTCCTAGTCATTTTCCAATGTAATTTGCATTCACAAAGTTTCTGCTTAGCTAGAAGTTTGAAACTGATTAGGTTCGGTAAGCCAAGATTCATCTTCCAGCTCCACAAGGGCAAATTTTTTCCAGTGCACCAAAACATTTATTTGAAATATGACAAGAACTTGTAAAGATTGCTTAAACCTACACTTTGCTACTTTTTTTTTCCTTCCAAATTCACATGGAAGAAAAATAGACACCCAGGAGAAAAACTGAATCTCTAGTGAATTTGAAGGTCTGCAGTTTTAATCTCTTCTTTCATTTGGCCATGGTCCTTATTTATCTTGTAAGAGGGGAAAATAGTAAACAAATAAGTATCATGCTAGGTATAATGTTAAAAAAAATTATGTGAGAATGATTGGGGTGTTCAAAAATAGAAATAGTTTTTTCCCTAGTCATGATGACCAGGAAAGGCCATCTTGCTGTTTTTTTTTTTTTTTTTTAATGTGATAATATTGCTAACTGTAGTATCATTTAAAACTGTGCACAGGTGGAACTGCAAAATCTGTTTTATAACTTTTCAATTCCAAGGGATCTTATTTTATTTAGGCTCTTAACAGTGTTTATATATGTACGCTCAGTCATGTCTGACTCTTTGCTACTACATAGACTGCAGCTTTCCTGGCTCCTCTGTCCTTGGGGATTCTCCAGGCAAGAATACTGGAGTGGGTTGCCATGCCCTCCTCCAGGGGATCTTCCCAACCCAGGGATCGAACTCAGGTCTCCCGCATTGCAGGAGGATTCTTTGTTGTCTGAGCCACCAGGCAAGTGTTTAAGCATAAACAAATTAGATGCAAATTCAGCTAGCTGAGGTACTCATCTACCAATAACCAGTTAATTAAACTTATCTAATTTTGGTGACTCACAGTTGCTTGGCAGATAGTTGGACCACATTAAATATATGTTGATTCAGTCTTTCCTGTTCAGCTCTCTTTTTGATTTGTTAGTTTTCAAATGGCAGTTGATATTATAGAAATTACAGGTTTACAATATAGTGATTCACAATTTTTAAAGATTCTGCTCCATTAGAGTTATTATAAAATATTTGCTGATGTTTTATTTTCCTGAGGAGAGAAGGATATATTTGATGTCCTCAAAGAGCTAGTGGAGCATGCTTATTTGTCTCTGTAAGTCTGTTTACACTTTTTATGTTTTCTAACAGCATCGAAATGGGAGCTGACCCCAAAGGTAACAAAATTTCCTTATGTTCATTATGTCAGAGGAGGCGGGACAAGGTTGAGGGGAGCAGACACTGAGGATAAAATAGAGGAGACTGAGTCCCAGGATGATTAACCTAGTGTGGTTTAGAAATCTATTTTGATATTATCCATGGTTTAAACAGGGGCTACCCTGGTAGCTCAGATAGTAAAGAATCTGCCTGCAATGCAGGAGACCCAGGTTCGATCCCTAGGTTGGGAAGATTCCCCTGGAGGGATCTTGTTCTTGACTGGGGAACTCCATGAACAGAGGAGTCTGGTGGGCTACAGTCCATGGGGTTGCAAAGAGTTGGACACGACTAGGCAACTAGCACACACACACACGCACACACACACACACACACACACATTGTTTAAACAACAGAAGGAAGCACAGAAAGCATGGCCATAGCTTGGTACGTCCATGGTCAAGTTTGAGCTTGAATCTATCTTTTCTCCATCTGCAGAAGAACCATACCTCACAGACCCGACATGTTGCTTATCTGTGGGAATGATTAGGGATTATAGGGAGGTTATTAGAGTTGTTGGAAGTGTTAGATTTGAACTGTATATGCTATAGACTGGTATTTTATTATTTGTATGTCAGGAAGACTCTCAGGCTTGCGTTGTTTACACCCTTCAGTGAATAGATAACTATGCAATCCGTGTGAAAAGTCACTCGGTTGTGTCTGACTCTTTGCGACCCCATGGACTGTAGATTGATTGCCAGGAGCCTCTGTCCATGGAATTCTCCAGGCAAGAATACTGGGGTGGGTTATCATTTCCTTCTCCAGGGGATCTTCCTAACCCAGGGATCGAACCCAGGTTTCCTGGATTGCAGGCAGATTCTTTCCTATCTGAGCCACCAGGGAAGCCCATAGATAGGTTACTTTATCACTAGCTTTTGTGAATGTATTTCTCAAAAGTGCAAGAAAATGTTTTATTTGCCTTAATCAGCAAGCAATTTAAACATTCTTCCTGCAATTTCATTTAAGTGTTTAATTTCTGTTTAAACCTCCATTAATACCAAAAGGTAAACTCAATCTCAGCACACAGTTAGTGACTTTATGTGTACGATGCTCATTACTTGTATGTATTATAGCCTCTGAGCTCTGACAGCCCAATTTTTCCCTTCCCTTGACCCTGCTAGCCCTTATTTCACTCTAACTTTGGGCACTCACCTCCACCCCTGCCAGCCTTTTTGTCTGGGCAGGCCCACGTGTGCGTAACTGAAATATGAATTCCAGATGAGTAGAATCCAAATTTGTGAGGTTGTTCTATATGCTTATTAATTCCACTGCCCCACACAGGTGGAAATGTGGTTTCGAGAGATGTTAGACACTGTGAATTTTCCCTATGCATTGCAAGGATGGAAAAAATACGTGCTAAATAACTCAGCTGACCAACTGTAAAAGTTCATAGTACATAATAACTCTTAAATTTTTATAANTCATTAGAGGCAGACGCTTTAACCTCTGAGCCACCAGGGAAGCCCTTAGGATAAGGCAAAAATGTGTAACATGGCCGAAGCCCTTAGGTCTGGTCCCACCTGGCTCTCCAACTTAGTCTGCCATCTACCTCTGCAGTCCATGCTTTCTCTGGGCAGCCATACTGTGCTCCAGTCTTAGGGGGCACTTCCTTAGGAAACTCTTCCCTACCTTCTTACCCACAGTGAGACCCCTCGCCTTGTTTATACTCCTACTACAGGGCAAGAACATGCATTTCCTTTTCAGCATTTATCATCATTTGAACTTGCATGTTTATTTCTGTGATTTTTTTGGATAATCTTTTTGTCTTTCCTACTACTAATGCACACATTTATCGAGCACTTACTGCATATTAGGCAATTTCTAAGTCCTTTCAAAACATGAGGGTTTTTAATCCTCATAAAACCCGAGGAAGCATGTCCTTCTTGAGGGCTTAAGCAACTTGCTCACGGCCACACAGCTAGCTAGTATAGAGACAGGATTTGAATCCAGGCAGTCTTGCCCCAGGATATAAAGACTTAATCAGGACACTGCATTGCTTTCTTAGTAGATAAAGATTTCTTATTCCTGTTTCATTGAGTTCAGTTCAGTTCAGTCGCTCAGTCGTGTCCGACTCTTTGAGACCTCATGAATTGCAGCTTGCCAGGCTTCCCTATTGTCCTTTTAAGAGCCCTTTTCAGATGTGCTGTACTGAAATGAAAATTTAATGCTGTAGATGTAGTGTTGTGGTGGGCAGAATGGTGTCCTCTCCACCTCCTCCTCCTCCTCACAAGACTTCCACATTCTATACCCTGAAACCCATGAATAAGTCATATTGCATGGTAAGGGGAAATTAAGGCTGTAGATGAAATTAAGGTTATTTATCTGGTGATCTTGAGTGAAGTAGATTATTCTGTATTTGCCTAGTGGTCATGATGTAATCACAAAGACTCTTCAAGTGAAAGAGGAAGGCAGGACGGCCAGTGTGAAGGAGGTGCAGTGTAAGAAAGACTCGAGTGCCATTGCTGGCTTTGAAGATGGAAGAGGGCCATGAGCCGAGGAATATGGCAGCCTCTTGGAGCTGGAGAAGGCAAGGAAACAGATCCTTCCTCAGGGCGTGAGAAGGAGTGCAGCCCTGCCAACGCTTTGCTTTCAGTCCAGTGAAGCTCATTTCAGACTCCTCACTCCCAGGATGAGAAGATTATAAATTTGTGTTATCTTAAGCTACTAAGTTTATGGTAATTTGTTACAGCCACTAGAAAACTAATACAATTAATACAACCATGCACACACGTGTGTGTGTATATGTATGTCTATATACACACGCATGCACACAATTGAATATATTGCATGTACTATATGTACTATATAGATATCTGTGATTTACACATAACACAAGTTAAGTTTCTCTTCACCATCCAGGAACCGTTTTTCCCCTGATGGTGAAATTTCCTCTGTTGAAAATGCATATACTGGGCTCTAAGAATCATCTCTGGTTTTGACCACTACTATAGCTCCTGTTCCTGGCATAGTGCCTGGCACAAAGTAAGCTCTCAATAAATATTTGTTGACTGAATGAGAGAATGAACAAATGGATGAATGAAGATGAATAACTTGAATTAAATAGCCAGCTTATGGAAAATGAAAAGGGTTAACAGATCCATGTTGGAAGGGAGTGAATCAATGTTTCTTAATAACTGCGAGGCTAGTGCTGTGAATGTTGTTGTATCCACAAATTTATCAATGTCCAAGGGCACCTATACTCTTGCCTGGGAAATCCCATGGACAGAGGAGGCGGGCAGGCTACAGTCCATGGGGTCACAAAAGAGTCGGACATGACATAGTGACTAAACAACAGCAGTAAGAACAAGAGCACCTGTTCAGTTCAGTCGCTCAGTAGTGTTTCACCCTTTGTGACCCCATGGACTGCAGCACGCCAGGCTTCCCTGTCCATCACCAACTCCCAGAGCTTGCGCAAACTCATGTCCATCGAGTTGGTGATGCCATCCAACCATCTCATCCTCTGTTGTCCCCTTCTCCTCCTGCCTTCAATCTTTTTTTTTTTTTTACTTTTTCTTGTTTATTTATCTTTTTAATATAAATTTATTTATCTTAATTAGAGGTTAATTACTTTACAATGTTGTATTGGTTTTGCCATACATCAACATGAATCCGCCACAGGTATACACGTGTTCCACATCCTGAACCCCCTCCCTCCTCCCTGCCCATACCATCCCTCTGGGTTGTCCCAGTGCTGCCTTCAATATTTCCCAGCATCAGCATCAGGATCTTCTCCAAAGAGCTGGCTCTTCATATCAAATGGCCAAAGTACTGGAACTTCAGCTTCAGCACCAGTCCTTCCAATGAATATTCAGGGTTGATTTCCTTTAGGATTGAATTGGTTTGATCTCCTTGCAGTCTAAGCAACTCTCAAGAGTCTTCTCCAGCACCACAGTTTGAAAGCACCAATTCTTTGGTGCTCAGACTTCTTTATGATCCAACGTTCAAATCCATACATGACTACTGGAAAAACCATAGCTTTGATTATACAAACCATTGTTTGCAAAGTAATGTCTCTGCTTTTAAATGTGCTGTCTAGGTTTGTTATAGCTTTTCTTCCAAGGAACAAGTGTCTTTTAATTTCATGCTGCAGTCACCATTTGTAACGATTTTGGAACCCAAGAAAATTAAGTCTCTCACTGTTTCCATTGGTTACCCATCTATTTGCCATTAACTGATGGGACCAGATGCCACTATCTTTGTTTTTTGAATGTTGAGTTCACCTTTTTCACTCTCCTCTTTCACTTTCATCAAGAGGCTTTTTAGCTTCACTTTGCATTTTACCGTAAGAGTGGTGTCATCTGCATATTTGAGGTTATTGATATTTCTCCGGGCAATCTTGATTCCAGTTTGTGCTTCATTCAGCACAGCATTTAGCATGATGTACTTTGCAATAAGTTAAATAAGCAAAGTGACAACATACAACCTTGACATACTCCTTTCCCAATTGGATCCAGTCCATTGTTCCATGTCCAGTTCTATCTGTTGCTTCTTGGCCTGCATACAAATTTCTTAGTGGTGGGTAAGGTGATCTGGTATTCCCATCTCTTGAAGAATTTTTCACAGTTTGTTGTGATCCAAGGAGTCAAAGGCTTTAGCATAGTCAATAAAGCAGAAGTAGATGCTTTTCTGCAATTCTTTTGCTTTTTCTATGATCCAACAGATGTTGGCAATTTGATCTCTGGTTCCTCTCCCTTTTCTAAATCCAGCTTGAACATCTGGAAGTTCTCAGATTACCTACTCTTGAAGCTTAGCTTGGAGAATTTTGAGCATTACTTTGCTAGCATGTGAGATGAGTGCAATTGTGCGGTAGTTTGAACATCCTTTGGCATTGCCTTTCTTTGGGATTGGAATGAAAACTGACCTTTTCCAGTCCTGTGGCCACTGCTGAGCTTTCCAAATTTGCTGGCATTTTGAGTGCAGCACTTTCACAGCATCATCTCTTAGGATTTGAAACAGCTCAGCTGGACTTCCATAACTTCCACTAGTTTTGTTTGTAGTGATGCTTCCTAAGCCCCACTTGACTTCACACTCCAGGATGTCTGGCTCTAGGTGAGTGATCACACCACTGTGTTTATCTGGGTCAGGAAGATCTTTTTTGTATAGTTCTTCTGTGTATTCTAGATACCTCTTCTTAATATGTTCTGCTTCTGTCAGGGCCATACCATTTCTGTCCTTTCTTGAGCTCATTTTTGCATGAGATGTTCCCTTGGTATCTCTAATTTTCTTGAAGAGATCTCTAGTCTTTCCCATTCTATTGTTTTCCTCTATTTCTTTGCACTATTCCCTGAGGAAGGCTTTCTTATCTCTCCTTGCTATTCTTTGGAACTCTGCATCCAGATGAATATATCTTTCCTCTTCTTCTTTGCCTTTTGCTTCTTTTGTTTTCTTAGATATTTGTAAGGCCTCTTCAGAGAACCATTTTGCCTTTTTGCTTTTCTTTTCCTTAGGGATGGTTTTGATCACTGCCTCCTGTACAATGTTATGAACCTCCACCTATAGTTCTTCAGACACTCTATCAGATCTAATTCCATGAATCTGTTTGTCACTTTCGCTGTATAATCATAAGGGATTTGATTTAGGTCTGAATGGTCTAATAGCTTTACCTACTTTCTTCAATTTAAGTCTGAGTTTGGCAATAAGGAGTTCATGATCTGAGCCACAGTCAGCTCCTGATCTTGATGTTGCTGACTGTATAGACATCTTCAACTGCAAAGAATATAATCAGTCTGATTTTGATATTGACCATCTGCTGATGTCCATGTGTAGAGTCGTCTCTTGTGTTGTTGGAAGAGGGTGTTTGCTATGACCAGTGCCTTCTCTTGGCAAATCTCTGTTAGCCTTTGCCCTGCTTCAGTTTGTACTCCAAAGCAAAACTTCCCTACTACTCCAGGTATCTCTTGACTTCCTACTTTTGCATTCTAGTCCCCTATGATGAAAAGGACATCTTTTTTTGGTGTTAGTTCTAGAAGGTCTTGTAGGTCTTCATAGAACCGTTCAGCTTCTTTGGCATTAGTGGTTAGGGCATAGACTTGGATTACCGTGATAGTGAATGGTTTGCTTGGAAACGAACAGAGATCATTCTGTTGTTTTTGTGATTGCACCCAAGTACTGCATTTTGGACTCTTATGTTCACTATGAGGGCTACTGCATTTCTTCTAAGGGATTCTTGCCCACAGTGGTAGATATAATGGTCATCAGAATTAAATTTGCCCATTCTGGTCCATTTTAGTTCACTGATTCCTAAAATGTCAATGTTTACTCTTACCATCTCGTGTTTGACTTCCAGTTTACCTGGATTCATGAACCTAACATTCCAGGTTCTTATGCAATGTTGTTCTTTATAGCATTGGACTTTAGTTTCACCACCAGATACATCCACGACTGGGCATTGTTTCTGCTTTGACTCAGCCTCTTCACTCCTTCTGGAAATATTTCTCTGCTCTTTGCCAGTAGCATATTGAGCACCTGCCAACCTGGGGAGTTCATCTTTTGTGTCATATCTTTTTGCCTGTACATATTCTCCATTGGGTTCACAAGGCAAGAATGCTGAAATAGTTTACAACTCCCTTCTCCACTGGACCATGTTGTCATAACTCTCCACCGTGGCCTATCTGTCTTGGGTGGCCCTTCATGGCCTGGCTCATAGTTTCATTGAGTTAGACAAGGCTGTGATCCATTTGATCAGTTTGGTTCATTTTCTGTGATTGTGGTCTTCATTCTGTCTGCCCTCTGATGGATAAGGATAAGAGGCTTGTGGAAGCTTCCTGATGGGAGGGACTGGCCAAGGGCTTCCCAGGTGATGCTAGTGGTAAAGAACTTGCCTGCCAAAGCAGGAAACTAAAGAGACTCATCTTTGGGTTGGGAAATCCCCCGGAGAAGGGNTCTGGGAGGTGGTGATGGACAGGGAAGCCTGGTGTGCTGCAGTCCATGGGGTTGCAAAGAGTCGAACATGACTGAGACTGAAGTGATTGACTTAACCAATCAATGTCTACTAAGATCCTATATGATAGATGCTTCCACATTTACCTTGACAACAAGACTTAAGAGATAAGTGTAATTATTAGCTTCATATTTCAATTGGGAGATGAAACTCAGGTCAAATGACTAGTTCAAGGTCATACCACTAGTAAACAGAAGAGTATAAATTTAGTAAGGGTTTCCCAGTGGCTCAGCAGTAAAGAATTGGCCTGCAGCGCAGGAGATACAGGTTCAATCCCTGGGTTGGGAAGATCCCTTGTAGAAGGAAATGGCAACCCACACCAGCAGTATTCTTGCCAGAGAAATCCCATGGACAGAGGAGTCTGGTAGACTACAGTCCATGGGGTCAAAAGTAGGACATGACTTAGTGACTAAACAACAACAATGTGAATTTAGAAGCAGATGATTTGCTTTTTCCATCATGTCACAACAGTGCAAATCAATGAATTAATGCTAAGTTTCTGAGGCCAGTTTGTCATAATTCTCACTTTGCAAAACTGAGTTTAAAAGAAGGGGCTTTGGGAATTTCCTGGCATCCAGTGATGAGAAATTGATGCTCTCACTGCCGAGGGCCCAAGTTCAATCCCTGGTCAGGGAACTAAAATCTTGTAAGCCACAGCACAGCAAAAATAAATAAGTACATAAATAAATAAAGAGGTTTCGGAACTTGACAGACCTTGGTTTGAGTCCCGGTTCTGCCACCTTCTGGTTCTGAGACTTCGGTCAAGTCAAATGAACCTCAAGAATTTCCTTATCAAGAAAACAAAGTTTATGTATGAAAATTTTATATGAGATTTGCACGAAATCAAATCAGTTTCCTTATCAAGAAAACAAAGTTTATGTATGAAAATTTTATATGAGATTTGCACGAAAACATTTGGTATGTGACAAAGCTCTATACAGATTAACTTCTATTCACAAGGCTGGCAGAGGACGACAGAGAGAGTCCAGTGGCAGAAGGAAGATTTGAACTTGCAACTCTGCTTGACTCCATGGACCATCTGTTTATCTGTTTCCTCAGGTGTTCTTTGACCTTCCATCACCACCGTACTTGATGGTTTAATTGGAGGATGAATGCCTCTTGCTGAAATAGCAAGTTTTGTTGATGGCTCCTTAACTGATTCTGAAGACAAAATATTTATTCTGGAACGAAATAGCTTTGGGTACAACGTCACCAGGTCAAAGGAAAGGGAATGTAGAGTTGGGTCTGTTAGGACCTAATTAGGAACGTGTAGTCTGAGGGCCTTATCATCAGGTAAACCTTCTCCAGTTTTTCTGAAAATAGCTGTTCAGAGAAACCCACAGCTTTCGGAAGTTTGCAAAAGCCCAGAAAGGTCGGTATCTCCTAGGACAAGACAAATAAACAAAACAAAGTTAAATAAAGGAAAAAAAAAAAAACCAGAAAGAAAAAATATCCCCCTACTCCAACAAAACACATTCATTCCCATTTAAAGGCTGTCAAACAATGCCTGACCTTTACACAATTCTTTTTGTTACATGAATTTCAAATGCCTTGAATTCACTGGATTCTGACCTTCTATAGAAGCAAGGTGAAGGCAGAATCAGCCTGCAGGGTGAATTTGGGTTTCTGGGGGGAGGGCAAGGTAGTGATCTAGAAGCTCTTCCCAGAAGCCCGTGACTCCCTGGGGGTCAAGGCCACTTGCAGCTGTGTGGACTTGGCCGTGGACACCCCGGGCTCTACTCTCTACTCCCTCCCCACTTCCCTTTGGCAAAATCATGACGTTTTTTCCCAAGTTAGGCAGCAAGAATTTTCTTTTCCAGAACTGACTATGAAGCTAGGATACAATTACTCATATGGTTTAATTTAAAATGCAAAAATCTTTGAAAAATAGGTATTTTCAAAATAAGTGTTTTGGTCTGGAGCTCTGGTTCTCATTAACTTGGCTGAAGCCCTTGATGATAAGTTGGAACCGTTTAAACACCAGCTCACACGCCTGATCTCAGGTGTTCATAAACCCGCTGCTTTCCCCCGGGACCCTGGCCAGCGGCATCCTGACAGCCCCTCATGGAGACCTGGTATTTCCCTCACCCCATCCTTGACTTTTGGGAAAGGGAGCTGAATGGCTTAATGTGATGTTTGGTCATCTCTGCCCACCCTGCTGAAGCACACAGTGCAGGAATGACAGTCCTTGGGGTCTGGTTCTGCCTTCAAACCCTGGCATGAAGCCCCCCGCCAGGGTGTGCGTGGTCTCCCCTCTGCCCTCCTGACCATGCCTCCGTGGCAGGGGCTTACCTTCACTGGGTTCACTGCACGTGAGTCTTGAAGAAAAAACTTTGGCTGAAGCTGAAGAGTCTTTCCAGCCCGATGGGAATGTATTAAATTTTATTAGAACAAGCCAAATGTAATCTCTATACCTCCTGTTAAACATAGAATGCATGGTACAAAAAGGCATTCTATAGGCATGTAAAATTACATGTTTGCTTTAAGACATGCCTTTTATCTACGATGTTCCAAGAACATGAAAAGCATTAACCGCTGGTTCTCAGGAATGACCTTCATTAGGGAGGAAGGCAAGAAACCTGGTAATTTTTTCCCTGCAGTTTCCCAGGAAAGGGATATAAGAGCCTTAAGCCTGTGAACATGCAGATTTCAGAGTCCAAAGCCCTGGATGCTGTGTGTGAGATTCACAGGCCTTCTCTTTCCCAGCACATGAGGAAAAGGTCTGCACTGGAAACCCAAAGTCTTAAGCATGCTGGCCAACCCCAGAAACTGTGACTCCACAGAGCCTCCTTGATAAGACTTCTCTTCCAAAGACTCCAGAAGAACCTCTCTGAGGTTTTCCATTTGGAAAATAACAAAAGATGTGGTGCTTTAATCTCCTTGTCTTGCTGATATTTCTTGGGACTCAACCTACTCAAGCCTACCATCAACTCAGCTGAACCCCGTTTCCTTGGCCATTGCCCCCAGGGCCAAACCTCCACTCAGAGTCCCCCTCTCTCCTTCTATTATGTCCTCCTGGACGCTTGACCCTCTATCCTTATCTTCTCAGTGAATGTTCCTTTCACCATCTGCTCAGCAGAAACCTGTTGTAGACCTGCTGTTAGCACTTCTCTGCTTTAAGCTCACAGTTCCTTACCTGAAATTCCCAACTACAGAGAAGCGAAAGCATTCTATATTTTATTTGGTGACAGAAACAGATGTGAGCTGATATGAATCTGTTCATCCTACTTACTGTTAGTATTTATGCATTTATTTGAAGAAATATTAGTGTGTTTGATTATGAAGTGCTTCCCAGGTATTATGTATTAACTGTATGTGTTCCATTATTCATTTTCTAAAATCTTAAGAATTCTGAATCCAGAAACACATCTGGCCCAATGGATCTGGATAAGGGATTGTAAACTCATGCTTCCAAGACGTGAAGTGAAAGTTGCTCAGTTGTGTCCGACCTTTTGCTACCCCAGGGACTGTAGCCCGCCAGGCTCCTCAGTCCATGGGATTCTCCAGGCAAGAATACTGGCGTGGGGATCCCTTCTCCAGGGGATCTTCCCAACCCAGGGACTGAACCCAGGTCTCTGGCATTGTAGGCAGATTATTTATCCTCTGAGCCCCCAAGGAAGCCCATGCTCTGGCTCCGCAATGCCAGAGACCTGGGTTTGATCCCTGGGTTTGATCCCTGGGTTGGGAAGATCCCCTGGAGGAGGGAAAGGCAACCCACTGCAATATTCTTGCCTGGGGAATCCCATGGACTGAGAAGCCTGGCGGGCTACAGTCCATGGGGTCGCAAAGAGTCGGACACGACTGAGGGGCTTTCACTTCATTCACTTTTTCCCCTCTGGCTTTTGCCCTCACTCCTGTGTCATGTCGATATTGTTTGCTCAACTTCTGGCATTTCTCTCAATGATGGAGGCCGCTGCTGCTGCTGCTGCGAAGTTGCTTCAGTCTACATATCTCCACATTTTTCTTCTTCCCTCACTAAATTCTGCATTAAATTCACTCTGCCTGACTTGACTATTTGCCAGCTCCAGGGGACCCTTTTTATCCTTTACTTTATTGCTCTGTGTCCCTAGAAACTGTTCACCTCTCTGGTCTTGATAACATCTCCTCCCTCTCCTTCTTCAGTATCATTCTCTCTGGTCCTCGTTCCCCTCTCATCATTATGAGTGATTGAGTTAAGTGATTGTGAGTGATTTAAGTCTATTAACAAGTGAAACTATTAGGCCTTTCTTTTGGCCTCAAGATACCACGAAAGATTATTGAGACTCCAAGGGGATTATGGATAGAGAATGTCTGAGAGCTGTGTAGCACACATATACACAGTCTGTAAAGAGAATCCTTATTTGCTTCTACTGCTGCCTAGAACCCCTTAGGCTGGATATACTGTAGTTAATTCCACCGGCCCCCATTGGTGGACCTTTGGTTTGTTTCCAGATTTTAGCTATTTCAAATAAAGCTGAAATGAATAGCTTTGTGCATGTGTCTTTTTGTATCTTTGCCAGTGTTTCTGTGGGAGAGAGTCCTAGAAGTGGGATGGCTGGGTCAAAGGGTAAATGCATATGACATTTTGCTGGATACTGCCAAGTTCCCCTGCATAGGGGTTATACCATTTTGCATTCCCATCATCAAATTATGAGAGTATCTGTTCCCCAAAGTCTTGCCAATAAAGTATGATGTCAAAGTTTTGGGGTTTTGCCAATATGATAGGTGAGAAATTACATCTAACTGCAGTTTTAATTTGCATTTCTCTTATGATGAAAAAGGTTGAACATTTTTTTCATATGAGTAAGAGTAATTTGCATTTATTTTTCGATGAGTTGTCTGATTATACCTCTAGTGAAAATTTCTATAGGGTTTTGGTCTTTTTCTTCTCCATTTTTAGAGGCTGTTTAATATGTAAATTGTAAATATTTTCCCTGGTTTGTCATTTGGCTTTTTAGAAAATATAAATATATATTTCCAAATAGCCCTGTAAATTGTCATTTGTCTTTTTGGTTGCATATTATGGTGTTAATATGTAGTAGTCATGTATGGATGTGAGAGCTGGACTATAAAGAAAGCTGAGCACCAAAGAATTGATGCTTTTTAACTGTGGTGTTAGAGAAGACTTTTGAGAGTCCCTTGGACTGCATCTATATCCAACCAGTCCATCCTAAAGGAGATCAGTGTTGGGTGTTCATTGGAAGGACTGATGTTGAAGCTGAAACTCCAATACTTTGACCACCTGATGCGAAGAGCTGACTCATTGGAAAAGACTCTGATGCTGGGAAAGATTGAGGGCAGGAGGAGAAAGGGACGACAGAGGATGAGATGGCTGGATGGCATCACTGACTCAATGCACATGAGTTTGGGTAAACTCTGGGAGTTGGTGATGGACAGGGAGGCCTGGCATGCTGTGGTCCATGGGGTCCCAAAGAGTCAGACACAACTGAGTGACTGAACTGAACTGAATTATGGTGTTGTATTTTTTTTAAAATTTATTCAAATTCTTACGCTTTTACTTTGGTGAAGCTTTTGGGTGCTGAGCCACACAGTTAGGAAAATTTCCCTACTCTATTAACTTGTGTTTTCTTTTAATGCACTTTTGACTTTGCCAAGCCTCTCTGTGTCCAGAAACTAATGAAGACAATGAGAAAAAAATTGTGAAATTTGGAAGGGCCAAAATACAACTTCTTACCTTGAAGTGTTGGGACCTAGAATGACTTTGTGCATTTTCCTATGGACATATAGTCAGTCATCTTTTATATGTGGCTTCTAGTTCTGACTCTGAAAAGTACCCATTTGTACCTGGAAAGTTGGCTTTAAAATATATTGACTACAGGCAGTTGCCTTTGTTTTACTCAATAAAAGACAGGAAGTGAATTGACTTGCAGAACAAAGAAGGCGTACAAGTAAAGGAGTAGTGAAATTCTAGAGGCTGACTTGAGTAGATTTATTGGTGCTTGTCTTCATCTTTGTTGAATTTGTGTGTGTGTCCATGTGCGCATATGTGATAATCCACAAAAGTGCCATGTAGTACCTTTTTTCAAAGCAATATTGACTTACGACTGCTCATACACTGTGCTGCAGAAAAGCAAGGAAAAACTTAGTAGAAGAACAAGCTCATGTTTCTACTGTAGTATTAGAAAACACCAACTTTGGCCCCAATTCAGTTCAGTTCAGTTCAGTCACTCAGTCGTATCCGACTCTTTGCGACCCCATGAATCGCAGCACGCCAGGCCTCCCTGTTCATCACCATCTCTCGGAGTTCACTCAGACTCACGTCCATGGAGTCCGTGATGCCATCCAGCCATCTCATCCTCAGTCGTCCCCTTCTCCTCCTGCCCCCAATACCTCCCAGCATCAGAATCTTTTCCAATGAGTCAACTCTTCACATGAGGTCCAATTACCTAAATGTTATCCCAACCAAAAGAAATTTCATTTTCCTCATTAGTAGACTTGTATTACAAAAAATTGTGCTCCATTGTGTTTTCAATTTTGTTGAAATTTTATTTAAAAGTTGGTGAAAATTTGTTTTCTATCTTGTTCTATAAGTACCTACATAACATCCTTGACTTTGTCTCTTTGTGTGTAAAGCCTCCAATATATTCTACCTGGTTGCCAATCCCTGCCTTAAATAAACAGTAACACTTGTGATGGATCTTAAAGGAGAAATTTCAAGGTGTTACAGAGGTTTAACTAGCCCATGGCATAGATTTGCACACTTTAGAATGCAGGAAATTCTCACCCACCCAACCCTGCCACAGTAGTTTAGTTCAGTCATTCTGAGTAAAAACAAGGTATATGACTTTTCAATAAGGATCTGGATGATTTTATTGGAAACTGGACTTCTGTGAGAAAGTTGGTGTAGGGTGGTGCAAGGCCTCTCAAAGGAGGTAAAATGTAAACCGATAGTTGAAGGCTAAATAGATCGAAATTGGAGAAGAGTGTCCTGAAGAGAAAGGACAGTGGATAGTGGCAGGAATTTCAGAGGAAATGAAGGAAGTTTGGGGTTTCTGGAGCAGAGAGAGTGAAGTAAACAAATCAACACACAGGGGAAACTGAGGAGGGAGGGAGAGATTCACTTCTAGAAGGACTATAAATTGTTAACATAGTTCGGCCTTTACCCGAGGACAGTGACAGTCATTGAATAAATGTTTTTTAAAATAATTATTTTATAGTTGCATCTTTATATACTTATTTACACATATGCAGGATTTCATTTTTATTTTTTTGTCTTAAAAATTTTTTTGGCATATAGTTGATTGCAATGATGTGTTATGGCAAAGTAATCAGTTATACATACACATATATCCACTCTTTTTTTAAAAGATTCTTCTCCTATATAGGCCATTGCAGAAAACTGAGCAGATTTTCCTGTACTCTATAGCAGTTTCTTACTGATGTTAGTTGCTCAATTGCGTCTGACTCTTTGCGACACCATGGACTGTAGCTGCTAGGCTACTCTGTCCATGGAATTCTCCAGGCAAGAATACTGGAGTAGGTTGCCATTCCCTTCTCCAGAGGTTCTTGTTAGGTATCTGTTTTATATACAATAGTGTGTATACATCAATCTCAACCCCAGATTTCCCCCTCACTCCTGTCCCCTGGCAACCATAAGTTTGTTTTCTACATATGTGATTTTAGTTCACTTAAGATTTTACTTAAATTTTTTAATTTTTTTGAGTCTTTATTTTTTAATATACATTTGTTTATTTTAATTGGAGGCTAATTACTTTACAATATTGTATTGGTTTTGCCATACATTGACATGAATCACTGGGATGACCCAGAGGGATGATATGGGGAGGGAGGTGGGAGGGGGGTTCAGGATGGGGAACACATGTGCTTAAAAGTTTTTAAATGGAAGTAGATAGTTTATAATGAGATTCTACATATAACTGATGGACAATTTCCTTCTCTGCTTCATTCACTTCACTTAATATGAAATCTGTAGGTCCATCCCTGTTACTCCAAATGACATTATTCATTATTTCATTCTTTATGGCTGAGCAATGTTCCATTGTGTGTGCATGTGTATATATATATATATATATATATATATAAAATCTCACATCTTCTTTATCCATTCATATGTTAACAGACATTTAGGTTGCTTTCATGTCTTAGTTATTGTAAATAGTGTTGCTCCAAATATTGGGGTACATATACTTGATTCTATGTAAGTGCCTATATATGTATGACTTAAAAAAAAGTGTGATCCTTTTTCTTTCCCTTTCCTTTATTATGTGGTCTCTCTTCTCTTTCNGGTTGCTTTCATGTCTTAGTTATTGTAAATAGTGTTGCTCCAAATATTGGGGTACATATACTTGATTCTATGTAAGTGCCTATATATGTATGACTTAAAAAAAAGTGCGATCCTTTTTCTTTCCCTTTCCTTTATTATGTGGTCTCTCTTCTCTTTCCCCAAGTCTCCCCAAACAACCTATTGTTTGGACTGAATTGTGTTCCCTCCCCCTCAAATTTATAGTTAAACACTTAAACCCCAGTACCTCAGAATGTGACTGTACTTGGAGCTAGAGCTTTCAAAGAGAGAATAAGATCGAATAAGGTCACAAGGGTAAGGGCCTAATTCAATATGACTGGTGTCTTTGTCAGCGCGGGGAGAGACACCGGGGCTGCACACACAGAGGAGAGGCCACGTGAGGACATGGTGGGAAGGTAGCTATCCACAAGCCTCGGGAGAAGCCAAACCTGCCGGCACCTCGATCACTGGCTTCCAGAGAAAATGCTTTTCTGTTATTTAAGCCACTCAGTTTGTGGAATTTTGTCGTGGCAGCCCTCGCAGACTAATGCATTCATACTATTACCCTGCATCGTATTCTTGCATAATTTTCTCTGTATTCATATAGTTCTGTATGGCTATTAAAAAACACATATGTATACTGCAAATTTCACTTAAGATGCTTAATTTCTCTTAAATTAAGTTTCACTTCATTTAATTTAATTTAGTGTAAGATACACAATTGTGTTCTATGTTGAAAGATGAAAATGCTGCCAATTAAACTGTGACACAATGCTTTCTTAACCCCTGTAATTTTTAAGCTTATTGAACGATCTCTTTTATACCTTCTTAGATATCGCTCATTTGTCCACATGAAAGAAAAACTGTGTAAGTGAAATAAAGTGGGTTAGATGTCCCTAAACTTCTTCATATTAGAGTTTGACTCTGTGGAAGCCCTTTTCAATTCACAGACATTGCATTTGTGCTTTTCTGGGCTCTGCTGTCATCTGCACCATCAGGAGCGTCAGTGATGTTGCCTTTGGGCTGTTCCTTGAAGCCGCAACACCCATTATGTGTGGGTGTAGTTCAGAATCAAGGAAATACAAACATATATGCACACAAACATTTTTTGGGTGGTGTGGTTGCTTTTTTATTTTTACCAAGATGGCATTATATTATACACATTTTCCTGCATTTTGCTTTTCTCACTGTGTAGAACTCCCTCCAAGTCACTTGGCATAGCTCTTTTTTAATTCTTTTAGGTAAACATAGAATTTTATGATGTAGATGTATCACAATGTATTTAGCCAGTTTCCCATTTATGAACATTCATTTTGTTTATATAGTTTTCTGCAATTGCAAACTATGCTGCAATAAATATTCTATACATATGTCCTTAAGCATTAGTGCTTTATATTCTAGGACTGGAATTACTGAGTCAAAGGATTCTGTTTATTTTAGCATATGTTTTGAGATTGCTTTCCACAAATGATAGGAAACCTCTTCCTTCCACTAGCAATATATGTGAGTGCTCTGCTCCCCATAACCTGCATATTCATTTTAGGAGAATTGACATTTAATGATAATAAGTCTTCCCATCCAAGAGAGTGGTTATCTTGTTTGTCTTTAACAATA
>SJYV01019709.1:0-16032 GCA_006410875.1 Neotragus pygmaeus
AGAGAACACCCGGCTACAAGGCCTTCAGGACGGTGAACAACGAGCCCCATCCGGAGCTCACATCGGCCGCTACAGGGAAGGGCCCGATGCCCGAAAGTGCTAAGCTCCTCACGTGCCGTCCACACTGGAGCGAGCAGATGGCAGCGCCGCCTGCAAAGTGTTCACCGCCTGCATGCGGCAAAGAGCACGAAGCAAGAGCAGGCCAACAGCGCTCCAGGGCAAAGCGCGCGCAGACCCACGGGGGCAGTTCACTTGCTGACTCCCTCAACACGCTGGCAAACACTTCACACTCATTCCTGAACGTCAGGATCTAGAAGTTCTGATCTTGATCTTAAAATCCACGCCAGGAAGTTCTGCCTCCACTGGAGCACCCAAGAGTCTGCACTCATTGACTAATTGCTCGTACGTTCACACAGATCAAGACAAGGCAATCCTTTCAGCATCAAAGCTACCAACAGAGTTTCTGTCCCCTGTGAAACCCACGGCGTGTTCACACACCAGGCGGGCAGCGTCCCACGGCTTCAGAGTCCATCCTAAGACACGAGGCGGGCAGGCGGACTGGTCCGCACGCCCAGCCTGCCTCTGTCCGTCCTCCCTTCTGCTGACCAGTCCCTGAAGCCTTGGGGCGGACAGAAGGGCCCCTGCCTTCCCCTGGGCAGTGGGAGAGGTCAGGCGTGTTCCCCCTCACTCTGCTGTCCTGCTGAGTGCCCGGCTCCAGAGCACAGGGACCTCGTGAGACCCTCAGGTGCCGGGCCTCCGCTACACTTCAGGGACAGGGCGCCTCCCGACCGGGGGCTGGACACAGGCCTGGTGTGGCCCTGAAGGCTCTCAGACCCCTGGCTCTCTGGCCAGCAAACATGGATTCTCAGGTCCTGTCCAAATGACATCTCCCAGCAAAGCCTTGCTCCCCGCGGCGTCCAGCACCCCCGTACAGAGCGCACACGTGACCCCTGACCCCTGACCCTCTGGAAGACCCGCCGTGCTGCTTCGCCCTCGGGTGCCGGCACCCACAGGGAGCGCCACGCCACGCCAGGACTCTGAACCGGGCGGGGAGGCCGCCCTAAACCTCAGTGCAACATGACAAGGGATGACGGACAGAGCCTAAAGGAACAGACACACCCAGAGGAGAGGCCTGGCCCGGGACGGGGAGGCGGTCCACACAGGACAGGAGAGCGGAGGGGCCGCGGGGCGGACCGCACCCTCCCAGGGGGGCTGCTGCCCAGGCCGCCGCAGGGCCCTGGTGCTGCCGTCCCGCCTCCCGACAGAGCGCCCAGGCCGGGCACAGGTAGGAGGCTCCGTGCCTCTGCAGTCACGGCCGCGTCCCCCGCCAGCTGGGCTCCGTGAGCGGACACTCAGCCAGCTCCTCACGGTGGGTGCTCCGCAGAAGCTTCTCTGCCCCAGAAAGGAGTGAGACGAGGAGAAGAGAGCCACCCATTTCCTCCACACAGATGTCAACAGGGCAAAAGTGCGTGATCTGAAACAAGAGAACCAGAAACATAACAGATATGGATAAAGGAGAAGGCTGGGTCTGACAGCACCAAGTCCCGGGAGCGCTCTGCCTGAGGCTCAGACCGCTCACGGCTGAGGCTAAGACACAGAGCCAGGCACGAGGAGACAGCCACGGGCAGCAAGGTCGGGGCGCTGCCGCGCGTGCGGGCCCTCGTCCCGCGTGCACGCAGCACGGACAGCGTGTGAGTAGGCAACTTGGATTTAACTGCTTCTCCGACCTTGAAAGAGGTCTCACCGTTTACTGACCTTTGACCAAACTCCACAGCAACTGGCAAGACGCACAGACAAGACTCCTCTGTGAAGCGGAGAAGGTGGGACGCTGGCCCCATCTGACGGAGGAGCCGTTGGGACGGAGGGCTCCTCAGTAGCAGCTGAATTCCTAACGCAAGCTGGAAAAGCAACGCCAGACCTTGCCAAACGTGCGCCCTGCTCCGTCCCACCTAGAACCTTCTGAAAAGGTCAGAGTGCACTCACGTAACCAAGGAGACCCTTGCAGGCCCAGTGGCAGGACCCACCCGATCACATAAGACTCACTTCCAGGAAACAGCAACTCCACCACTGCTGGCACCTGAGACGGGCCAAGCTGCCCCACCGTCCACTGGGCCCGCCAAGCAGACATCCACTGCGAAAATTCCCACATCCCAAAGCCTCCCCCCAGCCCCACCGCCCCTTCCTATGGGCACCCCAAGGCCAGGGTGCCTCTCCCACAGGCATCTCTTTGCCAGAATGCCCCTCAACCCAAGCGCTGGGCCCTGCACACTGCACGAAAGCAAGCGATGTGTGTGGAAGGGAAGACCAGACGGCGGGTGTGACTGTCCACACACCTGCTCTGAGCCAAGTGCCTGGCACGTGCAGTCACCACAAACCCCGAGGAGGGGGCCGTCCCACGTGGCGGGGAGCGGACGCCGGGCCAACACCCAGGGCACCATGCAGGCGGGGCCGTGAGCGGCCCACCCACCTCCCTGCCTCCGCACCCCAGCACGCGGGGGGACACACCCTCAGCCCTGGAGAGGTGAGCGTGGCAGGAGGCAGGGAGGAGGTACTGCGGGAGAGGCTTCGCGTGCCGCACAGCTCTGCTTTTCCTCATTTCTGCCAAAGCGGCCGTGGACCACAAGGAGCCCAGGGCGGTCTTCCCAGCGCTGTTCCCGCGCACAGCCCTACAGGGAGTAAGGGGTCCTGACCCCTACACGGCACACATTACACAGTTCTACCAAGTGCAAGCTAGACCCAAAAGCAGCAGAAGTAACATAGCCGGAGTGAAAATTTAAAAATAGAGACGAGCAGAACCGACCGGGTTCCCTGGCGGTCCAGTGGTCGGGACCCGGAGCTTCCCGGGTCCGGGACCCGGCTTCCGTCCCTGGCGGGAGAGCTAGGATCCCACACGCCGCACAGCAACCGCCCACCTCCCCCCAAACAAAACTAGAGACGAAACTCGGAGACGGTCATCAAAACCGAAAGCTGATTCTTTGAGGAGATAACAAAACTGACATAAATTTAGCTAACCTGACTGAGAAAAAAAGAAGACTCGAAGAAGATAAAGACCTAAACAGACGGAAAGACGCGCTGTGCTCACGGCCTATCAGACTAAGTACCATCAGGACAGCAGTGCTCCCTGACGCGAAGCGCCAAGTCCCGGCGATCCCCGGAGAAACCCAGGGAGGCCCTCTGCCCCTGCGGCAAGCTCGCCCTGACACTCACACGGACCGGCCGGGCCCCGCGGAGCGAGAGCCCAGCTGGCGGACCCACGCTTCCAGGGGCGGCGCTCAGGCCGGGGCGGCGCGGACACACACGCCAGGGAACCACCGGCGCCCAGAAAGGAGCCCCGGCGGCCGCGGCCGCACCCCACCGCAGGGGTGTCGAGACGGTCCTGGCGGAGACTCCAGCCGCTGTCTCTAGGACAACGGCATCTCCGCTGGCACAAAAAAAGGCTGGACACGCTCCCTCACACCACACACACGTCAGTCAGAGTGGATCCCAGACCAAAACATGAGGCTTAAACTTATACACCTCCGAGGAAAGCGCGGTGCGAACGTCCTATCATGGACCTGGACTCCCAGACACGACACCAGAGACACCAAAGGGAGAAAACACAGACTCATCCTCCTCCACAGCACAGCCGCCTGCGCCTCGGAGGGCCCTCCCGAGGGGCTCCCCTGGTGGTGCAGCGTCAGGGGTCCGCCCGCCAGCGCAGAACACGCGGGCGTGGCCCCTGGTCCTGGAAGACGCCATGTGCCAAGGGGAGCTAGACCCGGGAGTCACGCCGCCGCCCGCGCGCGCCCGCCGCCCGCGCTCCGCAAGGAGAGAAGCCGCCGCGCCGGAGAGGAGCCCCGCTCACCACACCAGGGAGAGCCCGTGAGCGGCAGCAGGGCCCCAGCGCGCCCAAAACTCCACACGTTTTCAAGACGCCTACAGAATGGAGGAAAACGTTTCGTGGTCGCTTATCAGTAAGGGGTCTGCATCCAGAGTCTTCAGTGTATAGGGAATGTTTACCACTCACCACACAGACAATCTAATTGAAATGGGCAAAGGATTTCTGCAGACATCCTGTGAGGAAGGTAACACAAACGGGGAAACCCAAATCAGCAGCAGCGTGAGACCCCCCCCCAAATCCAGCAGGGCGGCCGCGATCAGAGACAGGCGGCGGCAGGCGGCGGCAGGCACGAGGCGCAGCAGCGAGCCCGCACTCTGCGGACAGGAAGGGGCGGCGCCACAGGTGCCCCGGGCGGCGAGCGGCTCCCACCCGGGGCGACCCCGCGCCAGCGATGCCGCCCCTCAGCAGACGCCCGAGAGAGCCCGCGCGCCCCCGGACACGCGTTCCCGGCCCTTCGCGGCAGCGCGGCCAGCACAGCCTAGGGCGGGCGCGCCGGGCGCTGCGCGGGCAGAACGCGGCTCAGCCGCAGCGGGCCTCGCCTCCAGGAACGCGACAGGGCACGCCCCAGCGGGAAAAGCCAGAGGCGCGCGCCCCAGGCGTGCCAGCAGCGCGACCACCAAGCCTGCGGGGACCAGGGCCGCCTAAGCAAGCGCCCGCGGAAGGGGGTCACGGGCGCGCGCCCCGGCCCGGGGGGGCGCCGAGCTGAGGGGAGCCCCGGCCCGCGCGCCGCAGCCCTGA
Source organism: Neotragus pygmaeus (assembly GCA_006410875.1). Classification (NCBI taxonomy): domain Eukaryota; kingdom Metazoa; phylum Chordata; class Mammalia; order Artiodactyla; family Bovidae; genus Neotragus; species Neotragus pygmaeus. The sequence continues at coordinate 4,619 of SJYV01019709.1, forward strand.
AGCCGCCACGGCCCGAGCCCGCGCTTCTCGCCAGAGACGCCACGGAGCGCACCGCCCTCACCACGGCCGGAGAGCGCCACGCACGGCACAGCCGGAAGCAAAACAAATGAGTGCGTTTTAAAAGAGCGCACTAATGCTTAGCGTCAACAGTCATCAGGGAATGCAGATTAAACCACACCTGGACACAGTGCACACCTACCAGAATGGCCACAAAGACGAACAACATCAGGCGTCCGCAAGGGCTGAGCCGCGGGCGCCTCCTCACTCCTGCCCTCGGGGACGGCCCCCGGGGTGCGCACGCGCACCCACGACTGGACACCCCACTCCTGGCCACAGCCCACAGGAACGCGCAGCAGCGCTCACCAAGATGCCCAAACCACCGCGGCTCAAGAGCCCAGACCGCAGACAAGCCCACAGGAGGCCCGTGACTGAAGACACGGGAGTACTACACGGTGATGGGGAAGCCAGCGACCCCTGGACCCACAGGCAGACACGCGCTCACCCCGCACAACACCCTTCACATCAAGCGCGGTCAGGAAACCCACCAGAGCGGCAGGAGTCGGGGCAGCAGTGCCCGCTGGGCCAGCACAGGGTAGCCCGCCAGGGGCCAGGGGGCTTCTACGGTTCTGCTCATGTCCCTGCTTGATCAAGGGTCTACAGGCAGGCGTGACACGAGACCCCCAAAGCGCGCGTTTCTGTACGTACGTCGTACATTAATACCATCTCCAAAACCAGTCTCCATGCTTTGGCTGAATGTCTTATTGCTACTGAATCTAATACAGATACAGTGACAGACAGCACGGAACCATAATGACGGATTTGAGCAGACCATTGCTACGAGAAGGAAAACAGAAGGGCAGCTGAGCCAGAAGTGGGGGCTCCTGGCCATTCACTGGGCCACACGCCAACAGGCATCTGGCGAGACGTGGTGTTCAAGGGGCTCACAAAGCACGAGCCAACAGCAAGGGTGAGAGCGCGACCAGGACTCTCCAAGTCTGAGCGCCAGCCTTGGAGTCTGACGGGAAGGGAGGACCTACACTCCAAGGAGAGGAATCACTCATCAGCCTGCTGAGCAGACAGCGGTCAAATTACACAGGACAGAGAACTCTCTGGTCCTTCTCAGGCAAGCACTTACCAAGAGGCTCCTGGCTGTCAGTCCAAACAGTGTCAAGAACCTACACCTCCTCGCCCACACGAGTGTGCTTCCCGGTTACTGAACAGTCTTCCTCTGTACAAGCGGTCTGGCTGATAGATACAGCCTGCTGTTCTGCAGCCTAATGAGCTAACGACTCTCAGCAATGAGCATCAACGACTGCTAACACCACCAAGCAAGAGCTCCTCTGTCTGACAGAAACCCGAACCCCAGTAATGACGAGTTTTTGCTTAATTTTTTAAAACAACAAACCAGCAGGACCTCCCTGGTGGTCCAGTGGCTAGACTCTACACTCTTAATGCAGGGTGCCCAGGTTCGATCCCTGCTCAAGGGACTAGATCCCACATGCCACACCATGGCCAGAAAAAAAAGGAAAGAGAAACACAAATAATTTGTAAGAAACGTTATTTAACCTAACATACCCAAAGTATGTACTTCAACATGCAGACAATGAGCTTAAAGCATTCGTGTGACGCTCCCCTCACCCCCGCACCGAGCCTTGGGAATCCAGCGCGCACTCCGCCTGCAGCGGGCTCCCCGCACAGCCCCACGTCTCACCCGCTGAGGAGCTGCCCGCGGCAAGCGGCTGTCACGCGGGAAGGCTGCAGCTGCAGACCTCAGGCGTCGGTGGCAAGGAGCAGAGGACAAAGGGGCGTAGTGCACAGCATCGCAAGGGTGGGGCCAGCAAGAGTAACGCTGCGGGGAACTTGTGACAGACAAACCAATCTCTCCAAAACGTAACAGCAAGAGAAAAACAGCGACATGGAACTCAATTACTGAGAATTAACAGATGCATATCAAGGGTAGTGCAGGTGATGGCATTCCAGTGGAGCTCTTTCAAACCCTGGAAGACGATGCCGTGAAAGTGCTGCACTCAATATGCCAGCAAATTTGGAAAACTCAGCCGTGGCCACAGGACNCAGACTTAAAGCCAGGCCTGGGCTCCATCTCACAGGTCACAGTCTTTCTGCTGAGCCGTGCTTTGTCTGGAAGGAGAGCACTGCTTCACCCGGCTACAGGCCCTGCTGCTCTCCCGACCCTTCCTTGGCCATGCCCCACCAGGTGGCCCACCTCACTCCCCATCAGGGACTGCCTGAGCCACCCCTGAAATCATGTAATGTGCTGGTCACCGAACATTGGACTGTCCAACGGCCCTGTTGCAGAATAACATCAGGAATGATGTGAATTTTCTCTTCTCTTGTCTCATTCGGATTCAGATTTGCCCATCTCCTGCTTGTTCCCAGGATATTGTCATGTCAAGCATATGGAAACGGTTATGTTTTGTAAATCACTTTTAATCATGAATGAATGTGTATCAAAGGGCTAAAGGCTTCTAAAGTCACTAGGCCTTCATCCTCTGGGGTCTGTGGTATGACGGGCATCCTTAGTTTCTGCCATCCCAGCTGTCAGACTCATGGTCAGGGACCTTGCCAGTGATCTTCACCATACTTGCTGCCCCTTCCGTGCGACCTAGAATAGAACTCAGTAAGGCTGCATTGATTTCGTAGGAAGCCAGGCAAGCATTTTATTTTCCTTTCATTCCAGGTTTGTTGGCTCCCACCTGCGAGATGGCTAAAGGCCATCATTTTTGTGGGGAGGATTAATTAGAATAGATTCCTTTGACTCAGGCTGCCAATAAAACCTGCGGTCCTCGGCTATCAATTTATGATGCTGAGCAGGAAATGATGGGTTCCCTAACAGGCTCTGAGAAAGTTGTGGTGACAGGCATTTTGATGCCCAGGGGGTTAATCGTGGCAAACAGAAAAGAGAAGGAATGTGTGAGGCGATTGGAGGGGGAGCATAGGGAAGGGAGATAGTACTAGGGCTACCGTGATGCGGCGAATGAGGAGAGACTCTCATTTCCTATGAACGATGTGGCTGAGAAATTGAAAGGGACACCTGTGAACTTTGGAGGCCGAGACAACTGTGAGCAAATTAATAGCTAGATATCAGAGACGTTTTGTTCTTATGCAGATAACTGAGCTCTGAAGAGAGAGATCACTGGTCCTTCAACTTTCCCGTCGTCTCAGAATCCAGATTATGTTCAAGTTCTCACTCTTTTCCCCCCAGGTGACCTGTCACTTTAATTCAATTCAACAAACATTTATTAGCACCTGCTGTGGTGGTGAGAGGGCCAGGGCATGAAGGGGACACAGGAGCAGAAGGCATGCCTCATTCTCTTAAGGGGTTTATCATATGTGCGCAGGCCTTTTTAAAAGGTAGATTATCTTTTAGAGCAGTTTTAGGTTCACAGCAAAACTAAGGGGAGGTACAGAGATTTCCTGTATCTGCCCTCCCCCCACACATGCAGTCACAGCCTTTCCCACTATCAACACTGTCCACCAGAGGGGGACATTTGCTATACTTGATGAACCTGCACATCCCACCACCCAAAGTCCATAGTTTATATGGACTTATATATAGTTTATATCAGCATTCACACTTGGTATCGTGCAGTCTGCAGTTTTGGACAAATGTGTGATGACATATATCCACCGTTATAAACATCACAAAGAACAGCTTCACGTTCCTAAAAATCCTCTGTACTCTGCCTCCCCATGGACCCCTACCAACTACTGATCTTTTTATTCTCTCTATAATTTTACCTTTTCCAGAATGTCATGTAGTTGGACATTGGTTAGACATCATTGTATATGGCTACAATATACAGCCTTTAAATACTGGCTTCTTTTACTTCCTCCATGTATTTTCATGGCTTGATAGCTCATCTCTTTTTAGCACTGAATAATATCCCATTATCTGGCTGTTGTTGTTCAGTCGCTAAGTTGGATCCAACTCTTTTGGAATCCTATGGATTGTAGCCTGTCAGGCTCCTCTGTCCACGGAATTTCCCAAATAAGAGTACTNGGCATCACGGACTCAACGGGCGTGAGTCTGACTGAACTCCGGGAGTTGGTGATGGGCAGGGAGGCCTGGCGTGCTGCGATTCATGGGGTAGCAAAGAGTCGGACACGACTGAGCGACTGAACTAAACTGAGCTGATCAAGGGTAAAGAAGAGGCCATGTTTTGTCCCAAACTTGAAATAAGAAATCCGATCAGTGACTGAGCGTTTACTGCCTGAAGGAATACTTGCTCTAACTGAAATAGTCACATATGAGATACAGCTGCTGCTGCTGCTAAGTCGCGTCAGTAGTGTCCGACTCTGTGCAACCCCATAGACGGCAGCCCACCAGGCTCCCCCGTTCCTGGGATTCTCCAGGCAAGAACACTGGAGGGGGGTGCCACTTCCTTCTCCAATGCATGACAGTGAAAAGTGAAAGTGAAGTTGCTCAGTCGTGTCCAACTCTGCGAGACCCCATGGACTACAGCCGACCGGGCTCCTCCATCCATGGGACTTTCCAGGCAAGAGTACTGGAGTGGGGTGCCATTGCCTTCTCCGGAGATAGAGCTAAGAACCGCTTAAAAATACTTAAGGGTGGACTCGGGGGTGCTCATGAGGAGACAGCTGACTCGGGGGACAAGAACATGGGTTGTGTCTGACCACCATGTCTACACCTGAGTAGGTCGGAAAAAGGTCCACAATAGAAGTTCTAACGTATCTACGTGGGCACGTGTCTGCATACACAATAACTACAATGCTGGTAGCCTGCCAAGAGAAGAACCGAGTGCCTGGAGGACAGGAGAGGGGGATGTCTCACTCCATACTTCTAGAATCTGAACCATGAAACTAACTCATCTACTCAAACTCAAACACACGTGCCTGGACTCCACCCACCACGGGACCAAGCGTGCTCACTGGCCCCCGCTCCCCTCCAGCTTTCACCCAGCCACTCTTCACCCAGCAGCCATGGTCGTCTTTTTAAAACGTGAATTTCTAAAACAATCCCCCGCTGATGTCTACAGCACTCAGGAGACCACCAACATGTCACCACAGTGACAAGGCCCTCAATGACCCAGCCCCCGCCTGTCCGGCTTCAGCTCATGCCGCTTGTCCCTGCTGACCAGTAATATCAGCGTTGTACAAAGGATACAGATTCACCCAGCTCATAGCCAAGGAAGCTGGGACGTCTGTAAAACAAACACCACCTGGCTACCGAAAACGTTAAGAGACACAAGCCCACGAGATGATCTGTGAAAGGAAAGTGCACACAACACACACTCACTGATTAGCACCACTCGAGGCACCAACTTGCACACTCAGACCAGAAGCAAACAGGCGGCAAGCATTCGGCATTCTTACGCTACCAGGTCTCAGCTGCTCTTGGAGCTGCTGTTGCTCCCGAGTCACCCGGTCATGTGAGACTTGTTGCGGCCCCAGGGACTGCAGCGCGCCAGGCCTCCCTGTCCCTCACCATCTCCTGAAGTTTGCCCAAGTTCATGTCCATTGCACCAGTGGTGTCATCCAGCCATCTCATCCTCTGATGCCCTCTTTTCCCTCTGCCCTCAATCTTTATCAGCATCGGGGACTTTTCCAATAGGATGGCTGTTTGCATCAGATGACCAAAATACCGGAGCTTCAGCTTCAGCTTCAGTCCTTTCAACGAGCATTCAGGGTTGATTTCCCTTAAGACTGACTGGTTTGATCTCCTTGCTGTCCAAGGAACTTTCAGGAGTCTTCTCCAGCACCGCAGTTCAAAGGCACCAATTCTTTGGCATTCTGCCTTCCTTGCAGTGCAGCTCTCACAGGCGTCCGTGACCACAGAGCCGGCCACAGCCTCGCCGACGCCGACCTTTGTGGGCAGAGCAGCGTCCGCTTCTCAATGCGGTGCCCAGGTTTGCCACAGCTTTCCTGCCAGGCAGCAGTCGTCGTCTGGTTTCACGACTGCAGTCACCATCCGCAACGGTTCTGAGCGCAAGAAGAGGAAATCTGTTGCTACTTCCACCTTTTCCCCTTCTGTTTGCCATGAAGCAATGGGGCCGGATGCCATGATCTTAGTGTTTTTAATGCTTACTTTTAAGCCAGCTTTTTCACTCTCCTCCTTCACTCTCATCAAGCAGTTCTTTAGTTCCTCTTTGCTTTCTGCCATTACAGTGATATTTTTCTAACTTTGCTAAAATGCCAATTTTTTTTCCTTCTGAGATGTACAGCCGAATTTTGCCCTTCCATTTCACATCTCATCTCCTTAGGACCTTACGCGAGCTCATCTTCCTCAAGGAGCTTCTCCCAACCAAGTCTGCCTACAGCAAGCAGCACACAGCCAGGCCTTCTCTTGTTTACTCTCGACTGACTCCATGTCACTTCCTGCTTGGTGTTTGCTCTATTACACTGTTAAATTTTGTGAAATCAGACAGCAACCTCATAAACTTGCATATCCTCTTACACAGTATCTAGACTAGCACCTCACGGCTCAACACTGCCTACAGACCCCTTGGAAACAACACTTTAAACACACCCTGATCAGAACTTACAAATCTATTAAAAGCGGGATGCAGAAAGCAGTCCAAAAACTGTCCCAAAGAAAATATCAGCTGACAGTTCTGTTAGTGGCAAAGTGACTTACACAGGAAATGCCACCTTCGAAGAGTTAAAAGAACCACTTCAATTTTTGCTCTTTAAAATCCAAAACCACTGAAGAGTTTTTTGTTTCTGTTTTAATAAAGGAAAATACCACAAGTTAAATAAAGTGGGACAGCAAGTGGGCAGCTCTGGAGCTGATGCCCTCTGCAGCACACCTGCAAAGCCTGAACAACGGGGCCCCCCTTGCCACTGCCTGTGTGGTCTGCTGGGAGCAAGGCCAGCTGGACCCAGACCACCCGCTCACCGAGACAGCAGCATCCATCACACGTGGAAAGTCCAATGAACGTTAAGACCATAATGTTCCTATCGAGGAGAGCCCAAAATATGGTTCCCATAAGCTAAATTAGTCTAAAAGACGAACTCAATTAAAATGCGGTCAAATATACAAACCAGCTTTGTGATACAACGGGAAGCAGAGGCAGGAAGTGGGGCTCTGGCCCTAATGCAGCGCTGACCACGTGCGGGGTCTCCAGCAGCTGAGCTACCCACAGATGTCCTTCTGGGCCTTGGGGCTGGGGCACGTGCACTGCCCTTGCCGACCTCTGTGATGATCCGGAACCACAAGCTGCACAGGAAGACCTGAGACGGGCAGCCCTTCCCACAGGAGAGCGGCACTGCTAGCGCGCGTGCGGCTTCTCGAGGTTCGCTGTAGGTGTCTCTGATTGCTGGATGCAGAACAGACTCCCCTCTCCTCTTATCAAAGACCAGCCAAAGGCAAGGACAGGAAAGAGAAACACGCACCCCACCTGCAGACACTTGGAACCGCGACACAAAACACGGCTAGGAAGAAGACAGAGGCGAAGGGAACCCGAGTCACTCCACGGAGCAGAGGAAGGGGGGACCCGCTGCCGAGGAGCGGGCTGACCGGCGGAGCTGTGGAAAGGGTCTGAGAAGGGACATGGCGCAAAGCTCCAAGTACGGCCCGCAGCCCCTCCGCACACTCAGACGAGCACTTCTGCGCAGCCACAGGCACCAGAAGGCACCACGCTTGGGGCGAGCGGCTCAAGGAGAGCCAGCGGTGGACGCCTCGGGGAACGCAGGGCGGCAGGGCAAAGGGAAGCCCATCCCTGCCTCCCTGCCCCTATTCTGGCTCCAACAGCCATCCAACCAGGCAGACAGAAGGCCGCCCTCTAAGGAAACTAAGCCAGAGGGAGCAACGGCTGGAGAAGAGCCAACAAACAACGCCAGCCATCACCCTCCAGTGAAAGCCGCACGGAAACAAGCCCCCGGAACCCTCGGCTTCCCATTTTTAGTATTTTATTCATAAGGATGAATACACAGCCAAGGAGCACCAGACACTGGAAGAAGGGTTTCCAGCATGAAAGAAAGAAACCAAAACACAGCAGAGAGGAATACACGGCAAACAGAAAACGTGCAGGAAACAAAGTCTTTTTACTTTTCAAAATTTTAACTGTAGTGTCAAAAACCGAAATTAAGAGATAAGCAAAGATGCTGTATACATAAAACAAGAACAGGAGGCATTTAAAAAGGAACAAAAACCAGTAAAGAGCACGATGACGTGGAAGAGGCTGAAGCTTTTAACAAATCGGAAAATTATCAGAAATACTCTCAAAAAGAACAAAAAGATCAAGACATGATGAAAAGATTTTAAAAATTAGAACATTAAATACAGGAAGTCCAACATTCAAAGAAACTGGAAAAAGAGGGCTGGTAGAGAACTATCTCAAACACACAACACAAAAACGCCTGTAAATTCAACGACCTCGGTCCCCAGATCCCAGGCTACTGAGTGCTCTGCAGGGCGAATGAAAACGCACTACAACAAAGGCATTTCATGAAAACGAGGAAAATCAAGGATGCAAGGATCCTAAAAGTTTGATGTGGGAATATACTTACGAATAATTGATAATCAGGCTGCCGAGCTCCCCAGCCGTTAGTCCTGCTCTCACTGTGGAGGACGTGGGTTCAATTCCTGGTCAGGGAACTAAAATCCCACAAGCCATACAGTGCAGCCAAAAAAAAAAAAAAGAATCAAACTATAGCGTCCTCAACAGCAACAACAGAGACTATGAGATACTGAGATGCCGAGCCCAGCCAAACTGACTCTCTAACTGTGGCGGCAGAATGAAAACTTTCCAACAGGCGAGTCCCAAAGTCTTGGTCCCAGCAACTACTTACTGGGAAGCTCCTGCAGACTGCTCACCGCCCCAAACAAGTGAGCACACAGGGAGTGCCAGAGGCAAGGAGGCGGGCAGAGCCCCAGGGCGGCCCTCGGCTGGGCTGGAGCACTGTGGCAAGGGCTGCTGAGCCGACAAGGCTGAGGGGTGAAAAGTTAAATGAAGGAGCACTTTACAGAATGAAAGGAAATGCAAATTAAACCACATCTGGGCACACTACACACCTCGGGAATCAGGCAAATGAAAAATACAGCGATTATTAATTCCAGGGGAAAAAAAAAATGTCTGTACAAGGGAAGAAATCAAATTGTGTTCCACCGTCCAGCTCAGCAAGGCACAACGACCTGAACAGACTGACGAAGATCCTGACACGGATTTAACCACGACTGTGCGTTACCTAAACCAGCGAGAGCACAAGAAAACTGAACCTCAGCGGGAGCCAGCAGATAACCCATAAAACTGGTGAACAGAGATAAGACAGCCCAAGCGTATTGCTTAGTAACACAAAGTGAAAGTGAAAGCCGCTCAGTGGTGTCGACTCTGCGAACCAGAATTCTCCAGGCCAGGGAACGGGTGGCCATTTCCTTCTCCAGGGGATCTTCCCAACTCAGGGGTCGAACCCAAGCCTCCCACACTGCAGGCAGACCGTTTACCAGCTGAGCCACCAGGGAAGCCCCATAAGGTAAATGCTACAGAGAGTCAAGAGGCTGCTGCCTCTAGAGAGGACGCAGCTTCTGTGCCACCTTCAGGCACTACCTGACTTTCAACCATGCGCGTGTCCATGTCTCTTAAGAAACACATGAGACTCGCAGCAGCCACCCTGCTAGAAACGCAGAGGATTTTCCCGGGAAGGCCCTCCTGCTGAAAGGCAGCATTTTGCCGGGTCAAAAGCCTGAGGTGACTCTGAACACACACCAAACCGAAGGAGCTCCCACTCAGCAATTCACAGAACGGAAGACAAATTCCAAAAGCGCGTTTCAAAATCCACAAAACAGGGGGGCTCTCTTCAGTGTGAAAAAGTGGTGACCTTTTTCTAGGTTGAGGAAAGAAAAAGTAAATATGCAGCCAGATAAATTTCAAATGTCCACCTTCCGGTGTAATCATCTGGCCATTAGAGAACCCTGACACAGTGGCCATTTCCCTGATTTAGTGGCACCACTTGACCCCATGCCTAGCCACTGTCCAGCAGTCCCTCCACGCCCTAACATGCACCTCCATAATAAACACCGAGGATCAGCCACCGAAGCCCAGAGCTTCCATCAGCTTCGAGTGACCACCACAGATACAGCTCAAGGGGCTCTGCAGCCAGACCACTGCATCCGTCTTCTGCACAAGTTCTGTGACCTGGGGCTTCACTGTGCCTGTTCCCCACTGTACCAAAGGGCACAGCAACCGTACCCTCCTCAAAAATGACTGTCAGACTTCAATGAGGGAATTCAGGCAGCTAAGGCAGGGTTGGACACAGGTAAGGGCTTAGGAAACACAGGCTTGTCATTGCCACTGGCTCGGGCAAGCCCTCTATTCAAGGCTGCCTGTGGAATCAGTGACGTCTGGGCCAATGTGTTCATCGATTATCAATTAAAAACCTACTATGTGCCAGACACCAAACAAGGGCTTACTGGATAACTGGCTGGGCCGAGTCACCCAATCGCTCCCAATCTCGTTTCCCGCGTCAGTTAGACAGGAAACGGCAGCAGGGCTGCAGAGCAGAGGCGGCTGGGAGGACTCACCTCAGGGCCTGGGTGCCGGGGACCCAGACGATGCCCGGGCGGTACCGTGATCACTGCTCATCTTCTCTCCGACAAGTGACTGGCGGTTATCTAATTCACCGTTTCCGTTTTGCTCGGCCTAACACACTCCTTGAGTGTTGCAGGTGCTAACAAATACTCCTCCCGTTGAACTCAAGAACTTTCTTGCACGTTCTCAGTTTACTTACATCCACACCCCCCAAAAATGCGAGAGAGAAATAAAGAAACGTTAAAAGACTGAGCATTACCTGGATAAAAGTACAGGTCCTACACACCAGATTACTGTAACAGGGTCTCATCACACACCTTGGCTTCCTGATCTTTAGAAGTCCCCGCGGTTATTACTACACAGAAAACCTGGAGTAATTCCACAGAAAAACTGCTAGGTCATCACTTTCTTCCAAACTGGTCCCTCGTGTCAGCCCGGATAGCGCCGTTCCTGCCTTTCCTCAAGGCACACCGCCTCCCGCCGGCTTCTCCCTGCTGCGGGAAGCTAGTGGTCCATCTTAGAGTTTGCTTTCTCCGCTGCCACGAGCTAGGGAAAACTACTCTCGAGAGCGAGCAAAGGGGAGGCCAGAAACGTTAACAAAGGGAGGGCAACTTTTCGCACCCGAAGCCCGCGTGAGCGGTCTGCCTGGAGATGCACCGAAGTCGTGCGGCCGGACGCCTGACAGCCACGGGGCCGACAGCTTTGTCCGGGGAGAAGAGCGCCGGCCCGGCCAACTTTTCCTTCAAGACCCAGCCATCCTCTCCGGAACAAAGTGAAAGGTCAGCGGGCGCGGGAGCGGCGCCGGGAGCGCACGGCTTCGCGTCGCCCGCGCCGCCAACTTGGCGGGCTCGCCCCACTTTCCCTCTGTCCTCCGCCCCTCCCGCGGAGCGCCCGGTCGCGGCCCGA
>SJYV01019710.1:9730-22850 GCA_006410875.1 Neotragus pygmaeus
CCCCCGCCCCAGCCCCGAGCACACAGACGAGACAGGCCAGACCCCCGGGACGCAGTTTGCAGGCCATGCGGGCAGCAAGACAGGGAGGGGACGCGCCCAGCACGCCTGTCACACCCAAGGGCCCGAGCGGGGATGGAGGCGCCCACAGCACGCGCGCCAGCCGCCTGGCTCTGCCGCTTCCCCAAACAGGAGGCCCTGAGCCATGCACATGGCCGCCTCCACGCTGAGAGAGTGGACAGAGCACCCCAGCTGGCAGACTGTGACGCGCTTCTCCAGACTCGCCCATCCTCGGAGCACCGCAGCAAGGAGGGGGCTCCGCATGTGGGAAAGCCCGGGGCACGCACCTCCCGCAGCAGGCGCGCCTCCAGCAGCTCGTGGTAGGCCTTGGCGGACTCCTCAAATCGGTCATGCTTCTGTAGGTCCAGGGCCTTGTGGTACAAGGCAAAAGCCTCTGCTTCCTGAAAAACCAAGACGGGAGGCGTTTTCCGAGGGCACAGAGGTGCGTCTCTTCAAGCCGACCATGCGTGCGGGAGCTGTACTCCAGGCCGTGTGAGCCGGCCTCGCTGCGGTGGAGACGGTCCTGAGGCCCCACCCTCCCAGGAGCTGACTGCTCAGCGGCCCCCCAGGTGGACACAAGCAAGGTGGGCTCAGCTGAGTCCGGGCACCAGCAGGCAGCACACCGAGGGCACGGCCCGAGCAAGGCCATGGTTCCAGGAGCCCCACTGACACCTTCTGGGAGGGTGGCCACATCAGCCCAGGAAGGAAATGAGACTCCAGGGCCAGCTGCAGAGGAGCGCGTGGCCACACACCTGTGCCTCCTTCGTCTGGGTCTTGTGACTCTTAAAGCTTCCTTCATGATCATCTTCGACTGTGGAGCTGGCATTTAAGGCTGCGATTCGAATCTAGAGGCAGAGGAGTGAGGGAGGAGAAGAGCTGCTTTTAGATAAAACGTGGCTCACCTCATCAATAACCTACAAGGCGCACAGCTCTCTGCAGCACACTCCACCTCAAACAGCGAGGCCTCCCCAGATGTGGGGCTGAATGGCAGGTGGCCCCCCAAGGAAAGGGGCCTGGAGCACTCTGAAGGGACCACGCCAACCTGCTTAGGGAACGCGTCCACTACAGAAGGGCCAGGCTGGGGACACCCAGCAACGGCCTGACGCGGCAGAAGACCCAGGCACCGGAAAAACAGCCTCCAGTGACAAGGGCTGTCTCTCTCTGCCACAGAGATGCGGTCCTGCCAACCACCCACAGGAGGGCGGACACCCACACCCTCGAAGGTGCCCACAGCCCCACTCGGACAGCCTTCAGGGCCCCCAAGAACCCGCCCCTCGCCCCAGAGGGAGGCCAAGCACCAGCACATACCATGGTCAGAGCCTCTGGCACGGGCAGCTGCGGCGGGCAGGGCCAGCCCACTCGGCTCCTGAGGAGGGAGCAGGACAGGCTGAGGGGGGCCAGGAAGAGCCAGGCCCGGGGACCCGGGCACACAGGCGCACACGCCTCAGGACGGCTCTGCGGTCTGCCACCTGCCACCTGGGGAGCCNGGGCAGCTGCGGCGGGCAGGGCCAGCCCACTCGGCTCCTGAGGAGGGAGCAGGACAGGCTGAGGGGGGCCAGGAAGAGCCAGGCCCGGGGACCCGGGCACACAGGCGCACACGCCTCAGGACGGCTCTGCGGTCTGCCACCTGCCACCTGGGGAGCCCCTGGCCTAGGGACGGAGCGCCCGCCCGGCCAGACAATTGGGGACACGGAGGAGAGAGCCTGACACGCCCCCAGGGCTCGCTGCTCAGCACAGTAGTAGATTGACAGTTATTTCTTTAAAAGTTGAATACAATGGAAACACAGGCAGCAGGTAGAGACCAGGTCACCCGCCGGGATGGGGAAGGTGAAGGAGGAAGGCCTGCGCTAAGACTGGGGTGCAGGCGGTGGAGGGTGGGCAGGGGCCTGGAGGGCAAGAGGGCAATGTAAGAGAAAAAACTATGCGGAATACAAAGGAAAAACTTAGAGGCAGGCAGAACAGTGTGAAACCTGTAGAAATTTCACAGACTGGTGAGGACTTGGAGAAATCCGACCCTCACACCCTGCAGATGGGAACGAGAGCAGTGAAGCCTGCTGGCAGTGGCAGCTGCTCAGTGCTAGAGGCCGCTCCCAAGGCAAACAGAGACATGTCCACAGCAAAACACACCCACGAATGTACACAGCAGCATTCTGCACGGCAGACTCCAGGCGGGAGCAACTCAAACGCCCATCAGCTGGTGAGTGGACACAGAAGATGTGGGCTGCCAGACAGCCACTGGGTTATCATTCGGTCATAAAACAGGCCCGTCAGCTGGCGAATGGGCACAGAAACTGTGGGCTGCCCAGACAGCCACTGGGTTATTGTTCAGTCGTAAAACCGACCACAGTGCAGCACCTGCTGCCACCTGCGTGAACCATGAGGGCACAGCCACTGAAAGAAGCTGCCACCTAAGCCACAGGCTGCCGAGCCCACTCACATGCCCGTCCAGACGCCGCCAGGCCGCAGCAGCAGGAGGGAGGTGGGGCCGGGGAGAGGGACAGGTGCGGCGGCTCCTGCCGGGAGCAGGGCCCCTTTCTGGGGAGGGGACAGAGCTGGGTGGACACGACCACGCTCGTGGATCTGTGGGGTCTGGTAAAGGAAGACAGGGCAGGAGCCTGACTGTGGTGGGGGTGCCGGGGGCATGCCCCCGGGGGAAGCCCACAGAACTGAGCCCTCAGGGTCCTCCAGCGGGCAGCAGGGTGCCGGGGAACCCCGGGCTCCAGCGACGCAGCACCATCAAATGCTCCGGGGAGGGCAGAGCACGGCGCCAGGAAACGGTCTACCTGGGGGTCAGCACAGAGCCCCGCGTGAGCCCTGCAAGCAGTGTAACTGAGCCTTGGCAGGGACTGAATGCGTGACCACGACTCCCGCCAACAGAGCTCACAGCTGCGACCTCCACATGGGCTCTGTGTTCTCCAAGGGCTCTTACAGGAAGGAGAAAGTACAGTCTTCTTCACAGACAAAGAAGACACAACCCCACTAGGTTGGTAGCTATTTCATCTCCTGGTTTCTACATCTAAACAAGCAAAGCATGCTGCCAACTAGCTCTGGAAATGTGGCTTCACCATAAACTACGCTGTGATGGACAGTGATCGCCCAACAGCCAGGGGGTGGGGGAGGGGCATGGTAGGGACAAGAGCAAAGTAGAGACCATAGCGCATGCCAAGGGATTTGTTATCGTCCGGAACACGGGTCTTTCAAAACTCAACTGCTTATTTGTGCATCACAGCGAAAATCATCCGAGGAGTTAACCTCATAGAGCCTGGCACCCCAGGCTATTTGGGAGAACACTGACATTTCTTCTTCGAATTCTAGGAACTTTATACGCATCTTATTTGCGAATATAACATACCTACCAATTCAGAGGGGACACGTAAGGGAGAAATGGACATTTCATGTGGCCAAATAGAAGAAAACTTCATAAGTGGAATACCTATGCCTGTCTCCACAAAATGTATACAGGTAACAGAATATATTCATAGTGGAAAATAAAGTATTCAGAATATGAACATTTCTAAAATCTTACCCCATGGGTAGAACATGTTTGTGTTATTTTGGCCTAAAATGCATAACATCTCTCTCATCATGAGAAAACAGCAGACAAGCCTAAAATGAGCAATATTAGACAAAAAGTAGGCACCCCGCTCCAGTACTCTTGCCTGGAAAATCCTACGGATGGAGGAGCCTGGGAGGCTGCAGTCCATGGGGTCGTGAAGAGTCGGACACGACTGAGTGACTTCACTTTAACTTTTCACTTTCACNAAATATATAAATAAAAAGAAAAATGAAGTTAAGCATGAAACTGTTCATGTCAACCCCACTGCCAGGGAAATAAAACAGAGATGTACATCAAGGCCCCCATGAAAATGTTTATAGCATATTCTTTCATAATAAACTCAAATCCAGAACAATCTAAATGTCTGTCCACTGATCAAAGGATAAACAAATTGTGGTGTATCCGTACAGTGGCTCACTACTCAGTAATAAAAAGCAACATCTACAGACCACTGCAACAACTCCAGATCACTGCAACAACACCAATAAACCTTGAGAGCATTTCATTAAGTGAAAACAGTCAGACACAGAAACCAAGTATGATGTGTTTCAATTCCCATGATATTCTGCAAAAGAAAAAACTATAAACAAAGAAATCAGATTAATGGGAGCAGCAGTTGGGAGTGGGTAGTGGAGGGGGATTGACTTTGAAGATAAGAAAACTCTTTGGAGTGACCCAATTTTTCTATATCTTCATTGTGATGGTGATGAAACAACTGTATTCAAGTGTCAACACTCATCAAGCTCTACACTTTAAAAAGGTAAATGTTACTGTATAGATATTAGAACTCAATAAACTTGACTTTAAAAATTGATGAATATAGGCTTCCCTGGTGGCCCAGTAGATGAGAATTCACTGCCAATGCAGGGGACATGGGCTGGATTCCTGGTCCAGGAAGATTCCACATGACTTGGAGAATTAAGCCCATGCACCAGTACTACTGAGTCCTTGTGTTGCAACTACTGAAGCCCATGCACCGTAGCCTGTGCTCCTCACCAAGAGAAGCGACCACGGTGAGAAGCCCACACACTGCAACAGAGTAGCCCTTGCTCACTGCAACTAGAGAAAGACCACACAAAGCATTGGAACTAGAGAAAGGCCACACAAAGCATTGCAACTAGAGAAAGCCCATGCAAGGCAACAAAGACCCAGTGTAGCCAAAAATAAATGAAATTAAATTTTAAAATTGATGAATAAAATTAATCAGAGCACAGAAATTCTATATTCTCCTATTCTCCCCAAAACATTACTGGGACAGATTATATGCTAATTGCTCTTCATATGGCTAAAACCTATTCAGGTATGCCTATGTGTTTCATGGAGACTACAGCTATATTTTACATGGTGAAGAAAAAGAAGTAGGGAAAGATGAGAAATACTTCCAGCCTGGAAGTATTTGGAATTTTAAAATGAGAACAGTTTATTTTATTCACACAAAAGGAAGCCCTGCCTTTCTCCTTCGACTGGAATGGAAAAGTGATGGGAACTGGAGCAGCATTTCGGACCATGAAATGGAAACTATTTGTGGAGGATTACAAAGTGAAAATACAGAGGGAGTTTGGGCCAGGCCTGGTTAACTTCATAAAGGAAACAACATGGATCTTTATGAGGGAGAAAGAAATATCAGCCTTGTTTAAGTCATCATTAAATTTACTCCAGCCAAACAGATCCCCTAAACAGTACATTGTTGTTTATATGTATTAGTATAACTGATTCACTTTGCTGAACAACAGAAACTAACACGAACATTATAAAACAAAGGTACTCCAAACAAACAACTCTGTTGTTGAAGTCAAAGAGGCCAGTTGTCCTTCACAGTGACTGGGTAACCAAGGCATGGGCAGACTGTGGAGGGCTGACCATCCTGTGCCTCCACTGGGGTGGCTGGGGCTGATTCAGGTCAGCAGTGGCAACGACTGGAGTAGGAAACGGGAACCCACTCCAGTATTCTTGCCTGGAAGATCCCAGGGACAGAGGAGCCTGGTGGGCTACAGTCCATGGAGTCGCAAAAAGTAGGACACGACTGAGCACACACACATACGTGCCTTTCCTAAAAGTAAGCTTTCTGTAAAACATTTGAAAAATTTAAAAATATATCAATAGGTGGCAGCCTAGTCATTCTGTTAAAATCAATCATTGCAGTCGCGGATTGTTTTTATAAGCCTGTAAGAGCCAGAAGGTGGCTCTCTCTGATAGGTGGAGTTCCTCCCTGCTTCCTTTAGCCCAGCCTGACTCCTTGCAGGAAACTGTGGATACTGTGTATCATAACATACCAATTGCACATCTCTATTAGAAAACAAAACCACTTACACCCACACAGTTTATTATTCAGTTCAGTCGCTCAGTCGTGTCCGACTCTTTGAGACCCCATGGACTGCAGCATGCCAGGCTTTCCCGTCCATCACCAACTCCCGGAGCTTACTCAAACTCATGTCCATCGAGTCGGTGATGCCATCCAACCATCTCATCCTCTGTCGTCCCCTTCTGCTCCTTGTATTATTTACTATGTATTATTTATTATTGTCTTTACCAAGTCTTTGCTGTTCTAGGAAACTCCTGCAAAATCAGACTTCTTCCCAATAGGTGGCATCAAACAGCTGTTTACTCCCCAGGACTCTCTGGAAACCTTTGCTGTCCACCAATCTTTAATTATTACTATTTCATAATCTTTGCAAATTGTTTTCAAGTCTTCATATTGAAAGACTCACCTTAAACAAAACCCTCAAAATGTCATAAGTATCTGGACTTTGCCCCTCGCTTTGAGCTGCTACTAGGACTTAATCTAGGTAGTTATGTATGTCCTTCATGGTGGTGAGCAAGCAACTGGACTTTACCTGATTAACTGTTGTGCTGTGTGTTAGTCACCCAGTAATGTCTGACTCTTTGTGACACCATGTACTTGGCCCACCAAGCTCCTCTCTCATAGGATTTTTCTGGGCAAGAATACTGAAGTGGGTTGCCAGTTCCTTCTCCAGGGGAACTTCCTGACCCAGGGATCGAGCCGGGGTCCCTCACAATGGAGACAGATTCTTTGTTACTGAGCCAACAGAGAAGCCCTGCCTGATTGAAAATTTATTTTATTGATAACTGAGAAGAGCCAGCATTTGTCAATATATGTCAATATAACCCTGAGCACTCAAGTGTTTTCCAGGGTTTTGCTGCTCCAAATGTAAGGTCTGTTAAAATGCAGAGCCTCGGGCCCCACCCCAATCCCATAGAACCAGACTCTGCACTTTAACATGGTGTCCTGCTGATGCTGTGCTTCCTTCAGGCAATGAAGTCTGAAGTGTGTCATTCTCAGGGCATTACCTCATTCTCTTCTAAAGAATGAGTGCAAACCAAACTTTTTGTTTCTTCTACTTTTAGTTGAAATTTATCTAGTTAGTATGAAAACCAACAGAATAGAAAAAAGATGGAAAGGATGGATGGAATTTTTGAGTATTTAGAGAAACATATCTGCTGAAGTCATTTAGATATTAGAAAAAAAAAAAAAAAAGAACAACCTCTGCCAGTGTTTCCTGGGAGATACCTATGAAACAATGGATGATGAGTGGTATATCATAATGTATGGAGCCACAGTCAACAGGGGCTTCCTTTGTGGCTCAGCTGGTAAAGAATCCACCTGCAGTGCAGGAGATCTGGGTTTGATCCCTGTGTTGGGAAGATACCTTGAAGAAGGGAAAGGCTACCCAGCCCAGTATTCTGAATTCCATGGACTGCATAGTCCATGGGGTCGCAAAGAGTCGGACACGACTGAGCGACTTTTACTTCACTCAGTCAACAAGCACATGAAAATATGTTCAACATCACTAATCATCAGGAAAATGCAAGTCACAACTGCAACATGACTTCAAACCTGTCAGAACGGCTATCATTGAAAACACAAAAAGTAACAAGCGTTGGTGAGGATGTAGAGAAAAGGGAATCCTTGTGCCCTNTGGTGGGCTGCCGTCTATGGGGTCGCACAGAGTTGGACACAACTGAAGCGACTTAGCAGCAGCAGCATGGCCAAGAAGTTAACAAAACACTGAATAACTTTAAGGACCAGGGTTGTGACTATGTAGAAAAGTGACAGTTGAGTTAATAATATTGTATCGTATGAGTTTCCTTTTACTGACAGTTGCACTAGGATTATATAAGATGTTAAAGTTAGGGGAGGGGGGGAACATTTGGAAACTCACTGTATCATTGTTGCAACTTTCCATTAACTCTAGTGTAGCTTAAAAGACAACCTACAGAATGGGAGAAAATATTTGCAAATGGTGCAACTGACAACGAATTAATTTCCAAAATATACAAACACAGCTCACACAGCTCAGTATCGAAAAATACACAATCAAAAAATAGGCATAAGTTCTAAACAGACACTCCTCCAAAGATATACAGGACTCGCTGGACACACAGCCCAGGGGTTAAGACTCCATGCTTCCAAAACAAGGACACAGGTTCAGTCCTAGGTAAGCGAGATGCCACATGCCACGGGGCAACTGAGCCCGCGTGCCAGAACTACTGAGCCTGCACCATGGAGTCCTCGACCCGCAGCTACTGACGCCCAGGCACCCTGGAGACCGCACTCCAAAAGGAGAGAAGCCACCGCAGTGAGAAGCCTGCGAACAGCAACAGAAAGCAGCCACACCACGACGAAGACCCGGCACCGCCGAAAATGAAAACACAGAGGCCGAGACACACGCGGGGCTTCCCTGGCGGCTCAGGCCGTGGAGAATCCGCCTGCAGTGCAGGAGACCTGGGAGACACATGGGGCTTCCCTGGCAGCTCAGGCCATGGAGAATCCTCTTGCAATGAGGGAGATCTGGGAGACACACGGGGCTTCCCTGGCGGCTCAGGCAGTGGAGAATCCGCCTGCACTGCAGGAGACCTGGGTCACATCCCTGGGTTGGGAAGATCCCCTGGAGGAGGGCATGGTGACCCACTCTAGTATTCCTGCCTGTAGAATCCCCGTGGAAAGAGGAGCCTAGTGTGGGGTCCTAGAGTCGGATGCGACTAAGCATGCAAAACACACATAAAAATGTGTTTAACATCACTAATTACTCGGTCAGTTCAGTCACTCAGTCGTGTCCGACTCTTCGCAACCCCATGGACTGCAGCACACCAGACTTTCCTGTCCCATCACCAACTCCCAAAGCTTACTCAGACTCATGTCCATAGAGTTGGTGATGCCATCCAACCATCTCAGCCTCTGTCGTCCCCTTCTCCTCCTGCCTTCAGTCTTTCCCAGCATCANGAGAATCCCTTGGACTGCAAAGAGATCCAACCAGTCCATCCTAAAGGAGATCAGTCCTGGGTGTTCTTTAGAAGGACTGATGCTAAGGCTGAAACTCCAGGACTTTGGCCACCTCATGCGAAGAGTCGACTTATTGGAAAAGACCCTGATTCTGGGAGAAATTAGGGACAGGAGGAGAAGGGAATGACAGAGGATGAGATGGCTGGATGGCATCAGCGACTCAATGGACACGAGTTTGAGTGAACGCTGGGAGTTGGTGATAGACACAGAGGCCTGGCATGCTGCGATTCATGGGGTCGCAAAGAGTCGGACATGACTGAGTGACTGAACTGAACTAATCTCCCTGTTATTCTTATAGATAAGTGGGTTGAGGGGGAAAGTAAATAAGGTACAGATGAATTCCAAGAAAAGTACATTGTTCTTCCTGAGCAAAGAACAAATAAATAATGTGTTGTGCAAAGTAGAAAGCAGAACAGTACACTTGTTGTGTACGTAGAAAGTACACACTTAACGATGTATATACTTTTNATAAGGTACAGATGAATTCCAAGAAAAGTACATTGTTCTTCCTGAGCAAAGAACAAATAAATAATGTGTTGTGCAAAGTAGAAAGCAGAACAGTACACTTGTTGTGTACGTAGAAAGTACACACTTAACGATGTATATACTTTTTATAGTTTTTACCCAGGGTATGTATTTGCCTCAGTGTGAATTCAGTGGGTGGGGGGGAAGGAAGGAAGGAAAGGAGGAAGGAGACAGGGACAATATCTTTTTTAGAATTTCACAAGCTGATCAAAAAAAAAAAAAGATGGGAAAGACAAAATGCAGAAGAAGAGAGGAAATAAAAGATTTTAAAAGTTATAATGAAATTCTGGCTAGCATCAGAAATGTAAGCAACTCTTTTTTGTCTTCTAATTATGTTATTTTTGGTTTCGTTGTTTTTACTAGTGTCTGTGTGTGTCTGTGTGTGCATGTGTTATTTAGAAAACTTAGAATTTGCCATGAATGNCATAGCTTTTCTTCCAAGGAGCAAGTATCTTTTAATTTCATGGCTGCAGTCACCATCTGCAGTAATTTTTGGAGCCCCCCCCAAACAAAGCCTCTCACTGTTTCCATTGTTTTCCCATCTATTTGCCAATCAAAATGGCCATCATTAAAAAGTCTACAAACAACAAATGCTGGAGGGCATGGAGAAAAGAAAATCCCCTTACCCTGTTGGCCGGAATGTAAACTGGTGCAGCCACCATGGAGAACAGTGTGGAGGTTCCTTAAAACACTAAAAATAGAGCTACCATGTGATCTTGCATTCCCAATCTTAGAGATGGGGGGTGGCGGGGGACGATGGACCTAATCTGAGTTTGCTTTTCAACTATTTAAAAATGTAAAAACCATTCTCTGCTCTTGGGCTGTAGCAAAACAGTGGGCTAGTGAACAAAAAATGATTTCTACATTTTCAGATGGTTGAAAAACTTCGGGACACACGAAAATTATGTGAAACTTACATAAGACTCAAACTTCGGTGTCCTTAAATAAAATGATGTGGAAACACTGCCCCACTCTTACATACTGTTTTTGGCTGTGTCCGAAGTACTAGACAATGTAGAGCCCCCAAGTACTTATATCATTATAAGTATACACATTATAGTCACAAGAAATAATATATAAAAAAGCAAAGAGAGGCCGGCTCATTGGAAAAGACAGTGATGCTGGGAAAGATTGAAGTTGGGAGGAGACGGGGACGACAGAGGATGAGAGGGTTGGATGCCAATCACCGATTCAAATGGACATGGGTTTGGGTGAACTCCGGGAGTTGGCGATGGACAGGGAGGCCTGGCGTAATGCAGTCATGGGATCGCAAAGCGTCGGACACGGCTAAGCAACAACCAAAAGAAGGGCCAACACGGAGGGAAGCCCAGCCGCATGGAGGCCGCATACACAGCACGGCCTGCAGTGACCCAGGCGCCTGAGAAGCGAGAGGCCCCAGAGCCGCCTGCGCAGCGGCCCCCGCCGCGGTGCGGAGACTCGACCGGGCCCAGGGGCGGCAGGACGGCCACGGCTTGCAGCCTGGAGTCGCCGCGCGGGCAACCGGGGACGCGGGATACCACCCGCAAGGGGCGCCCAGCGCGCGGCAGCGCCGCGAAGGTGAAATGGAAGGACGTGAGGCGGTGGCTCAGCGCGGGGCCCTGCACCGCGACCGCCGTCCGCATGCGAAGCCCCGCACTCTCAGGCCGCGGGGCTGAGCAGGGAGCTGACTAGAGGCCCCCGCCGGGCCGCTCCGCCTCCCGGCCTCGGTCTCTTCGCGGGGAGCCCTGGCGCCAGCCCGGCCGGGCCCCGCGCCCGCCGCCCCGCAGGCTTCTGCCCCCACCCCAGTCCTCAGAGTCGCGCCCCAACCCCGCGCCGCCGCAACCCCGTCGCCCGCGGGCTCACCCGCCGTCTCCACAGCAACCGCCCGGGCGGCCGGACCCCCAGAGCCGGCCGGCTGCGCGCCTGACAACAAGGTGCGCTCCCATTGGCTCAGGCGCCCGCTGCGCCGGCCAATCAGAGAGCGCGCACGCGCTGCCCGGCGCGCAGGGTCCCGGCTGCCTGCGGAGGCGGCCACGCGCAGAGCTCTGAGCGCGGTGGCGGACTCGGCGCCCGCTCCCGCCAGCCCTGTTTATCTAGGAGGCGCCCAGTTGGAGGGGCCGGCCTGCGGCCCGGCACAGGAGTAACAGTAACGCACTACTGTTTCAGACTTCGGACAGGTGCTGTGGAGACCGCGGCAACGTGGGGACACTTAGAGGGAACAGGGGAAGGGAGAGCGTCCTCGTTGACGTTGCTCGTGCCTCAGCCCGTTCGGAAAAGGATTCGAAGCCTAAAAGGCACAGATACAAGCAACTCTTGACGCAGAAGAAAAAAGGGCAGACCTAAATGTAAGGCCGGAAACTATAAAACTCTTCGAGGAAAACACAAGCAGAACCCTTGATGACGTAAATCAAAGCAAGATCCTCCCTGGCCCGCCGCCTAGATTCATGGGAAATAAAAACAAAAGTAAACAAGTGGGGCCTGATTAAATGTTTTTGCACAGCAAAGGAAACGATAAGCAAGGTGAAAAGACAGCCCTCAAATGGGAGAGAATAACAACAAATGAAACAACTGACAAAGGATCCGTTTCCACAATATACAAGATCTGAAGGGTTTCTGACACGGGGCCTGGGACTTAGGGGGCAACGGTCTTGGGAGCTGCGAGTTTTAGGAAGGGGCTTCACACTGGTTGACGTTCATAGAGGCTTGAGTCCAGCAAGAATGATTTAAGGAACGAATGTTATGGCTTTCTCTTTGACTTTAGTAAAATCATGGTGAAGAACTCGTAGACAGTTAGGTACAATAAAGGTTTATTAATATGCCAGAAGTACAAAAATAACTGAGTCACCAACCTTAATTTTGGGTATAACCTGGTGGGAGGTGGTGGTGGTGGGAGGGTTTAAACAGACCATAAACAGATGGTTTCAAAATTTCAGAGATAACTTGCAACCTTGGATGCAGCTCTCACCCCTGAGTTGTATCACAAAAGATGTTCTGAAGTAAAAGTTGAGAAAAAATGGGGAGGGTGGTCCAAGCAGCAGGGAGCTGTGTGGCAAAGATTTGTGCTGAGAAATAGTGCAGGCCATGCAGGAGTCTCATGCAGCACGGTGTTATCAAGGGGCAAAATGGGGAGGGGGGGGCAAACAGATGACCTCACTCACTGATGGGGATGAGACTGATGATGGGGAGACCAGATTGGATGCTGTTAACTTGTGGTCCTGGAAAGGTTAGGCCTGAATCCCTCCTTGAGCGCTTCAACCACTCATTTACCTCCAACCCACAGACATTCTGAGCCCCTTTGGGAAGCAGGACAGCCATGCTGGCAGAAAGAATGAGTGCAGAGACAGCTGGGACAGGGAGCCAGGGGTCGGACCTCCAAGCTGTAGCTTTTAACAAGTTCTCCGTGGTGGTCAAAGCTATGGTTTTTCTAGTACTCAAGTATGGATGTGAGAGTTAGACCATAAAGAAGGCTGAGGGCTGAAGAACTGATGCTTTTGAATTGTGCTGAAGAAGACTCAAGAGTCCCTTGGGCTGCAAGGAGATCAAACTATTCAATCTTAAAGGAAGTCAACCCTGAATATTCACTGGGAAGGACTGCTGCTGAAACTGAAGCTCCAGTACTTTGGCCACCTGATGAGAAGAGCTGACTCATTAGAAAAGACCCTGATACTGGGAAAGACTGAAGGCAGGAAGAGAAGGAGATG
>SJYV01019710.1:23212-66527 GCA_006410875.1 Neotragus pygmaeus
AAACTAATTATAACCCTCGTCTTGCCTCTTGCTAGCTCTATAACCTCAACTGTCTTAGAGCCTCAGCTTTCTCATCAGTAAAATGGGGTTAAAAATAGTACCTACCTCATAAGGTTGTTTTGAAGATGACGGAAAATCATCGAAGCAAAATACTTAGAACAGTGCCTGGCACATTGCAATTGTTTAGTAAACAAATAGTACCAATTATCACTCAACAATTAACCCTGACTTACAGAAAAGGAAACTGCTGCGAACAGAGGCAAAAACGAGAGGCACAGGCACAGGGAACTTTCGAGGAGAGGGACCGGGTAGGACCCCAGGTTTCCCTCCTCAGAGGCCTTTGCTCTCCTCAACCTGTGAGCGACCCTGATGGCACGGTGAGGAGGGGTCTCCTATCCTGCCTTTCCTGACGCGAAGGCTCCGCGTTTGGGCGGTCCTATTCCCGCGGCGCTGGAGAGGGGTCCGTGGGGCCACTCGAGCCAAAAGGCTGCTTAGTTCCTACTGCTGTACCCAAACCCGTTTCTCCCAGCCAGCGAGGGGCAGAATCGGGTGAGGGGGTCACAAACCATCCACACCCCTCAAACTTCGGGGCGGGGCTGGGTCACTGGGGGCGGGGCTTGGGTACGCAGAGGAACATGGGAAATTAAAGGGGGACTGGACGGGTACAGCACCTGGATAAGGAAGGAAGGCCTCACCTGAAACGGCCAGAATAAGTGTTTTGACTTCGCCAAGCCGGCCTGTGGACTCACCTTTCCGTAGGGGCCGGGGGAGGGGCTGGCTAGCCCCGTTTCTACCCAGGGTAGGTCTCTTCCGGCTTCTCCCGGAAGCTGTTAGAACCAGAGACAGGAAGTTCCGTCCCCGTGCCTTGCAATGATGACGAAAATCTACGTAAAGCGGGCTGACGTAAACGTAGTCTTTAAATAAAAGGGACAGGTTTCTTAGCGGAAGGAGGGGCGGAGTCATGGTTGGCGGGATCCTGGTCCTCCCGGGGCAGAGCCACGCCTAGTGGGCGAGGTCTACGGAGCCAAGGGTTGAGGGGCAGGGCCAGGAGGAAATTAGGGGAGGTGCTTGGGGGAAGGGGTGTGGCTTCGAATCTGGACTTACTGGCAGGCTGGCACCGCTGGGCAGAACAGAGCGTCTTTTTCCTCTTCGCAACTTTCTTCGTTCGGCCTTGCTCCAAGCCTCCCGGGCTGATTGGATTTATTACTAGTCTGCAACGCGCGTTGAGCTCTNAAGGGGTGTGGCTTCGAATCTGGACTTACTAGCAGGCTGGCACCGCTGGGCAGAACAGAGCGTCTTTTTCCTCTTCGCAACTTTCTTCGTTCGGCCTTGCTCCAAGCCTCCCGGGCTGATTGGATTTATTACTAGTCTGCAACGCGCGTTGAGCTCTGGGTTAGTGGAATCAGCCGAGACTTTCTGACCTCCAAGAGTTCAACTCGGGGCTAGACGAGATGACAGTTTAATCACCGTCCGGTTCTCCGAGAATGCGGCCCCTGGTAGTGTGGAACCTTGGTAAATAAGGCAAGAAACCATTTCAAAGAAGGCACAGATTCCTTGCAGGCTTAGGGCACGGGAAAAGCAGGAGCCCCAAGAAAGAGGGAAATGGTTCAGCTTACAAGAGGATTTTTGCAATTAAAATTTGTTCTAAAGGCGTTCTGTGGCGGGGTGGGGAGATGCTGTTGTTTTCGGTGAACTATCGATTGAAGTATGCCTTCCCTGGTGGTGCAGAGGTTAAAACCTCTGCCTGCAATGTGGGAGACCTGGGTTTGATCCCTGGGTCGGGAAGATCCCCTGGAGAAGGAAATGGCAACCCACTCCAGTATTCTTGCCTGGAGAATCCCATGGACAGAGGAGCTTGGTGGGCTACAGTCCACGGGGCGCAAAGAGTCGGACACGACTGAGCGACTTCACTTTCACTTATTGATTGAAGTATAAATAGTACAGACGGGCAAACTCAAAAGCGAAGAGCTCGGTAGTTTTCACCAACTGAACACATCGGTGGAATCGGGACTCAGATCAAGAAACAGAAAATGACCACAGAATGGCCCTTCAGTCCTCTTCCATCCACTCACTTCCAAAAAGTAGTCACTATTCTGATTTCTGCCACCAAAGATTAGTTTTCTGGTTTTGTATTTTGTACAAGTGGAATCAAACAGTATGTACTCTTGGTGTGTGGCTTCTTTTTTTCTTTTTCAGCCTTATTGTGGTAAAATATAAATAAAACTTACCATTCTTGACTATTTAAAGTGTCTAATTCAGTGGCATTAATTCACAATGTTGTGTACCCATCATTACTGACCATTTTCTTGTATCCATTTTTCCTCCTCCCCACTTTATTCTACTTTCTGTCTTTTGTGAATTTGCCTATTCTAGGTAACTCATGTAAGTGGAATCATACAATATCTATCCTTTTTGGTTTATTTCACTTAGGATGTTTTCAAGGATTATCTATGTTGTAGACCTGATGCGAAGAGCTGACTCATTTAAAAAGTCCCTGATGCTGGGAAGGATTGAGGGCAGGAGGAGAAGGGGACGACAGAGGATGAGATGGTTGGATGGCATCACTGACTCCATGGACATGGGTTTGGGTGGACTCCGGGAGTTGGTGATGGACAGGGAGGCCTGGTNCTTCAGTCTAAATCACTTTCCTCCTCACATCATAGACTGTGAGGTGAGACTCGCTAAGCACCTGCTGAGGATTCTGCGAAAGAAATTCAGCCACTACCTGGAAATTTTCACCGTATGACTTATCAGACTCCTCAAAGCTTTGGGGTTCAATAATTCTGTAAATCACACAAGTTACAGATCATGGTGGGATTTTATCCTTATGAAGCCCACATATTTCCACTTCTAGCTGAGCATGCTCAAATAGAGAAACACATTTAAAAGCATAGAAATGGATCGTATGTTCTTTAATCAGCAGAATCCTGCAGCCAAAAGAAATAAAAGCACAAGGAACTGAAATAATTTGACTGGAATCTCACTAATTTGCCAAGGAATCAAAACGAACACACAAGCTATCCTAACTCCTGGTTGAGTTCTCTGCACAGTAAATACAGTGATATATAATCTTCATGTGTCAATATTTACCTTTTATGAATTTATTGCTGGCCATGTGTCAACCCACAAATTCATTTGTTTACTTATATCAGTGCCATGAAAGCTCCTTTCACTTCACCATCAGTGTTTGTATAACAAGTGGACAAGGCAGTGAGCGGTGGCGAGGGGACTGGGTTTTGGTTTTGGGGACCCCTTCTTGCCTCACCCCACCCCCAACTACATGATCTTGGGTAGGTTTCATCTTTTCAACTGTCTTTCTTTGATTAGGTTCCTAGACTATTACTTCCTATGTCTTTCAACCCAAACAGAAGTAATCCTGTTTTCACCGTGAAGTTTTTACTAGACAGCCCATATTTATGCCTGGTGGGCTGCCGTCTATGGGGTCACACAGAGTCGGACACTACTGAAGTGTCTTAGTAGCAGCAGCAGTATTGTTCAGTCGCTAAGTCATATCTGACACTTTGCAAGCCCATGGACTGCAGAACACCAGCCTTCCCTATGCTTCACTATTTCCCAGAGTTTGCTCAAACTCATTCACTGAGTCAGTGATGTTATCTAATCATCTCATCCTCTGCAGCCCTCTTCTCCTTTTGCCTTCAACCTTTCCCACCCTCAAGGTCTTTTCCAGTGAGTTGGCTGTTTGAATCAGGTGGGCACAGTATTGGAGCTTCAGCTTNCTCACCCGCCGTCTCCACAGCAACCGCCCGGGCGGCCGGACCCCCAGAGCCGGCCGGCTGCGCGCCTGACAACAAGGTGCGCTCCCATTGGCTCAGGCGCCCGCTGCGCCGGCCAATCAGAGAGCGCGCACGCGCTGCCCGGCGCGCAGGGTCCCGGCTGCCTGCGGAGGCGGCCACGCGCAGAGCTCTGAGCGCGGTGGCGGACTCGGCGCCCGCTCCCGCCAGCCCTGTTTATCTAGGAGGCGCCCAGTTGGAGGGGCCGGCCTGCGGCCCGGCACAGGAGTAACAGTAACGCACTACTGTTTCAGACTTCGGACAGGTGCTGTGGAGACCGCGGCAACGTGGGGACACTTAGAGGGAACAGGGGAAGGGAGAGCGTCCTCGTTGACGTTGCTCGTGCCTCAGCCCGTTCGGAAAAGGATTCGAAGCCTAAAAGGCACAGATACAAGCAACTCTTGACGCAGAAGAAAAAAGGGCAGACCTAAATGTAAGGCCGGAAACTATAAAACTCTTCGAGGAAAACACAAGCAGAACCCTTGATGACGTAAATCAAAGCAAGATCCTCCCTGGCCCGCCGCCTAGATTCATGGGAAATAAAAACAAAAGTAAACAAGTGGGGCCTGATTAAATGTTTTTGCACAGCAAAGGAAACGATAAGCAAGGTGAAAAGACAGCCCTCAAATGGGAGAGAATAACAACAAATGAAACAACTGACAAAGGATCCGTTTCCACAATATACAAGATCTGAAGGGTTTCTGACACGGGGCCTGGGACTTAGGGGGCAACGGTCTTGGGAGCTGCGAGTTTTAGGAAGGGGCTTCACACTGGTTGACGTTCATAGAGGCTTGAGTCCAGCAAGAATGATTTAAGGAACGAATGTTATGGCTTTCTCTTTGACTTTAGTAAAATCATGGTGAAGAACTCGTAGACAGTTAGGTACAATAAAGGTTTATTAATATGCCAGAAGTACAAAAATAACTGAGTCACCAACCTTAATTTTGGGTATAACCTGGTGGGAGGTGGTGGTGGTGGGAGGGTTTAAACAGACCATAAACAGATGGTTTCAAAATTTCAGAGATAACTTGCAACCTTGGATGCAGCTCTCACCCCTGAGTTGTATCACAAAAGATGTTCTGAAGTAAAAGTTGAGAAAAAATGGGGAGGGTGGTCCAAGCAGCAGGGAGCTGTGTGGCAAAGATTTGTGCTGAGAAATAGTGCAGGCCATGCAGGAGTCTCATGCAGCACGGTGTTATCAAGGGGCAAAATGGGGAGGGGGGGGCAAACAGATGACCTCACTCACTGATGGGGATGAGACTGATGATGGGGAGACCAGATTGGATGCTGTTAACTTGTGGTCCTGGAAAGGTTAGGCCTGAATCCCTCCTTGAGCGCTTCAACCACTCATTTACCTCCAACCCACAGACATTCTGAGCCCCTTTGGGAAGCAGGACAGCCATGCTGGCAGAAAGAATGAGTGCAGAGACAGCTGGGACAGGGAGCCAGGGGTCGGACCTCCAAGCTGTAGCTTTTAACAAGTTCTCCGTGGTGGTCAAAGCTATGGTTTTTCTAGTACTCAAGTATGGATGTGAGAGTTAGACCATAAAGAAGGCTGAGGGCTGAAGAACTGATGCTTTTGAATTGTGCTGAAGAAGACTCAAGAGTCCCTTGGGCTGCAAGGAGATCAAACTATTCAATCTTAAAGGAAGTCAACCCTGAATATTCACTGGGAAGGACTGCTGCTGAAACTGAAGCTCCAGTACTTTGGCCACCTGATGAGAAGAGCTGACTCATTAGAAAAGACCCTGATACTGGGAAAGACTGAAGGCAGGAAGAGAAGGAGATGACAGGGGACCAGATGGTTGGATAGCATCCCTGACTCAGTGGACGTGAATCTGAGCAAGCTCCAGGAGATGGTGAAGGACAGGAAAGCCTGGCATGCTGCAGTCGCAAAGAGTTGAACACAGCTGAGCCACTGAACAACAGCAGTGGTCAGGTAAACACGGTAGGCTCAGGCACATTCCTTAGGAAACTTATTAACTAGGCAGACTGCAAATCAGTTTTGTATTTCACTGGTGCACAAGAATGATCAAAGCTTTAAGGGGGCAGGGAAAGTATCGCCCAGAGATGTACACTCTGCATCTGGAAGAAAGCTGAAAAGGAGACTTCCATGCCACACCTCCACCNTGTTTAGGGACAGGCTAAACTAGGTCTCCTTGGAAGAAAAGTTATGAGCAACCTAGACAGCATGTTGAAAAGCAGAGACATTACTTTGCCAACAAAGGTCCATCTAGTCAAGGCTATGGTTTTTCCTGTGGTCATGTATGGATGTGAGAGTTGGACTATAAAGAAAGCTGAGCACCCAAGAATTGATGCTTTTGAACTGTGGTGTTGGAGAAGACTCCTGAGAGTCCCTTGGACAGCAAGGAGATCCAACCAATCCATCCTAAAGAAAATCAGTCCTGAATATTCATTGGAAGGACTGATGCTGAAGCTGAAACTCCAGTACTTTGGCCACCTGATGTGAAGAACTGACTCATTTGAAAAGACCCTGATGCTGGGAAAGATTGAAGGCAGGAGGAGAAGAGGATGACAGAGGGATGAGATGGTTGGATGGCCTCACCGACTCAGTGGACATGATTTTGGGTAAACTCCAGGAGTTGGCAATGGACAGGGAGGCCTGGTGTGCTGCAGTCCATGGGGTCCCAAAGAGTCTGACACGACTGAGTGACTGAACTGAACTGAAACTAGGGTGGGCAAACTAGCCTGATGTGCTGTGTCCTTGGGTGTGGCCAGGGGTGCTCCTGAGTGTTCTTATCTGTAACTGGATGCCGTGATGTCGGGATGGGAGGGATTTACCCAGCTGCCTGTGGATGAAGAACTCGAGCTCCTTCTCAGGCCCGGGCCTGCACTCGTTTGGAGCCCTGTCTCGTGGCCCGTCATTTGGGGTGGACCAGCCGAGGCAGTCACTTTCACTTTTCACATTCCTGCACTGGAGAAGGAAATGGCAACCCACTCCAGTGTTCTTGCCTGGAGAATCCCAGGGACAGGGGAGCCTGGTGGGCCGCCATCTATGGGGTCTCACAGAGTCGGACACGACTGAAGTGACTTAGCAGCAGCCGAGGCAGGAGGGTCTCCTCCTATGCCTGGGGCTCCTGAGGCTGAGTCTGTCAGTTACCAGGCCTTCCAGTCTGTAAACTGGTGGCCTTGTCCTAATCAGCGCATCTCCCCTCACCCAGCCTCTTCCTCTCCAAATAGTGGGGCATCCTGCTCTGCTGTTGTGGGGCCTGGAGCTGGTGATCTGGGAGTGATGGAGCAGTTTGGGGTGACTGAGCACAGCTGGCTTACCTGAGCCAGGTGCTCTCGGCTGCTGGGTGCTGCTGCCCTAATCCTGTTCCTAGATGGCTCCAGAGATGAGCTCCCTTTTCAGTGGACCACTGGCCTTCCAGGTTTAGTGAGACACACTTCTCCTTGTGTTTCCATCTGAAATGGCCTCTCTTGTTCACTCCTCAGAGGCAACAGGAGAGAATTCCAGGGGGAGGCCCTTCCTGCTTTCTGAAGCTGAGAGGCTGGGGGAGTCTTTCCTTTAACTATTGGGCCAATACTGAAGGCTGTGTGTGCACGCTGCTGTGTGTGCACGCTGCTGTGTGCTATGCTTAGTCGCTCAGTCGTGTCTGATTCTTTTTCGACCCCATGGACTACAGCAGCCCCCCACCCCCATGCACCCTGCCCTCACCTCCCGCTCAGGCGCCTCCGTCCATGGGATTCTCCAGGCAAGAATATTGGAGTGGGTTGCCACGCCCTCCTCCAGGGGATCTTCCTGACCCAAGGATCAAACCTGTGTCTCTTATGTCTCCTGTATTGGCAGGTGGCTACTTAACCACTAGTGCTACCTGGGAAGCCCCATATTGAAGGGCACTACTTGTAAAAAATTATCTGTGGTTGAAATTCCAATTTAACTGGGCATCCTGCATTTCCTTTCTTAAACCTGGAAGGCCACATGGTCCCCTGAAAATGGGGCAAACTAGAGTGATGTGCTTTGCCCTTGGGTGCAGCTGACGATGCTCCCGAGCATTCTCATGTGTAACTGGGTACTGTGAGGACAAAGCGGGAGGGTGAGGAAGACCAGGAGTTTCAAGGCCTGACCTGACACCCTCCCAGCCTCCTCTTCTGCTCTTTGTGTATCCCACGAGCTCTGAGAAGGTCTGGGCTGACGACATCTTTAGGAGTCACATAGCTTTCCAAGCCCCAGCTGATCTCCGTTCCTGGAAGGATGGCTTCCCCAAGCTGGGTTCAGGTGTCTGAGTGGTTGATAAACGGTGAAGTGACTGCAGCGCTCCACTGGAAAGGGAAGGGTGGATCTGGTCCACCATCTCCATTGCACCAAGGAGGGCGCGGAGGCAAGGCTGCGCCATGGGCTGTGGCTTCCAAACCAGACTGGACCTTGTGTCCCCAGGGTGAACCATGGAGAGAGGTCCCATGAAGAACTGAATATGGGAGGGCCTGCTTGTTTTAACAGGATTTCTTTGTGCCACCCATGCTCTTCTGCTGGCATTAGAGCCGGATGGAGTCACTGGTGGTGTGGAAAGACGAGGTGTCTGGGTCCACGAAGCCAGGGCTGTGTAAAA
This sequence comes from Neotragus pygmaeus, assembly GCA_006410875.1. Classification (NCBI taxonomy): domain Eukaryota; kingdom Metazoa; phylum Chordata; class Mammalia; order Artiodactyla; family Bovidae; genus Neotragus; species Neotragus pygmaeus. The sequence continues at coordinate 31,575 of SJYV01019710.1, forward strand.
GTGCACACCCTTCTACATCTTCCCCCTCCCCAGCCTGGATCTGCTGCATGTGGGAATCCCTCCGTCACTGTCTTGTGACTAGCTCCCACCACAAGGTCTTGTCTATACCATTGCCCCCTCCTTTCTTCCCGGCCCTCTCTCATCTTTAAATCCTGTACAGGGCATGTCAGAGCTTAACTGTCCATCTCCAGTGACTAGTGCATTGCACATAGTAGGTGCTCAATAAGTAGCTGCAAGATAGATGCATGGATGGACGAAAGGGCAGCAGAGTTAGTGTTGGGAGACTTGGATTCAGGCTTTGGCTTGACCCCTACATGGCTGTGTGGCTTAGGACAAGTCACTTAGCCTTTCTGGGCCTCTGTTGTCTACTCCCTAAAGCTGTTAACAGATGGAATGAGATAACGAAGATGACTTATTCCCTTATTAAGGGAGTCTCTTTGGCCCTAAATTCTTAGGATGTTTTCTTCCTTTTACCTAACTGCATGTAACCACAGGAGAACTTGTGGCCACAATGTGTGTGTGCTTCGTCTTCCAAAAAGTGCAAGGTCTGGAGAGTCTTCCACAGTCCACGAAGACCACCCATCCACTGAAGTTCCCCATCGGTACCTCCAGCCTTGCCTTCTCTCCTAAGCTATTCTAAAGCCTGTCCATCCTTTACCTGAAATTCAAGATGACAGAATCCAAACTCTATATTCTTTCTCCAAGCTCGCTCTGTCTTCCTTCTTCTCAGTGAATGGCCCCATCACTCACCCAGTAGCCCTGTCAGGAACCCAGGGGTCAAATTTTCCTGTCTCCATCACACACAGTCACCAAGTCCCGTTGACTTCACTTCTTCATCTGTTCTCCAAATGGGCCATGGCCTCTGCTCCATCCCCCAGACCTCAGCCACGGCCTCCTGTTTGTGGCATTAACTTCTCTGGCCTCATTCTGAAAGGTACATCTGATTCCATTGCTTCCTCGTTTAGAATCCTTCAGTGTCTCCCTGTGTATCCCAGGATCACGTCCAAACCCATTCACCGAGACTTACATACAACCCAGTACGTTCTGGCCCCTGCCTACCTCTCCAGCCTTGGCTTTCAGCATCTTGCAGACTCCTGACCCCACTGTTCTGAATGAACTGTCTGCCGTCTCAGGGATTTGCTGTTCGCTTTCCCACCCCTGGACCTTTGCACGTGCTCTTCCCCGACTCTTTCCTTGCCCGGCCTCTATTCAAACTTCAGGTCTCTGATTTCTAGAAGCTTTTCTTAACTTTCTGAAGCCCACACTCTCAAAACTTGATCAGGTGCTCCTTCTGTGCAAGTCAACAATGTCATGCTCTTATCACAATCTTTTCATGTCTTGTTACCAACGCTCACAACAGGGTCATCGCTTCCCAGGTGTCTTTTTTTTTTAATTAATTTTTATTGGAGTATAGTTGCTTTACAATGTTGTGTTAATTTCTATTGTGCAGTAAAGTGAATCAGTTATATGTGTGTGTGAGCTCACATATATATGACTCATATACATATTGACTCTTTGTGACCCCATGGACTGCAGCCTGCCAGGCAGCTCTGTCCATGGAATTTTCCAGGTAAAAATACTGGGGTGGGTGGCCATTAACTATTCCACGGGATCTTCCCAACCCAGGGATTGAATCTGTGTTTCTGTGTCTCCCTCATTGGCAAGCAGATTCTTTACCACTAGTGCCACCTGGGAAGCTCCATACGTATCTCCTCTTTTTTGGATTTCCTTCCATACATATCTCCATACATATCTTTCCATACATATCTTTCCATACATATCTCCATGCATATCCTCCATACATATCTTTCCATACATATCTCCATACATATCTCCATACATATCCTCCATACATATCTCCATACATATCTTTCCATATATATCCTCCATACATATCTCCAAACATTTCCTTCCATANCAGGCACTCTATCAGATCTAGGCCCTTAAACCTATTTCTCACTTCCACTGTATAATCATAAGGGATTTGCATCAGTGTATTATCTAGTGAGTCAGCTCTTTGCATCAGGTGCCCAAAGTATTGGAGTTTCAGCTTCAGCATCAGTCCGTCCAATGAATATTCAGGACTGATTTCCTTCAGGATTGACTGGCTTGATCTCCTTGCAGTCCAAGGGACCCCCAAGAGTCTTCTCCAACACCACAGATCAAAAGCATCAATTCTTCAGTGCTCAGCTTTCTTTATGGACCAAATCTCACATCCTTACATGACTACTGGAAAAATCATAGCTTTGGCTAGATGGACTTTTGTAGACCAACTAATGTCTCTGCTTTTTAATACATTGTCTAGGTTGGTCATAGCTTTTCTTCCAAGGAGCAAGCATCTGTTAATTTCATGGCTACTGTCACCATCTGCAGTGATTTTGAAGCCCAAAAATATTAAGTCTGTCACTGTTTCCATTGTTTCTCCATCTATTTGCCATGACGTGATGGGACCAGATGCCATGATCTTAGTTTTCTGAATGTTGAATTTTAAGCCAGCTTTTTCACTCTCTTCTTTCATCAAGAGGAGTTAGTTCCTCTTTAATTGCTGCCATAAGAGTGGTGTCATCTGCATATCTGAGGCTACTGATATTTCTCACAGCAATCTTGATTCCAGCTTGTGATTCATCCAGCCTGGCATTTAACATGATATACTCTGAATATAAGTTAAATAAGCGGGGTGACAATATACAACCTTGACATTCTCCTTTCCCAATTTGGAACCAGTCTGTTGCTCCTTATCTGGTTCTAACTGTTACTTCTTGATCTGCATATAGATTTCTCAGGAAGCAGGTAAGGTGGTCTGATATTCCCATCTCTTCATGAATTTTCCACACTTTGTTGTGATCTACGTAGTCAAAGGCTTTAGCATAGTCATTTAAACAGAAGTAGATGTTCTTCTGGAATTTTCTTGATTTTTCTATGATCCAATGGATGTTGGCAATTTGATCTCTGGTTCCTCTGCATTTTCTAAAACCAGCTTGACCATCTGGAAGTTCTCAGTTCATATACTGTTGAAGCCTAGCTTGAAGAATTTTGAGCATTACTTTGCTAGCATGTGAGATGAGTGTAATTGTGTGGTAGTTTGAACATTCTTTGGCATTGCTTTTCTTTGGGATTGGAATGAAAACTGAGCTTTTCCAGTCCTGTGGCCACTGATGTGTTTTCCAGATTTGCTGGCATATTGGATGTAGAACTTTAATAGCATCATCTTTTATGATATGAAATAGCTCAATTGGNCTTTGGCATTGCTTTTCTTTGGGATTGGAATGAAAACTGAGCTTTTCCAGTCCTGTGGCCACTGATGTGTTTTCCAGATTTGCTGGCATATTGGATGTAGAACTTTAATAGCATCATCTTTTATGATATGAAATAGCTCAATTGAAATGGAACTATCAAAACACTAAGGAGTGGTGAGTGGCCCAATTCTTGGAACACTCTACCCCTTCCCAAGAACAGTTGGAATAATCCTCCCCCTCATTAGCATATGAAATTACCCTGCTTATAAAAACTAACCATGTTACATTTTGTGGCCACACTCACCCTCTGCGACAGCCCACACTCTGTCTGTGGAGTGTGCTTCTCTCTGAATCTGAATAAATCCATTTCTTACCTGTCACTTTGTCTTTCACTGAATTCTTTCTGTACTGAGACATCAAGAACCTAGGCTGCATTCGGTTCTGAAACCAGCTACCATGGGTTTAGACTGGGTTGAGTCCCAGCCATGTGGGTTCAAGTGCCAATTTGAGGTAAATCATTTCATTGTTAGGGAAATTAAAACTGAAGTCTTGTTCAAGCTTCAGTAGACAAGGAAAACGAAGCAGGCCTCTAACCTTGATTCAAGCCACCTGGATGCCACCCTGGGTACCTGCCTGCCTGCTCACCCACACACTATTTCCAGGCAGCTGGGTGGATCCTAGATAAGACATGAAGTAAGTCCTGGAATTCTCGGAGCCCTGGAGATCTGAGCAAAGCTCCTGGGTCTAGAGAATACCAGCACTCACAAGACTAAACAGGAAACACTAACATGAAACCAGAGCTGCAGTATGCTCAGAGACTGATGATGTTATCAGTTTTCAGCCTATGATTATAAACAGGAACCTTGAACTGAAATTTGAAGCTTCATGCAGAGAGTGGATGCCCTACTTGGGACCCTTTCCCAGTTGGCATCCTGGACTTGTGATATGGGACTTCCCAGTGCTGATTAGGTGTGGATGTAAAATCCATTTTGATAGTATATCCTCTGCTGTTTACATCTCTCTTTACTTTTAATGTCAGTATATTGAAAGTAAGCTAGATAATTCTCTAATAAGTATTGGTATTGCTTGAAGAAAGTGACCTGGTGACTGCAGCCATGACATTAAAAGATGCTTGCTCCTTGAAAGAAAAGCTATGACAAACCTAAACAGCATCTTAAAAAGCAGAGACATTACTTCACCCACAAAGGTCTGTCTAGTCAAAGCTAAGGTTTTTTCCAGTAGTCATGTATGGATGTGAGTGCTGGACTATAAAGAAAGCTGAGGACCAAACAACTGATGCTTTTGAACTGTTGGAAAAGATTCTTGAGGATCCCTTGGACTGCGAGGAGATCAAACCACTCCAACCTAAAGGAAATCAGTCCTGAATATTCATTGGATGGACTGATGCTGAAGCTGAAACTCCAATACTTTGGCCACCTGATGGGAAGAACCAACTCATTGGAAAAGACCCTGATGCTGGGAAAGATTGAAGGCAAGAGGAGAAGGGGACAACAGAGGATGAGATGGTTGGATGGCAACACTAATGTGATGTACATGAGTTTGAGTAGGCTCCAGGAGTTGGTGATGGACAGGGAAGCCTAGCATGTGGTAGTCCATGGGGTCACAAAAATCAGACAGGACTGAGCAACTGAACTGAACTGAACTGAAGAAAGTGAAAGTGAAAGTCACTTATTCATGTCCGACTCTTTGCAACTCCATGGTCTATACAGTCCATGGAATTCTCCAGGCCAGCATACTGGAGTGGGTGGCCTTTCCCTTCTCCAGAGGATCTTCCCAACAAAGGAATCAAACTTAGGTCTCCTGCATTGCAGAAGGATTCTATTATTGTATTATTATATAATATTATACATAATTGGAATTATATGTATTTAATATTATATAAATATTGGTATTTATATAATATCAGTTATAATTGGTGAAACCTGCTTTTATATCTGTTTATGATATCTGTTTATCTGGTATTGCTTATCTGTTGGTTTATTTTGTTAACAAGTCCTCTGAACCTGAGATGGAAGTTAAAACTTCAGGCAGAACAGTTCTTAAGAAGAGATTCTAAAAGAAGAGGAAAACCAAGCTCTCTCTCAACAAAGTAGCCTACTGAATCACTATTTGTGAACTGAAGATGCTCTTCCTAACATACAACCAAATTCTGTGAAAGCCCTTTTTAAATGTCTCAAAAATGGTTCCTCTAAATGTGTTTGTTTTTAAAGAAAATACAGTGTGCAGAATAGTGACAAAAGGAATATATGTTTGAAGAATGATATCAAAGATGGCTCTTTTAATTTCAATATGTTATAGTGACAAATAGCCTGCAACAAAGAAAGACATACAATTTGTCTTTAACTGTTCCCCTACCCAATTGCTTGGCTAAATACACATTGGGTCAGGAATAAAGAAAACATATTGATTTAATTTATGTCCTTACATATTTTAAGATAAAGTCTGGTGAAAAGAGTAGACTGCTGACAGTATTTTGAATGACAGACAATTTCTACTTAATGTTTATTTTGTTCCATGAATTTATGTATAAATTTTCCATTTAATCTATAACCTTACTCCTATATGTTGAATTAACAATATCTATAACAGAATATTTACATGGACAAAGGATTGATCTTTAAAAGCACGTATAGAGGAGGATCTCTGCTACAGTGCCTCAAAAATATGAATATAAAGTGTTTAAAAATAAATGTTTTCAAAATATTTTAAGATCCATCTTTCTAATATTTTATTCTAGCAATTCTAAGCATCTATAAGTGAAATATTCCAGAATTCATAACAAATTAACTCTATATTAAGGATTTATTATACTGAGTATGACTAAAACACTAAGTAATATGTTAGTATACTTGGCATTACTAAGTAACTACTGAGATAATAATTCTAGGAATGGTTTCTTTCTCTAGTCTCAAACAGTTTCTCAAGTGAGTTGTTCCAAAGTCTGGGCTAAGAAGGATGTGCTAGAAAACCTTATTATAGTTTTAAAATCTAATCTGAGTTATTAGTCCATCCAATTGATATTTGATCAAGTGTCTCTAAACATTAAAGAGAAATAAAGGTATATTGGTACTCTAAAACTCCCCCAAAATGTGTAATTTACATTATTTGGAGATGTAACAACCAGAACTGAAATTAGACACTGTTAAAATAGATTGACTCCAAGAAGTATAGGGTAGGAATAGGTGGGAGGTATAGACACATTTTATTTGGGGTCATACTGCTCTCTTCAACTGTTTTAACACATACGTTTCTTTTTTAATGCAAATAATATCAAACATGACTATACTCTGAAGGTTCACATCTAAAGATATGAAAATACAAATTACAAAGTTATCTATTGAGACACTGTTTATAGTATTAAGATATTGAAAACTATTTTTCTAAGTAAAAGAAAAGTTTTACTTTGAAAACCAAAGTTGTATTTGACATTAATAAACTATGGCACATCTAACAATAGAATACCATGCAGCTGTATAAAGAATTAGGATCTCTAACCTCATGTGAAGCGAATTATAGGATAAACGAGTCTACAAAGAAAGCTAAGTACCAAAAAAGGTCTATCATATCTCTCTTGTAAGAAACACAGGATTTTTTTTTTAATGTATCTACTCTCTTGGATACAAAGAGAGGACAAATTAGAAATCACTGTTATTGGTTACCTCCCAGTGTGGATAGGAATAGAGTAAAAGAATAGAAGGAATTTGGGGGAATAATACCTCTCTGACAATTGTTTAAACAGTTCTAACCTTTAGAACCATGAAAGTATTTCACATGCTTTAAAAAAAAAACATAAAATTAAAAAGAAGAACTGTGAAATTAAAAAATAAAAACAAATAAACCAAAGTTGTATTTCACATTAATAATAAAACTACACTAAAAAGGCAGTGAGGAGGGGGAAGGAAAGGAGAAGAAACTTGCCAATCTTTAAACATAGTTTTTCAGCTAATTTTTCAGGATAATAAAAGAAAATAACTTTAAACAAAGGGTGAACTCCAGGAAAGAGACTCATTTTACACAGAAGCATCAGCTAGCAGCTCAAAGTAAAAGTCTGTGTGTATTCTAATTGTGAAAGATTAAGTAACAGAACCAGACATGGAACAATAAACTGGTTCAAACTGGGAAAGGAGTATGTCAGGGCTGTATACTGTCACTCTGTTTATTTAACTTATATACAGAGTGCATCATGAGAAATGCCGAGCTAAATAAAGCACACACTAGAATCAAGATTGCTGGGAGAAATATCAATAACCTTAGAAATGCAGATGACACTACCCTTATGGCAGAAAGTGAAGAGGAACTAAATAGCATCTTGATGAAAGTGAAAGAGGAGAGTGAAAGAGTTGGCTTATAAACCAACATTCAAAAAACTAAGATCATGGCATCTGGTCCCATCACTTCATGGCAAATAGATAGGAAAACAATGGAAACAGTGACAGACCTTATTTTCTTGGGATCCAAAATCGCTGGGAACAGTGACTCCAGCCATGAAATTAAAAGACGCTTGCTCCTTGGAAGAAAAGCTATGACAAATCTAGNAAGATCATGGCATCTGGTCCCATCACTTCATGGCAAATAGATAGGAAAACAATGGAAACAGTGACAGACCTTATTTTCTTGGGATCCAAAATCGCTGGGAACAGTGACTCCAGCCATGAAATTAAAAGACGCTTGCTCCTTGGAAGAAAAGCTATGACAAATCTAGACAGCATTAAAAAGCAGAGACATCACTTTGCTGACGAAAGTCAATCTAGTCAAAGCTATGATTTTTCAAGTAATCATGTATGAATGTGACAGTTGGACCATAAAGAAGGCTGAATGCCTAAGAACCAATGCTTTCAGACTGTGCTGTTGGGGAAGACTCTCGAGAGTCCCTTGGACTGCAAGGAGATCCAACCAGTCAATCCTAAAGGAAATCAGTCCTGAATATTCATTGGAAGGACTGGATGCTGAAACCAAAGCTCCAATACTTTGGCCACCTGATGAGAAGAACTGACTCATTTGAAAAGACCGTGATGCTGGGAAAGATTGAAGGCAGAAGGGGATGACAGAGGATGAGATGGTTGGATGACATCACAGACTCAATGGACATGAGNATGCTGAAACCAAAGCTCCAATACTTTGGCCACCTGATGAGAAGAACTGACTCATTTGAAAAGACCGTGATGCTGGGAAAGATTGAAGGCAGAAGGGGATGACAGAGGATGAGATGGTTGGATGACATCACAGACTCAATGGACATGAGATTAAGCAAGCTCTGGGAGATGGTGGAGGACAGGAAAGCCTGGTGTGCGGCAGTCCATGGGGTCACAGAGAGTCAGACATGACTGAGCAACTTAACAGCAACAACAAAGTAAATATATTGTAGATAATGAGAGAATTACACTGCCTTTTGGGAATGAAGCAAGAGTTCACAGCCTACAACCCCTGTTTCCATAGATGCAAGGTGAGCAACACCATTCTTGCCAATTTTGTAGGATTTTTCTATGATCATAACCATTTGCAATCAATCCTGCAGCAAAGACTAACGACTGCCCCTCAGGAGTGCAGGAATACGCAGAGCATCAGTGACACTCCAGATCTCCATCTCTACTTCTTCCACATTTCTCCCCTTTCCTCTTGGGCTAGCATGTTGCTTAAAGGCTATTTCACACTTTCCTTTTAAATTAAATTCTACTGAAGAGGATATACCATCTATGTTTTAAATTAATTAGTTTTCCTTCTCTTTTCATTTTTAAATACTGAGAAATGATTAAAGTTAATGATATGCCAGGCAGTCTGAGGATTCAGCACTTTCTGGCCCCTGCAGGCTGATGGGCGAGTGGTTTTCACTGTGATGCCTTCATTATGTGAGAAGGTTTCATTCACTTAAAAACCTAAGTCACAATTTCCACAAAGTGAACAGAAGCTTCTTCCCGGGCTCAAAGCCAAGTTTACTTTACATTCTAAGTTAAAGAAATAGCATCTCATTCCTCTGCTTCCAGGTGTTGAAAAGACTTAGGGAAAAGGTTAAGTGGGCCTTAAGGAGCACAGATGGGGGATCCAATCCCTCCTTCCTGCTGCCTTCCTCTCTTCCAGTGGAGGGGCATCCACCCATAATTAGCCACAGCTGGAGGGGGTGTGAGCAGTATACATAGGACCTCTGGGAAAAGTCACAAATGCAAACAATTAAACGTGGCCATAATGTATGTAGTGAGTTCAGTCACGGCCCCAAAGACGTGCACATGCTCACCCCAGAGACTGTGAATCAGGAAACATTCAGAGAGAGAAGTTTTGCAAATTATATAACCTAAGGATATCAAGATGAGACCTTCTGGATTATCTTCAAGGGGCTTAAGTTCAATGATGAGCATCGTTTTAAGAGACAGGAAAAGACCAGAAAAGGAGAAAGGCTGGGAAGAGCAAAGCAGAGACTGGAGTTGAACAGCCATAAGGCAAGGGGTGCTGGAGCCTACAGAAATGGAAGAGGCAGGGAGGATTCTCCCCGCCCTCCACCCACCCCCACCAGGGCTTTCAGGGGTAGCNCTGCAATGCAAAAGCATGAAATGGGCTTTAGATTGGCGGCAGGGGCTGGGGCAGTAACAAGATTCTATTCATTCCATTTCCAGAAGCAGAGGCTACATTTCTGAGTTTGCCATTTGGCATGTGGATCTTACAAGGTACACAGCTACAGAGAATTCTCAGCAAGACTCACAAGAGACGATGGGAGTCTGGCAATGCCCAGGGAAGGGTCCTGAAGCCCAGGCTGAGACCAGGAATGTCAGGTCAGCAGAGTCTGCAGGAAGGCCCAGGCTGTACCAGTTGCCTGCCGCTCCCCACCAGCCTGAACAGGGGCACAAAGAGGAGCGACTCCAAGAAGCCCTCCACCCTGATTCCAGCAGCCAAATATAAGACATAAAACACAGCCCCTGAGGACAGGAACATCCCACCTCCCAGGTTCCCTTAAGGTCCCCACCTCATAAACCAACCTGCTGTCCAAGGTGACCCAGAATGCCAGGTGGTGTGGGTGGGGGGAGGCAGTGGCAAAGGGAAGTAGAGAAGTCAGGTTTGAGACAAAACACTCTTCATTTATTTGTTGTGAGGATGGGGAGGAGAACCACATGGAGGTGCCAGAAGCTGCTGTCCACCAGGCCCTCACTGCCAGGAGGCCTCTCTGGAAGGGCTGTCAGCTCAGAGGCCCTGGATGCCCTACACGCCAATTATAAAAAGGTCATGACTGTTCCCTTCTTGCCAATCTGCCAGCGCTCCAAGGGGAAAAAGCGGATCATTATCCTTCAGGAGATGGAGAGAAAGATGTCATCAGCTCCTTGGCTAACGCCTTCCATTCTAACACCCCCCCAGCCAGACATACCCACTGTGGGCTCCAAAGAGCCTGCCTTAGCCCCACCAGGCATTTTGCAAGCCTGTCTCACCCCATGAACACTCTCCCTGAACCCCGGACAGGGCAGTGGGCATGTCAGGGAGGGATGGAATGGAGGCTGCACACCATCATCACCCACCCGGGACAGACAGGCAGCCTCTGTGGTCACTGTATGTGGGTTCACGGGGAGCCTTCTCTCTCCCAAACTGCAGGCCCCCAGGAACAAACATGTGCAGTATCCCAGCCCCTGTTTTTGCAAAGCCTGGCTCAAGGAGTCCAGGCATAACCACCTCCCTCCCCACATATCTGTGGAGTGAGTAAATGAGCTCCTCTCCCAGAAGTGACAGGAAGTTCCTTGTGCAGAAACAGGATACTTGGGATAACCTAGGGCCAAGGAGGTATATGTGACAACCTCAGTCATCTCGTCCCATCTGTAAATGGGCATAATGGAGCTATCTCCATTGTGGGATGAGATGTCCCCATAATGGGATGGCATGTCCACATGGGGGGTATAGACAGAGGCACAAAACTTCTAAGGATAATATGGGGTCATGCATGTGAATTACCTATCAAATCTCTGGTATGTGGTAAATTACAGGTTGCTTATCATTGTTAGAATTCTTATGGCTCCCCAGATTAAGGACCAGGTCTAAGCACCCCCAGGAGTGACCATTCTTCACCCACTCTTTCTGGGCCAACAAAGGCTCCATTCTGAAAGGTTCTTTCAAGATTCTTATGCAGTTAGTTCCTCACAGGCATAGACTCGGCTTGGGAATATTTTTCACCCAAGAAGAAACCATGACCTTGCCACGGAATCCCAGGTATGGGAGCCATGGGACCTTCTTATTAGAAGCCGACTCATTAGAAAAGACCCTAATGCTCGGAAAGACTGAAGGCAGGAGAAGGGGATGACAGAGGACTAGATGATTGGACGGCATCACCAGCTCAATGGACATGAGTTTGAGCAAGCTCCAGGAGATGGTGAAGGACCGGGAAACCTGCTGTGCTGCAGTTCATGGGGTCACACAGAGTTGGCCACAACTGAATGATTGAAAAACAATCACCGAGGGCTTCTTGGGAACCATTTAATCCATGCCTCTCTATTCACAGAAGAGAAGGTTACAAACCAGACATGGTTTAATTCCAGGTTTGTTTCGGTTCCCCCAGCTGCACGGGACTGAAAGGTCCCAGCCTCAGGAGGTACCCAGAATTCCTCCTGTCCAGCTTAGAGAAGCTCTGAAGGATTGCTCCTGATTCCCTAACACGTGGAAACACCTGTGGGCAGATGATAAGTGGCTTTGGTTCTGTCGGCTACCATCATTCTGCCCGGTCAGGTGCCAAGGCAGGTACAGTAGAGTCATCCCATGCAGCGCCCCCAGGAGTGGTTAAAGGGGAGCCTTCCCATCTCACAGATGGAAACACGGAGGTCCAAGAAGCCGTATCTTGCCCAGGTGTCACAGGAACCACTGCAGAGCCAGGAATTCATTCAATTCCACTACCACTCTCAAGGTGGGCTGTCCACCGGCCCATGGGGTCAAGGGGCCAGGCGGCATCAGATCCTTCTTGTCCAGGGTGAGGAATTTATTTTCCCCCCAAACTTAGGAGGGGCCTGAGGTGGGATCCCGGCCCCCAGTGGCACAGCAGTTCCCAGAGGGTCCTCTCCCTGCCCCCCTACGCACCGGTCCTCGGCCAGGTCCAGCTCCTTGGTGAGGAACTCGAAGAAGTGAGCGCTGTGGCTGCGGTTCTCCTCGGCCGTCCCCACCACACCCATTGAGGAGACGAGCAGCTGGGCGCTGGGCTCCGCTGAGCCGTTCACCACCATGGCCAGGCCGGACCGCACCGTCACGTTCACGCGCTGCAGGAACACGGGAGTTTCGCCTGAAGCCGGCATTAGGAGGGGATCGTGCTGAGGACCTGGGGAGCGTGGGGTGCAGACGCGCGGGGTCCACGGGGGTCAGGGCTGGGGGCACAGGTCGGGTCCACGGGGGTCAGGGCTGGGGGCACAGGTCGGGGTCCTTGGAGGTCACTTCGGGGTCACGGCTGGCCAAGCCGATACGGAGCACGTGTTGCGGACGGGGCCGCAGGGCCCTGGAGTGCGGGAGGTCGGAGTTGGCGGCGGGCGGGCAGGCGCGGAAGAGTCGGGGTCACGCTGGGGAAGCGGGGTTGCAGATAGAGCTCGACCCCGGTCCGCCAGCCACCTCCCCGCCCCGTGCTCCCCAGCCCAGGCTCACGTCCTCAGGCTTGCTCAGGATGGCGGCAGTGGCCGCGCAGAGCCGCTTCTCCAGCCCCGCGGGCACGCGGCCGGCGGGCAAGCTAGTGTCCAGCTCTACGAACGGCATGTCCAGCGGGAAGGGTGCGAACGGTCGCCGGGAAGAAACGAGGCGCGGGGTCCGGGTCTGTGTTCTTGAGGTCTGGCCACGGGGAGCGGGGGCGGGGCGCCACGGAAACCTGCTCTCTTCATTGGCTGGACAGAAACGCAGCGCCCCCTGATTGGTTGCCTGGGCTACATCCCCCCTGGTCTCAGCAGAGAGCCGCCGCCAGGGCTGGGGCTGATTTCCGGAAGTGTGGTAGCCTGGCCCCCTCCGTGTGACCCCGCCCCCAAAGAAGTATTGGCCGCGCCAAGCCCCGCCCACACACCAGGCCCCGCTTGCGCCCCGCTCCGGCCGTGCTGGCCGCGGTTTCCTGTCCACTCTGGCTTTCCAGCGGTTTGGCTAGTTAGGTGGAGGTCTGAACGTGCCCAAACAAACACACCCGGAGGGGCCATCCCCAGGTTCCACGCTAACAATGCTACATCGTCACGGAGTATTAGAAAGTTTTTGAATGAGTTGTCTCTGCGTCGGGCAACTCACGTTCGACGTGCTAAAATGCTCTTCTTTAGATCAGACCTGGTGAAGCCTGGGGGCTCGAGTGGGGCTGGGCAGAGACCCTTGGGTTCACTGCATCCCTGCCTGGTACTCATGGACAAAAACGCCCTTGTGGCTTCTTGTGCCTGTGGCAACCTTGCCTCACGGTGAAGGATCGCCCACCAGGGGGTGGTGATGGCCAGCCAAAGCCCCGGTCGAATTACCAGCAATGTTTACCGGGCCCTGTATTTTTTATAGGTGAAACAAAAGCTGTTATTGAACACGTGGATGTCTGTTGATGTGGCCAACCGTGGTTCTTTCATCAGCGTTGGAAAGCTGTTAGAATTGTAAATAGCAAAGGTCGTTGAAATTATGTGGGTGTATATGAACGATTCCAGCTACATATCTAAAGTTTTATGTAAGTGGACATATTAAAGACTCATCCTTTGTCCTTTAGCCTCAGGGCAGAAACCAGGGAAAATTTCCAAACAGAGAGGGTCAGGGTCACTTCTGTGTTTACTAGAGCTCTTTCCAGAGTTCACATGGAAGTCAGCGTGCAAGGGGTAAGGGTGAAGTTAGCGGACGACAGAGGAAGGCATGCAGGACTGGCGTGTGGAGGGCACTGTGGCCCGGACTCTGAGCGGGGAGCCGTGTTTTGGCCCACAGCCGAAGGGAGGAAGCACCATTTCTTAGAGTGCCATGGCAGGCTCGCCGGGACTCACTACAAGAACAGCTGCGCTAAGGGCTTCAGCCTCTCCTTCACGGCAGTGTCCGCTGGAGGCAGGTCCTTGGCCTTCATGAGGACCACGTGGGCCTCCCGGAAGAGGTCCTCCCCCACTGCAGCTTCCACGCGCTGGCGCCATGTGGCCAGCTTAGGCCGGCTTTTGAAGATGTCACAGCCGGCACTGACAGGCTGCAGGAGAGGGAGCTGACTGGAGGGGGGAGGTGCCCAGGGAAGCAGAAGGCGCCCCCCCACCCCGGCCTAGGGATCCCCTGGGTGGATTTCCCCACCTCTGCCACTAGAGGAAACAGGGAAACTGCTCAATATCCCTGTAGGGTAGGGTTTTAGGCCCCTTTTTACAGATGAGGACCCTGAGGCTCAGAGGGGACGTGCCCCACCCAGGGCCCCCCTCTACCGCCAGCCAGAAAGGGCAATGTGAGCTGGCGCACGGGCTCCCTCCCGGGGCACCCCGCTGCTCAGCAGACCCCTGCCCCACAGCACTCACATGCATCAGCTCTGTGATGGCCACTAAGTCTGCCACTGAGATGTGGGGCCCAGCCAGGAAGTCCTGGTCCTTCAGGAACTTGTCCTCAAGCAGCTGCAGGCACCGGTCCAGCTCGGCCAGAGTGTTCGCCAGTGTCTCAGGGGGCACCCGTTGGCCCAGGAACACGGGCAACATCATCTGGCAGGCAGAGAGAGGGCTCAGCGTCTGCCTAGGGCCTGGCCTGGTTCCGGCTCTCGTCCTGTTGGCCAGCCATCCTGCGCATTTCTCCTCACTCCCATCACCCCTTCCCACCCACGGCCACCAGCAGCCCAGCCTCATCACTGACTCACACATGGCCAGCCTCCACCGCTCCCTGGGTCCTCACACCAGGTAGCCAGGGGATCCCTCTGCAATCCCAGTCTGCCTGTAGCTCCTCCCTGCATAAAGCCTTCCATGACTCCCTACTGCCCCCTCCCCGCAAAGGTCTCAACATACAGCAGCAGCCATCCTCTCCCACCCTCTCACCACCCCCCACTCCACCCCAGGCCTCTCAGATGGGAATCTGTGGGAATGGGCCTGCAGATCCCTCGAGGATGTGCTTCAAGTGTATGGTCCTACTCAGTGCACCTGGGTGNCAGCCCTCTCACCACCCCCCACTCCACCCCAGGCCTCTCAGATGGGAATCTGTGGGAATGGGCCTGCAGATCCCTCGAGGATGTGCTTCAAGTGTATGGTCCTACTCAGTGCACCTGGGTGGGGTCAGCCTCTGCATTGCCAAGCTCCCAGATGGCCATCTTGCTCCCAGCCCATGGACCACACTGAGTAGCAAAGATCTACACTCACTCTCCTCAGCTTCTCTCCATTCGGCCCTCAAATGCACCAGGCTGCCTCCCCCACCACAGCTTTTATTGTCATTGTTGAGTCCCTAAGTCGTGTCCAAATCTTTTACGACCCCATGGGCTGTAGCCAGCGGCTAGATTCCTCTGTCCATGGGATTTCCCAGGCAAGATTATAAGAGTGGGTTCCCCTTTCCTCCTCCAGGGGATCTTCCCGACCCAGGGATTGAACCCGAGTCTCTTGCACTGGCCGGCAGATGCTTTACCACTGAGCCACCAGGGAAGCCCATGGCTTTTAAAGCTATGGAAACTTTCTTTGGGCCAAATGGGCCCCAAGATGGAACTCCCTGGTGGCGCGGTGCTAGGACTGCAGCTCTGTGTGCTGCTGAGGGCCCAGGCGCAGCGCTCAGCCCCTCACACACACAGGATGACCGCTGGGTACTGGGCGCTGATCATGGCTCAGGGCTCATGGCAAAGGCCTCTGCACCTCTAATAAGCAAAAATGGTATTTGCATGCTCCTTTAATGTGCATTTGCTTGGTTTTTTACTGAAGTGAAATGTTTTCATCCACTTACTGACCCTTTCTCTCTGTCCTTCAGCTACATCTCTCTGCTGGTTTCCTCTGCCCATTTTTCTCCTGTATGTCTGATGGGCTTCTAAGAACATCTTAAATATCAAGAATGTTACTTTCTTCTAACATATCTTCGCCAAGATTTTTCCCAGTGTTTTTTTTTTTTTTTTTTGCTGGCTTTAATTCTCTCTCTCTCTTTTTTTCCCCTTCTTCTACAGATTTCACCACATAAAATTGATGAGCCTTTTCTTTAAGTCTCTCACTGTTATTAGGCTTATCGATCTTTGCATACCCAGAAATTAGATCTACATTTAGTGAAATATCTCATTTCTTCCTACTTTGAGGTTTGTCATTTAACATCTCTCCATCTGAAAAGTGTGCGTGTGGCAAAGCGAGGGCTTGATGCTTTTCCCTCACAAGAGGCAACCTTCCTGGGCAGTGTGACATGTGCAGGAAAGCAGAGGGTTCATTTCCAGCAACTCGGGAATCAAGACCTGATGGGGGCGGGCTGTCCTGGTGGCTCAGTGGTTTAGTGTCCACCTGCCAGTGCAGGGGAGGATGTGGCTTCCATCCCCAGTCCCAGAAGACTCCACGTGCCTCGGGGCCATTCAGCCTGCGAGCCGGGGCCCACGAGCCACGAGTCCCGGACCCCGTGTGCCCGAGTCTGCTCCAAGCAAGGAAGATCTAGCGGAGCCCAAAACAACTAAACAAATCAATGTGTTCTTGATAAGACACCTTGGGGGAGCCGTTCCCAGGTTCTGTGCCTCAGTTTCCTCTCTGGGAAACAAGTCCATTGCCCTGGAGCATCTCTGGCATTCTAGGATCTAGTGCTCTCAGTTTCGACAGGGAGCCTGGCCCCTTGACCACCCTGGGAGGGCTCCCTGCCCCCGGGCTCACCTTCTGCCACATGGCCCGGGTGCAGCTCATCCGGAGGGCCGTGTGCTGCCACGACAGGTACTCGTCCACGCGGGCTCGGGCCTGCAGCTCTTGGGGGTACCAATGGTCAGGCGCCTTGTACTTGCGGGCCAGATACAGCAGGATGGCCACACTGGGGGACATGGGGGTGCAGAGGACGTGCTCCAGTCACTCACCAGCCATTCCACAGGGACCAGGCCCTGGGTGAGGCCTGGCTCTGACCTCACACGTCTTTCCCCAGATCCTGTGGGTGGAGCATCTCAGCGTCTTCCTGGTTCTGGTACACAAGCAGGAATGCGAGACCCAGAGGGGTCAGGTGACAGCCAGGGCCATACAGATCTACACTGGGCCATCTAGCGTCTCAACTAGGGACACCGAGGGGAAAACAAAGTGTCGTGGGGCTTCAGAGGACTCCAGTATCATTCCCCACCATCTCCGGAGCACAGGCAGCAGGCAGTGCCATGAATGAGACCAGGTGCCGCTCCCAGCCCTGGGCACCTCTGCCCACTTCAAGCCACTCTCCACCCCTTGGGCCGGAACAGGGACTTGGGACACGCAAGCCATAAGCCAAGCCATCAACGGTGGACACACAGGTGGCCGACAGGTGCGGCCCAGGGCCCTTTACCTCTCTGCCAAAGCGAAGTCCCCATCCTTCAAGGCAGGCACCTTCCTCAGGGGGTTCACCTGGACAAAGTCATCGCTGTGGTTCTGGCCTGTGGGGTGACCAGTGAGGCAGGTGGGGAGAACTGCGAAGCCTCTAGGATCTCTGTGCACTCCCACCCCAGCAACCAGCCACCAACTTTCTGGGGTCCCTGTCCTGGTGGGGCATCAGGAAAGAGGAGGCCACTCCGCTGGTCAGGGGGTGACATCCCCTGAGCCCACCAGAGGTTCCTGTTCCCGTGTCCACCCGCTCTGGACCTGGGCCAAGGACCATCTCAACTTGGGCTTGGGCAGAGTGACGGGAGAGTGGGTTTCTGCAGCCGCAACCCCGCAGCCCCGGTCAACTCCATCCTTGCATCAGGCCCTCCAGCCCCCTCCCTGGGCTCTGGGCTTGTCCCCTGCAGAGCCCCACCTCTCTGTGCTAATGGGGTGACCTGTCCACACACCTGTTCCCAGGCCTGAGCAAACCTCACTCTCACCAGCAACACCTGACCTACTCAGCCACTCAGCCTCCTGCAGGTTGCTCCTCTTTCCTCCTTGTGCCAAACCTTCCATACTTCTTCCCCACCAGGGCTCCCTGGTCTGGCTCACTTCTGCATACTGCAGGCCTTCCACCATCACCACCAGCTCAGGCCCGTGTGGAGGGGACGCCAAGTAGTGAGTGTGAAGCCGGAGGCTTTAGCGGAGTGGGGCTCCAGCCTGGTCACAGGACCACCTGCGGGCCTTTCTGCTCCTTCTTCCTTGTGGGCAGGATCACCACGATCCATCCTCCCTCCAGAAACAGCCTCTGTGCCTGGCCCTCACCCCAAGGATCACTGAGAAGGCAGAGCAAGGTGGCACCAAAGCAGTAGGTAGCTCGGGCTGGGGTGCCAGAGGCAGAAGGCGGGCAGACTCAGCCAAGCACGGTGTTGCTCCCAGCCTGCCCAAGGGGCTCTGAATCCAGAGCTCCTCCTAAGGTCTGGTGACAGCCCTGCTCCCTCCGCGGGGTTCTGCCCAAGTGGAGGGGACCCAGGCGGGCACAGGTAGGAGTAAGGCGGAGGCCAGATACAGGTGAACAGTCTTCTGGGCAGTCACGCATGTGGCTGCCACTGCTGGGAACCAGGAGGCCGCGTCACTGTTTTCTCCCAGCCGTGGTATGGAGAGCCGTCTCTCCACTTTCCTCCACTTCGCCCCGCCCCAACCCCGGCCTCACCGGCACTGCTGTCTACCTGCTCTGTTCCCCCTTAACCTGAGTGTGAAGAACGGCTGGTATTCGCTAGGCAAAGGTACGGCGGACAATACAAGACCGATGGCCGAAGCCACGGTCCCCGACGGGGGTCTGCCTGCACCGGCCTCCCGACGCGGGGCCACAGGGACACCCAGCCCCCGGGCCTGCTTGCTTGTCCGGCCCACCTTTGAGCAGGTCCACGGTGCGCAGCTCGAAGGGGATGCTGTTCTTCTTGGCGAAGATGTAGACGGCGCGGCAGGGCTGGGACAGCAGGTCCAGGTAGAGCTCCAGGCCCATGGCGGGGGCGGGAACGGCCGGCAGGACCCACGACAGGAACGGCGGCGGGCAGGTTCCACCGGTCACCCAGCCGAGGGATGTGCGCAGCTCCTGGTACCCGAGCCCGGCCACACCCTCCCCGCCCATTGGGCGGCGCCGGAGAACTTTGGGCCAATCAGCGGCGGCCTCGCTCTCCCGCCTTCCCTCTACGGGGTTCTGAGCTGGGCTCCCTTTCCTGCCCGCAGGGTTCAGGGAGACGGACTCTGTGTCTCTCCGCCGGGTCAGTCCCCTCACCTGGACATCAGTGTCCAACCTGCGTCAAATGGAACGGGACGGGAGGGGTACTGGGGGAACGAGATCAAGGGCGCTTCCAGCGCAGACACTCAGTGAATTCAGGGTCAAAGGGTTAGCCCAGGCCACCTCCCCCCTCAGAGCGGGGGCTGAAAGAGGAGGGACTTCAGAGTCCGCAGGAACAGAGGAGAAAAAGATGCCGCAGCCTCCGGGGGGCCCACGGCCCGGGGTGGAGGCGGGGGAGGGCGTGTGGTCCTCTGCGCCCAGCAAAGACCCGATCACCACCTCAGGAAGCCGCCCCTCACCAAGCTTCTTCACTCTCCCGGCTAATCTTCGCCTCCCTCCTGCAAAACAGAGCCTCGTGA
Source organism: Neotragus pygmaeus (assembly GCA_006410875.1). Taxonomy (NCBI): domain Eukaryota; kingdom Metazoa; phylum Chordata; class Mammalia; order Artiodactyla; family Bovidae; genus Neotragus; species Neotragus pygmaeus. Next base: position 51,358 of record SJYV01019710.1, read on the forward strand.
GACCCATCTATGAGGTTTGTGGGGGGGCCCGGAATCTTCCCACTTCCTTTGTAGGGCTAAACCCCTCCATCCTCAAGCCTGGGGGCTTCTGAGGTCTTTGGCTGTGATGCCTTCATCCTCTAAGCAAATTTCCCAGGTGAAAAAACCAGTGTCCCCAGGGACTTCAGGCTTCCCTGATAGCTCAGTTGGTAGAGTCTGCCTGCAATGCAGGAGACCCCAGTTCAATTCTGGGTTGGGAAGGTCCCCTGGAAAAGGGATAGGCTACCCACTCCAATATTCTTAGGCTTCCCTTGTGGCTCAGCTGGTAAAGAATCTGCTTGCAATGCAGTAGACCTGGGTTCAATCCCTGGATTGGGAAGATCCCCTGGAGAAGGCAAAGGCTACCCACTCCACTATTCTGGCCAGGAAATTTCCATGGGCTAGTCCACGGGGTCGCAAAGAGTCGGACGCAACTGAGTGACTTTCACTTCACTTCACTTCCAGGGACTTCCCTGGTGGTCCAGTGGCTAAGACTCTTTGCCCTCAAGGCAGGGCACCCAGGTTGGATTCCTGATCACAGAACTAGATCCCACATACCACAACTGAAGATCTTGCAAGCTGCAATTAAGACTTGTGAGTGCCTGTGCTGGTCGGGTCTGACTTTTTGAGACCCCCATGGGCTGTAGCCCGGGAGGCTCCTCTGTCCATGGGATTTTCCTGACAAGAATACTGGAGTGGGTTGCCATTTCCTCCTCCAGTGGATCTTCCTGACCCAGGGATTGAGCCCACCTCTCCTGTATTGCAGACCTACTAAGACCTAGGGCAGCCAAATAAATAACTAAAACAAAACAACAATACAAAAAACAAAAAAAAGCTATTCCCAAACCCAAGATTCAGAGAAAGCCCAGCTAGAGGGAAAAAAAAAAAAACAAACCTTGAGAATAGCTTGGCCTTCCTGGGCCCTTGGCTCCCAGTTTAAGAAAGATCTATCCCATCAGGAGAGAACTTTCTCCAGGTTAGATGGGGCCATGCTCTCCACCCCCTCCAGGGGACTGCCCTCCAGCATAACTCACCTTTAGCCGGATTACTGCGATATCCAATCTCCCTGCTTCCTCCCTGGCCACCCTCCAGTCCAACCCCCACCAACAGTCAGATTATTCTAAAATGCAATCTGAGCATTCCGTTCCTGTTCAGGTTCTGCAGCTCTGAGGTGTGGCAATTCAGGCCCCACTTGACTGAGTCCTGACCGGAGGAGCTGCTGTTTGACGTCTCCTCCCCACCACCCGCTCAGGGTCGGTGCAGGACTCGTGATTCACAATGCTTGGTGCTGAAAGGATGACTGGCCCTGCAAAGAGAGTGTTGGCAACTCTGCAGCCAACACACGTGGAGACCTGCTACCTCTACCGTCCTCGTCGAAAAACCAGTGGAGGGCAGGGCATTTGTTAATTTCACTCTGGACAACCGGTCTGCGGAAAGCTAATCAACCGGGCCTGCGAAGCCGGCTGTCTTCCAAAGAGAGGCCAAAACTGTGGCCAGGACAGATGGAAGGTCAAATCAAGCACACCTCAGAGTTAGAAGCAAAGGCTCAGGCTTAGCCCAGGTTTATTTCCCACACTGGAAAGAAAACGCAGATGAAAGGAGATGAGGTCTGGGTGTGCCATTCTCTTTGTGGCTTTGCAGCCCCAGCGACAGACGGGTGGGAGCCTGGACCCAGAGCAGAGGACTCAGGCAGGCAAGCCATGCCTGCTCTCGGGCCTGCCTCCCCAGGGACAACAGTAATGAAGCTGCCCCGCGAACTGCCAAGGGCGGAGCGGAGGCGCAGCTCCCTGGGTCACTGGATCATGGCTAGCACTTTGGGCAGCATCTTCTGCTTTAAGGTGGGGTCTGCAGGCTGAGAGTCCTTGGCCTTCAGGATGATCTCATGGGCCTCCTGGAAGAGGACCTCCCCCACCGCTGCCTCCACACGCTGGCGCCACGCGGCCAGCTTGGGCCGGCCTTTGAAGACTTGGCAGCCGGCACCCACGGGCTGTAGGGAGAGAGGGGACCGGATGGGTGACCACGTATCGCAACACCAACCTGGTTTGGAGGCCATGGAACTCCAGAAGATCTCTCCACAGGGTCCCACAGCCAGACGCATGGTGTGAGCAGGACTTCAGTGCCACCCGGGACCCCCCTGCCTCATCCCCCCAACCACCACCCACAGCACTCACATGCATCAGCTCCGTGATGGCTACCAGGTCAGCCAGAGAGATGTTGGGCCCGGTAAGAAAGGCTTTGTCCTGGAGGAACTTGCCCTCAAGCACCTGCAGGGCCATATCCAACTCTGCTAGCGTGGTCGCCAACATCTCAGGAGAGACCGGTTCACCCAGGAAAACAGGGAGCATCACCTGATGGACGGGCAGGCAGAATGGGGGGTTAGGGGCTGGCACTCCTACCTTACCTCCAGGGCAGCACCTGAGACTTTAGATGTAAAAGGTCCTTAAATATAAATATAAGGTCTTTAACTATAAAAGACCATCAGAGGGTAATTCTGATTTATTCATGTCAGGAAATGCTGTAGTTAGAAAAAAATGCATTAAATCCACCTGCAGCACTGTGGAAAAATGCAAGTCATAGCACAGTCTGAGAGCGTTTATATAAAATTGTGAGCACTCAAAGCAAAGCATTGTTTTGGGGCTACACATAAATGTAATAATGTCGAAGATCATGAACTGAAAGGACCTGAACCAGATCTCGAGGGGCAGGCAGTGGGGGCGGACTTCAGGAAGGGAACAGGCAACAAAAAGGTCTGTTGGTTTTTGTTCCCTAATGTTTCTTTTCTTATACATATCAAAAATGAGAGAAGACACAACAATGAAACTGGTGACCCAGAATTAAAGATATACTTTCAGAAAGGAGGAGTGCGCCTCTGAGAAGAATACGGAACGTCACGAAAAGCCCACCATGAGGACGCTAGAAAGAAAATAACCTTGTTTTTTTTTTTTAAGTCATAAAAGAATACAGAACTTTAAAAGAAAAAGGAAAAATAAAAGAAAGAACAAAAAGTAGAAGAGAATAAAGCCTAAACCTGCCTGTCTGATATGGAAACCACCAGCCACAAGAGGTTCCCGAGCTCTTAAAATACGACTGGTCTCGGACGAAATGTGCCGTGAATGTAAAATACACACCAGGAAACAGACACGGATCAATGGGAAAGGACAGCGAACCCAGAAATAAACCCACACGCTTCTGGCCAACTAATCCATGACAAAGGAGATACAAGGGAGAAAAGACAGTCTCTTCGATCCGTGGTGCAGAGAGGACTGGTCAGCTACATGAAGACAAATGGAACTAGAGCATTCTCTAAGACCGTAAAGATAAACTCAAAGTGAACTAAAGACTTAAACACAAGACCGGAAACAGTAAAACTCCTGGCAGAAAACCTGGGCGGAAGCCCTGAGGGGCGCTCAGGCGTCACTGCTGATGGACACCGTGTTGCCGCCACATTCTGGCTGCTGTGAAAAATGCTGTTGTGAACGTGGGTACAAGCATCTCTTTGAGATCCCGCTTTCAGTTATTTTGGGTGTACGCTCGGAAGTGGAATTGCTGGGTCATATGGCAATTGTATTTTTAATTTTTTTGAGAAACCACCATGCATTGTCCACAGAAGCTATTCCCCTTACCATTCCCATCAACAGTGCACGGGAGTTTCGATTTCTTCTTATCCTCCGTAACACTTGTTATTTTGCTTATCTGTCTATCTATCTGGGCTTCCCACGTGGTGCAGTGGTAAAAGAATCTACCTGCTAACGCAAGAGACGCAAGATACACAGGTTCGACCCTGAGTCAGGAAGGAGGAAGGAATGGCAACCCACTCCAGCCTGGAGAATCCCATGGACGGAGGAGCTTGGTGGGCTAAAGTCCATGGGGTCACAAAGAGTCAGACATGACTGAGCAAGCAATCCTTGACCTATCTATCTATCTGTAACAGCCATCCCAGTAGGATGGGATGAAGTGGTATTTCACTATAGACATTAAAAAAAAAATCTTTACTGAATTTATTACAATACTGCTTCTGTTTTGTGTTTTGGTTTTTTGGCCACAAACCATATGGGATCTTAGCACCCCAACCAGAGGCCAAACCTGCACTCACCCCCTACATTGGATGGCAAAGTCTTAAACACTGGACCTCAGGGAGGTCCCCTCATTACAGTTTTAATTTACATTTTCCTAAGGATTAGTGATACTGAACATATTTTCACGAGTTTATTAGCCAAAATTATACCACTTATACTCTGAGTATTTCGGGTTAAGTAAAATATATTCAACTGTTTCTTTTTACTTTTTAATTATGGCTGCTAGAAAATTTTAAACTACATATGTGTCTCACCCTTTACTTTTGGGCAGCACTGGACAAAATGAGCTAAATTCCAGAGGGCATGAACCCTCCCTCCCAAGGCAAGCCACGTTCATCTCTGGGGTCCAAGCAGGTCGGGTGCAAGCCTGCCATCTGTCTGGGAGTTTTCTGATGAAGCAGCCACGTGGGGGACTTAGGGCAGGGCTGAGAAGCGGAGCGATCTCTTGCTTGTAGTTGGTGCTTAGATTCCAAATCCTTGCTGGAGGAAAATGAGCAACCTGATTCCACCCTCAACACATTTCTGAAACCAGAGATGAACTGAACTGTAAGTAACTAAAGCCGCATCCCAGCCCCAATCCTGACTAGCTGGAAGAGACGAACCTCCCACCGAGGATGCTTGATAGAAGAAAGTGCAAGCCCCGCGTCAGGCATGTATTGTGCACTCCGTGTCCACTCTCCTTTTATATAACACGTAGCACACAGTAAGAAATTATAAGACAAGTAAAGAAAGAGGAAAATGTGGGTGTTCCCTGGTGACCTAGCGGTTAGGATTCGATGTCACTGATGTGGCCCAGGTTCAATCCCTGGTCAGGGAACTGAGATCCCATAAACTGCACGGTGTGGCCAAAATATAAAAGAAAAAAAGAAAAAGAGGAAAATGTGACCCCTAATCAGGATGGCAAAAGACAACCAATAGAAACAAACCCACAGAAAACCCAGGGGCTGAAATTAGCTAACAAAAACTTTAAAGTAACTGTTGTAAGAATCAATACGTTAGAGAATTTAGAAGAAAAGATAGATCAAGTGGGTGAGCAGATGGTGAATTTCACCAGAGAAATGGAAACTCTAAAAGAGAACCACATGGAATCTCTAGAACTGAAAAAAACACTTACTTCAAATACAAAGAATGTACTAGACGGGCTTAGTGGCAGCTTGGGCAAACAGAGGAAAGAACAGGGCAGTCAAAGCTGGTCAACAGAAGCTACTTGAACTGAAAGGAAGAACAAGAGGTTGCCCGTGCCCTGTGGGGCGATGCCCTCACCGCCCCCCCGGGGACTGCACCTCACCTTATGCCACAGGGCTCGGAGGCAGTTTCTCCGCAGGGTGGCGTGCTGCCAGGCCAGGTACTCGTCCACACGGGCACAGGCCTGCAGGTCCTGAGGGTACCAGTGGTCGGGGACCTTGTACTTGCGGGCCAGGTAGAGCAGGATGGCCACGCTGCAGGTGAGGGGAGGACGTGTTGGAGGGCGGGGGGTAGGGGGTCCACTGAGCCGGGGCTTGATACAGAGGCCCTTCCTGAGTCTTCCTGACCACGCACCAAGCTATTTTCTCCGTTTCCAGACAAGGAAGCCAGGCTTTAGAGCAAGGATGGGACTTGCCCAGGGCACACAGGCTGTGGAGGCTGAGCTTAGTCTCCCTGAGGCTAACAGGCAAGCTCCTTCTATCGCCGGGCTAAAGTCCACGGCGAGTCCTGCCACGAGTTCGGAGCACTTTCTGACGGGAGGATCAGAGAGAGCTTCCTGGAGGAGTCAGCACCAAAGCAAAGCCTTGCAGAAGCTCAGCTGCTTCCAGTTCCTTCCAGCCTGCGTCCACTCTCAGCATCCCACATGCAGACCCTCAGGGGGCCTGACGCTTCAAAAAGGCTTTCCTGCATTCCCTTCATCGTTTTTTCTCTGCTGTCCCTCTGTCCTCCCTAAAGCATCCTGCCGGAAACACAGGAGGGTGTGGGAGCTGTGGGATCTTGGACAAGCGGGACAGACAAGGTTCCCCCTCCTGCCCTGAGTTAGTGGGCTGCCTTGCTGTTGCGATGGCAGGGCCGACCCGGAAGGACAGTGAATGTGCGAATTTGGGGCCACCAGGAAGGCCTTCAGGAACTCGGGGTACCCCAGGGGCTGGGCACCCCAGTCAAAGGGGCAGAAAACCTCTGTATCTGCCCCCGCACCAAGCTCCCTACTGGGAATCTTAGTTCCACACTGAGCTAAACAGTTTACTTTTTTTTTTCTCCTTTTGTTCCGAGCAAGGGAGTTCCAAGGAAGAAGAGGGTCCCTGCTGTGATAGTAAATGTCCATGTGACTGGTGGTCCTCCCAGGGAAGGGCAGCCCAGAGATGGGACCACCGGGAGACTTCAGTACAAGCTTGGCCAGGGAGCCTCCCTTGGTTGGGAGATGAACCACCCTGCCCTGCCCTGACCCCCTGCCCGGGGACCACCCCCACCAACCACCACGTGACTGGTAAGGTGCTTGCTTTTCCAACCACCCCTGTGAACTGACACTATGGGCAGGCAGGAGCCGGGGGTCCAGCCCTGACTCTCTGCGGGGTATTGGGCCGAGGGCCCTTCACCTCGGAGGGATGAGATGGTTCCAGCGGGATCTGCCAGCAACCCTGGGGCCCCAGTTACCTCTCAGTCAAGATGAAGTCCCCATCCTTCAAGACTGGCACCTTCTGCAGGGGGTTCACCTGGGCAAAGGCATCGCTGAGGTGCTGGCCTGAGGAGAGCCCAGTGTGGTGGGTGGTGGGGAGGATAGTGCCCCGCCCTGCCAGGCTGCGCCCACCTGTTGTACCCACCCCCCTCTAAAGGCCCCTGGCCGCTCTTGGTGTGGAAGAGGCTGCCAGGGGCTGCTGTGGGAGAAGTGGGAGGTTCTGCCAGCTGGTGCAAAAGAGAGCTCGACACCCCTTGCCAAGTTCCTGTGGGCATAACCTCCGCCACTAGGAGCCCCCCAAAAACAGAGCTTAAGGAGCTCCGTCCAGGGCAGGGCCTGTCCTTGCTTGGGCCCGCAGACTCCCACCCTCTGCCTTTTCACTATCGCCAGCATCACTGGCTCTCACCTGGGCTCTGGGGGTGTCCCAGCTGCAGGGACGGGGAGACTGCCCCCTGAGTGGACTCTGGCTTCCTTCAATGCCTCTTTCCCTGTGGACCCTAAGGATAGGTTCCCAAACACAGACAAGTGGCCGCTTCCTCACGTCCACTTGAAAGTGAAAGTAGTTTAGTTGTGTCCGACTCTTTGGGACCCCATGGACTACACAGTCCATGGAGCTCTCCAGGCCAGAATACTGGAGTGGGTAGCCCTTCCCTTCTCCAGGGGATCTTCCCAACCCAGGGTTCGAACCCAGGTCTCCGGCATTGCAGGCAGATTCTTTACGAGCTGAGCCACCAGGAAAACCCAGGAATACTGGAGTGTGTAGCCTATCCCTTCTCCAGGGGATCTTCTGACCCAGGAATCGAACTGGGCTCTCCTGCATTGCAGGCAGATTCTTTACCAACTGAGCTATGAGGGGGTGTCCATTTACTTGCAGCCAACTTCCCCTGGACCCTCTGTGTCCCCTTGCTCACTCTGCCCTGGGCACCAGGGACAGAGCCGGACCTGTTCTTAGGGTCCCACTGAAGCTCCCTGGAAAGGTGCAGCCCAGAGTCCCCTGGGACCCTGACCTCTGCTTGAGCTCGCGTGTTTTCTGACCCTTCAGATGCAGCCAGAGAGAAACTTCTAGGGAGCACGGGTCATCACTGCTGCGCCTGCTCAACAGCTTTCAGGGGCTCCCCAGAACCCCAGGAGCAGGCGAAGCTGCTCAAAACCATCTGCTGTCCCCCACGGCCTCCTCTCTCCAGCCTCTCTCCTCCCTTTCCCCCCACCCTTCAGACTGTCCCTTCACCAGGACCCTCCCCTTCTCTCCTGGTGAAACACACCTCCTACAGTACCCTCTGTGGGACAGCCTGGCTGGGATACCCCTTTATGCCCACTCCCTCTACCCTACCCCACACTGCAGAGGTGGCCACTGGGCAAGCCAGGGGACCAGTCCCCCGAGGAGGCTGGACGAGATGGCGATTCAGGCCTCGGGACAGGCTGGCACAAAGGCAGAACGGCTGGGGAGCCTCGCCGAGCTGGAGGCGCTGGGTGGAAGGCTCAGCCCTGCAGAGTTGCCTGACTTGTTCAGNTCTTCCTGGTGGCTGGCCGCAGCGCGGGTGAGGCTGGGGAGAGGCTCCCCTAAGCAGTGTCTGAGCTCCCCTCCCCACCCCCACCTCTCCGTCCCGCACACTCTGGCCGGGCGTCCACCTTTGCGCAGGTCCACGGTGCGCAGCTCGAAAGGGATGCGGTTCTTCTTGGCGAAGATGTAGACGGCGCGGCAGGGCTGGGAAAGCAGGTCCAGGTAGAGCTCCAGGCCCATAGCGGGGGCGGACCGGCCTCGCCACGCAGGGGACACGGGACGCAGCGGGCCCGAGGCGGCGACCGAAGAGCAGCGCTCGGCCCGCCCCCCACGCGCCGCTCCCCATAGGCGCTCGGGCCGCACGCTCGGATCCAATCGCCGGCGTCCAGCGAGTCTGAGGGGCGGGGGCTCCGGAAGATTCTTCTGGGGGAGGCGGGCTGGTCACAGAGCAGAACATCATCAAGACTCCTGCTGGCTGCGGCGTGTGTCAGAAATCCCTGCTTCAGGGATGAAGAAATCGAGGCCCAGAGGGATCACGGGACCAGAAAGGCTGACTCCAGCATCCACGATCTTCGCCCCAAGCTGCAGAAATCCGTCGCCATCAAGAGGCAAGTTCAATTCAATCGCTCAGTCGTGTCCGACTCTTTGTGACCCCATGGACTACAGCACACCAGGCCTCCCTGTCCATCAACCAACTCCCGGAGCTTACTCAAACTCATGTCCATCAAGTCAGTGATGCCATCCAACCATCTCGTCCTCTGGCGTCCCCTTCTCCTCCTGCATTCAATGTTTCTCAGCATCAGGGTCTTTCCAAGGAGTCAGTTCTTCACATCAGGTGGCCAAAGTATTGGAGTTTCAGCTTCAGCATCAGTCCTTCCAACGAACACTCAGGACTGATATGACCGAGAGGCAAAGCCTCAGCACTCACTCCCTTGCCCCAGCGCACCCCTGGAATTTGACACAGGTCTTCCTGCCCCCAGCACAGTGCCTCCATATCATTCCCTGAGTGTTTCTTCCTCCTCTGGGCCTCTGTTTCTCCATCTTTGAAATTGATGGGAAAGATCCAGCAAGTCTGATTCTGGGCATATATCCAAAGAAAATGAAAGCAGGATCTCCAAGAGACAGACACCTCCAACCCCATGTTCCCTGCAGCCAAGCTAGAGTAACAACCTAAGTGTCGGTTAAGAGGTGAGTGGATGGAGAAAATCTGGAGATTACTCACGGACGCATATTGAGGTGGACAAGGAAAATGGCAGCCCACTCCAGGATTCCTGCCTGGAGAATCCCCACGGACAGAGGAGTCTGGTGGGCTGTAGTCCATGGGGTCGTAGAGTCGGGCATGACTGCGTGACTAAGCACACACACGTATCGAGGACTCTTGTACTCAGCTTTAAGAAAGGAAATCTTGTCATTTGCAACGACATGGATGGACCTGGAGGTTATGCTAAGTGAAAGGTCAGACACAAAAAGAAAAATACTGCCTGATCTTACTTGTGTGGAATCTTAAAAAGTGGGACTCTTCCAAGCAGGGATTAGAACGGTGGTTACCAGGGTCTGGGGTGAGACGGGGATGGCAACACAGTGGTTAGAGAGTAGAAAGCTTTGAGTACCCAAGATAAACTATGGAGCGTGGTGACCATAGTGAACAGGACTGCGTGGCACACGTGCAATTTGCTGAGTAGTTCTTAATTATTCTTACCAGGAACAACAAAAACATGCTAACTGTCCACTGAGAAAAGCACAGCCTGAACGCTGTGAGTGAAGTTTGATCCAGGGTCTTGCGGAGAACAGTAGCCTTTTCGAAAATCCTTTTTTTTTTTTTTGATTCACTGTTCACTGTTGTTTTTCTATCCTCTGTCTCCACTCAAATATTTATTATTTCTTTTCTCTTGTTGGCTATAGGTTTAGTTTGCCTTTCTTTTTCAACTTCCTCCAGGTGTAAGTTAGGTTGTTGATTTGAAATCTGTATGCTGCTGCTGCTAAGTCGCTTCAGTCGTGTCCGACTCTGTGTGACCCCATAGACGGCAGCCCACCAGGCCCCTCCATCCCCGGGATTCTCCAGGCAAGAACGCTGGAGCAGGTTGCCATTTCCTTCTCCAATGCATGAAAGTGAAGTCGCTCAGTCGTGTCTGACTCTTCACGACCCCATGGACTGCAGCCCACCAGGCCCCTCTGTCCCCGGGATTCTCCAAGCAAGAACGCTGGAGCGGGTTGCCATTTCCTTCTCCAATGCATGAAAGTGAAAAGTGAAAGTGAAGTCGCTCAGTTGTGTCTGACTCTTCTCGAACCCATGGACTGCAGCCCACCAGGCTCCTCCGTCCATGGGATTCTCCAGGCAAGAGTGCTGGAGTGGGTGAGATCTGTATGCGTTCACAGCTATTCAGTGGCCTCTCAGCCCTGTTTCCTCCCGTAAGTTTGGGTCTGTTGTGTGTTTAATTCTTTAAGGTACTTTCTAATTTCCCTTGTGATTTCTTCTTTGATTCATTGGTTGTTTAAATGCATTTTTAGAAACATGTCATTTCCTAGCTTTCCTTCTCTTATTGATTTCTCATTTGCATTCCACGGTGTTCAGAAAATACACATCATATGATTTCAGTCAGTTTAAATTTCTCGGGACTTATGACCTCGCCCAGGGTCTATCCTGGAGAATATTGCCTGTGCCGTCTAGAAGATCATGCATTTTACGTTGTGGGTGCTGTGCTGTGCTGTGTAGTCGGCAGGCCGATGGGTTTATTTTTTTTTTTAACTATCTATATTACTTACTTGGCTGCAGCAAGATAAATATTTATTGCTTAATTGCAGCAAGTGGGATCTCCGATCTTCATTGTGGCATGAGGGGTCTTTAGTTTGGGCAAGCAAATTCTTAGTTGTGGCACGTGGGATCTAGCTCCCTGGCCAGGGATTGAACCTGGGTTCCCTGTATCGGGAGCATGGAGTCTTAGCCACTGGGCCACCAGGGAAGTTACCTGATATGTTAGAATGTGGTTCAAACCTCCATTTCCTGCAGGCTCTCCGATCTCGTTATTCTATCCATTAGTGAATGTGGAGCACTAAAGTCATCAGCTGTCACACTGACAGTTTACTCGTATGTAACCTTTCATTTTCCAGTTCTTTTTGGAAGCTGGGGGGACTCGTGACTGCCACCCAGCCCCAGGCGTGTCTCGGGCTCGGGATCCACGGGAGTTGTTTCAGTTCTTTATTAGGCAAAGAAGCAGTGAATTTCAGCGTCTCCCTTAAGGAAAGGGGTCCTGGGGGCTGAGCCAGCCAGGCCCGCAGGGTGGGCTGCCTCTACTTGAACTTCTGCAGCAAATCGCAGATCCTCTCCTTGACCATTGGGTCCAGCGTGGAGCAGTCCCACTCCGCCAACTTCACCAGCCGGTCGTGGGCCTCGCAGAAGAGGCTGGAGCCGATGGCCAGTTCCACCCTCATGCGCCACTCGGCCAGCTTGGCGCTGCTGAGGAAGACGTTATGGTTGCCAGCCATGGGCTGTGGACAGATGGAGAGGAAGGCACGGTCAGCCTATGGACTAGCCCCACCTGGGCCCCGCCTATAGCCGCAAGACTCTCCCCATTCGCCCCTGTGGCCAGTGAGCCTGCTGATCTCCGAGGCCTGGCCAGGGCTCACAGGTCATGTAACAGATGGAGGCGGGGGTGGAGGAGCCTGAGTGGCTCTCTTGTCGCCGGTCTTGCTCCACGGCTCCTGAGTCCCTCTCAGAGGGGCCTGTGACCCAGGGGTTCCCCCTTCTCCAGTGTGAAGCCTCCCAGGGGTCTTGCCTTCTTCCATGGAAAGCCCCTGCCCCCGACGGAGGTGGGAAGAGCTCAGTCATTTCTCCCTGTGTCGACCCTCCCTCTGTGATCAAGCACAGGAACTGCGTTGAGAGACACAGCCAGCAGCCTAAGAAACGTGAACCCACGATATCTGGGGTGGGTGTGGGGTGAAACGTGGGGGGCTGCCCCAGCTGGGACAGAAAGACTGGGACTTGTTTTCTCCCTGTGCTGGTCTACATTGCACACTGACCAAGGACCAAAGTGGCCACTCTGCACACTGGCCGGGCTCTCAACTCCACCCTACANCTGGGGTGGGTGTGGGGTGAAACGTGGGGGGCTGCCCCAGCTGGGACAGAAAGACTGGGACTTGTTTTCTCCCTGTGCTGGTCTACATTGCACACTGACCAAGGACCAAAGTGGCCACTCTGCACACTGGCCGGGCTCTCAACTCCACCCTACACACCAGCTCGGTCAGAAGCGCCCACCCTCCCCTGCACGCAGAAGCTGCATGAATGTCCCCCACCCAGAAGTGTCCCCCCGTACAGAGCAGATGGACCCTTAGGCCCAAAGCCAGGGAGCAGCCCTGTCCAACTGCCCTGACTGGAGCTCTGGAAAAGAGGGGCACTTTGGTCAGAAGGACACTTTGGAAGCCTCTGGACTCTTCCTTGGAGGGTCCTTTGGGAGGAGGCGGCCCCGGGATCGCGGCTGACTGAGCAGGCTCACCCTCCAGCCCCCATCCCCAAGTAGGACTCTTCCTGACGCACTGACGACCGCCATCCTCCCTGGTTCAAAACCTGGGCTTCCTGTGGTCCGCCCTGGTCAAGGCCAGGCCCCCAGCCTCTCTGCAAGTTATGGTCGCAGGGGAGTCCCTCGTCTGCTCCATCCACCTGCCCCCGCTGCAAACCTGCATCATCTCCACCAGGGCTACCAGGTCGGCCAGGGAGATGTTGTCCCCAGTGATGAACATCTTGTCCTGCAGAAACTTCTCCTCGAAGAGCTTCAGGTTGTTCTTCACATCCGCCAGCATCTGCTCCGTCTTCTCAGCTGGGACCTCGTCACCCGTGATCATCGGGATCAGCAGCTGCCCGGGAGTGGGGGGAGGGGAGGGAGAGGAGGCCCCGTCTGACCCTCCAGGCCTCTGGAGGCCCCGTCTGACCCTTGCCTGCTAAGAGAGGTGGTGGACGGCACCAAGGATGTAAAGTGGTATTGCCTCCGTTGGCAGTTCCGGTGGGTAGAAGTCGCTTGGGGCCCTTGTTCAGAAGGACGTGAGAGACTTCCCTGGTGATCCAGCGGCTAAGATGCTGAGCTCCCAAAGAAGAGAGGGCCCAGGTTCGATCTCAGGTCAGGGAAGTAGATCCCCACGCTGCAACTAAGAGTTCACGTGCCACGACTAAAGATCCCCATGCTGCCACAAAGATCAAAGACCTTGTGTGCTCCAACGAAGACTCAGCACAGTTCCAAAAGATTAATTAATAAAAGATTTTTTAAAAAAAACAAGACTTGAGGTCCCAGCAGGAAAGAATCCTGTGATTGATTAGTGATGTCTGCCACAGGTGTAGCATAAGAAGCAGGGGCACGTGTACTGTTTATTTGTCATCTTCAAATATGATGGTCTTTAGGGCCCTTTCAAGTTTTTTTTTTCTCCCACTGCACAGCTCGAGGCTTAGTTCCCCAACCAGGGTCTGAACCCGGGCCGCAGCAGTGACAGCACCGGGTCATAACCACTGGACCGCAGGGGAATTCCCTGCTCTGATCCCTCCAGTTCAGAATGAAATGTCTTGAATCCTTTCCTGGCTTGAGTGACACCAGCCCCTCCCCCCTCCCGGGTGCCCTTCCCCTCGTCCCTATAAGGCTCTTTCTTACCCAGTGGTACGTGTCATACCCCCTATAGCTCTGTAAGGTGGGCAGGAGAGGGAGCTGCAGAAATGAGGCTCAGAGTGGGGTTGGGGGGACGCTTGCCCGAGCCCCAGCCGTGGGCCCCCTCACCTTCAGCCAGAGTATCTTGTTCATGGGCAGCTGAATGGCTGTGTGCTGCCAGGCCATGAACTCGTCCACACGGGCGCGCATGTGCAGGTCTGGCGGGTACCAGTGCGAGGGGGCGCTGTACTTGCGGCACAGGTAGAACAGGATGGCCACGCTGCAGAGAGGACGGTCAGGGCACTCCCCAGGCTGGCCTGCCCTTGCTCGCTGACCACCCAGCGCCGCCTATAGGCCCCCGGCTTCCCTCCTGGAGGGGGCTGAGCCCAGAGGCCTCGGGAAAGGCAGTCAAGCCCACCCCCAGCAGCGAGGGCCCTGCGGGGAAAGGGGGTATTGGTGGGTGGCCTCAGACAGGGCAGAGCACGTGGGGAAATCCCTTAGGAGGTCATTCCTAAACATTTGCAGGTGAAGGATGGGGTGGCCCGGAGGCAGGGGAGCTGAGCAGGGTACAGGCGATGCACAATGAGCCCAAGTGGGTCACCGATGGAGCTGGGGGTGGGTACTGGGTTCCTTATGCCCCTGGTTCTCTGGCGCGCTTGTCCTACTTTGGTGCCTGTGAACTTTTCCGTCATAAAAGAAAGCCAGCAATCAGTAGCACAGGTGGGCCGGGTGGGAAACTCCCCCAGGAGGAGCGGAGACTCAGGGTGCGAGCGCCGGGAAGACAGTTACCTTTCGGACAAGATGAACTTCCCGTCTCTGAGGCTGGGCAGCTTCCTCAGGGGGTTGATCTCGATGTACTCTCTGCTGTGGTGGTGACCTGAGAGGGGCAGGAAGCTCTGAGGCTGCTGAGACCCCAGGGACGAGAGACCAGGGCCTCCCCAAGACAGAAACAGTGCCTCTTGGTGCATCTTCCCGAGAAGGGGACGCTGCGCCCCAGGGGAGAAGCACGCCGCCCCCGGGCGAGGAGGTGCATCAGGGAGCCTCACAGGGCCAAGCCAGCGCGCTGCCGCTCTCCCAGGCCCTGCGCTCCAGGAAGCTGGAGGCCTCCAGCCCTCACCCCCACCTCTGTGCCCAAAGCCGCAGCCTGTGAATCCACAGAAGCCCTGGGGGCCCGGGTCCCAGCCCCAGGCCTCCCGCCCCCTCCAGGCTCTGCAAGTGGAGATTCCGGAGCCCCCTCTGCGGCCGGGGTGGTGATGGAGACCGGGACTATGAGCCTCACCCGGGCCCCAGGGAGTCACCCCGGGCAGGTC
>SJYV01019710.1:67043-79219 GCA_006410875.1 Neotragus pygmaeus
GGGATGCTGTTCTTCCTGGCGAAGATGTAGACGGCGCGGCAGGACGCGGACAGCAGGTCCAGGTAGAGCTCCAGGCCCATGCTGGGCCCCACCGCAGCTGGCAGACGCCCAGCCGCACGCAGCCCACCGCAGCCTGTGCCCTGGCCCCGTGCCCACCCACCCAGGCCCGGCGCCCTGCATTCTGGAACTCATTGTTCTCTTAGTGTTGCCATGAGGCCCAGAAGCCTGGAATGCTCACAGCGGAAAGCATTGTGAGGACACTCGGGAGCAGACCCACAGCCACCCAGTGGTGGGGGGTGGCTGTGAATTTGCCCTTCCCTTCCCTGGAGGCAGGCATGTGTGTGCCCCTGGCCCGTGTCTGAGAGGGGCTTCTGTGTAGGAACTCCTGGGGCCAGGCCTTTACGGCAGAAAGTGACCAAAGGGGCGTTATAGATTCCAGAAGCGGTGGGGGGCGGCGGCGGGGGTGTCTAGCCTGAACTGTGGCTAGAAATGGGTGCAGAGAAAGAAACCGGAAGCTGGTGGGTTGTCAGGGCACTGGGTGACGCCACCAGGGACTCAAGGGGTCACAGAGGAGCTCAGAAGCTTCCAGCCTGGGTTGGGACCAGCCGCGCCTGAGAGCCAAGCACTGGACTCAGCACCCAGAGGCAGAGGAGGGTCACACGGGCGCCTGAGTTCTGCTGTCTCTGAGCTGCTCGACTTGGGGAGATTCCCAGACTATTTAGAAACCGGGAGAGCCCACTGACTAGAGCAGAGCAAGGCTGGAGACTAGTGACGGGCGCACAGCACGCTTACTGCAGCCCGCAAACCACAGGGGCATGGCCGGCCCTCGGCGGAGCTGCTCCTTCACCTGCTGCGCCAGCTTCTGGGCCATCTAGGGGTCCCACTGGGCCATCTGGGGGTCTCGCTGGGCCATCTGGGGGTCCCGCTGGGCCTCCAGGGTCCTGAGGCTGGAGCACATGCCTGTGGGCCTCCTGGATGAGCTCGGGGCCCAGGGCAGCCTCCACATGGGCCCGCCACGCGGCAAGCCGGGGCCAGTCTGGGAAGAGGCCGCAGCCCACGGCAGCGGGCTGGGGAAACAGGGCAGCTGGGGCTTGGGCTCAGCTCGCGCCCAGAGCACCCCCGGGGCAAGTGGGCAGGAGAATCTCACCTGCATCAGCTCCGTGGACGCCATCAGATCCTCCAGGGAGACCTGCCCAGAGGCCAGGAAGGGCCTGGCTGCCAGGAGCTCCTGATTGAGGGACCCCAGAGTGGGCGTCAGCTTCCCCAGCAGCTGCTCCACCTGCGCAGCGTCCAGGGGCTGCCAGGAGAAGAGGGGCAGGAGACACTGGGCCAGGAAGAGAGGAGCGGCTTATCTCAGGGCCCTGGAAGCCTCCCAGCTCTTTTCCACCCCTCCCTTGGCACCCACTTATCAGTGAGGCCTTCTGGGGCTTCGTGTTCAGGATTCCGAGGTTTCATTCAGGCTCTGAAAAAAGCTACGCATTTCACTCCATCTCTGGCAAGGTGGATACTGAAAGGTCACAAAGATGCTGGCAATACTCTTAAATGAACGCATTGGTATTTCTGAGACTGGTGACCGGGTGGAGAGGGTTTAACCCACACTGTGGAGCTGTCTAAAACTGCCAATAAGACAGAAGAATAATACACCAAGATAAGATCCAAAGGACATAATAGTGACGTTGCTGCTCCGTGTGGAAAGGACATAATGAAACGTCATAAATTAGTGATGTCTGCCTGGGGAAGAAGACAGGACCCCCCTGGGGGTCCTCAGTTCAGTTCCGTCTCTCAGTCGTACCCGACTCTTTGCTACCCCATGGATTGCAGCACACCAGGCCTCCCTGTCCATCACCAACTCCTGGAGTTTACTCAAACTCATGTCCATCGAGTCGGTGATGCCATCCAGCCATCTCATCCTCTGTAGTCCCCTTTTCCTCCCACCTTCAATCTTTCCCAGCATCAAGGTCTTTTCCAATGAGTCAGTTCTTTGCATCAAGTGGCCAAGAATTGGAGTTTCAGCTTCAGCATCAGTCCTTCCAATGAATATTCAGGACTGATTGCCTTTAGGATGGGCTGGTTGGATCTCCTTGCAGTCCAGGGGACTCTCAAGAGTCTTCTCCAACCCCACAGTTCAAAAGCATCAATTATTTGGCGCTTAGCTTTCTTTATAGTTCAACTCTCACATCAATCCATGACCACTGGAAAAACCATAGCTTTGACTAGACAGACGTTTGTTGGCAAAGTAACGTTTCTCCTTATTAATCTGCTGTCTAGGTTGGTTGTAACTTTTCTTCCAAGGAGCAAGCGTCTCCTTGGAAGAGCCGCTTTCATGGCTGCAGTCACCATCTACAGTGGTTTTGGAGCCCCCAAAATAGCTCCTGCCCAAGCCTGCAGGCTGTGGCAGGGAGGCTCACCTTGCTCGGGGAGGTGTTGGTGGCGGGTTGCTGGATGGCCGTGTGCGGCCGGGCCAGGCGCTCATCCACACGGGCACGGGCCTGCAGTTTGGGCGGGTACTGGCGTGCCTCTGCCTGGTATTTGCGGCTCAGTGTAAAAGGACGGCCACACTGCGGGCCGGGGGTGTTGGAGACCTCCCTGCCATGACGGCTTCCCCCGAGGCTCAGCCGGTCAAGAATCCGCCTGAAGTGTAGGAGATGCGAGTTCAATCCCTGGGTCAGGAAGATCCTCTGGAATAGGGCATGGCAACCCCCTCCAGGCTTCTTGCCTGCAGAATCCCATGGACAGAGGAGCTATACTCCATGGGGTCGAAAAGAGTGGGACCAGACTGAAGTGACTTAGGATGCTTAGCACGCTCTGCCATGACTCCAGCCTGTTCTCCGCCTCAGAGCCCAGCTCTGTGGGTCAGGGTCCTTCTCGGGCGGGTGAGGCAGACCAGCCACGCATGCCCCATTCCTTTCCTGGGCCAGTTATGCGTGGTGTTCAGGGTCTGGGGGAGAGGTTCAGGGGGACCTCAACTCTTTTTTTTTGTTGTTTTGGCCACATCGGGGAGTAGCCTGTGGGAGCTTAGTTACTTGACCGGGGGATCGAACTCCAGCCCCCTACAGTGGAAGTGGGGAGTCTTAGCCACCGGACCCCCAGGAGAGCCCCCCACTCCCGAGCGCCCGTGGGCTCTAGGCACCTGGTACTGTCTCCATCCTCTGACAGGCCCTGGGAGGTGGTTACCTTACTCCCCTGACTTACAGAAGAGAAGCTGGGGCCCAAGGCTCGGGACCTACCGGCAGGCAAAGAGTGAGGATGGGGGATTGGCATTCAGAGCGCAGAGCAGCCCCAGGGCTGCCCAGCCCCTGTGACTCTGAAACACTGTGCTGGGGCATCTGGGGAGGGGCTCCCCTGGGGCCTCAGGCTTTCCTGGCTGCCTCCAGGCTGTGCAGGCCTGGGGGGTGGCCGGCATGCCCTCCGCTCTGAAGCTCCCAGATTTAGCCCCAAAGCAGCCCCCAGTCCAGGTCCCTGCCCTCCGAGCTGGACTAGCTCAAAAGAGGAAGGGGCTGCTGGAAAGATTTCCAGCTTTTTGTCTGCCTCCAAGCAACGATGAGCCCCAGACCCAGGGCGCCTTATTTCTCAGCCAGCAGGAAGTCCCCATCCCTGAGGGCAGGCACCTTCCCCGAGGGGTTCACCTTCAGGAATTCGGGGTTCAGGTGCTCCCCTGGGGGAGAGGGGAGCAGAGAGAGTGCAGAGGAGGCTCAGCGAAGGGTCTGGCCCCCGGATGCCCCCTCCACGGAGCCCACCTGGCTCTGCTCACCCCGCGGTGCCAGCTTCACAGGCCTCAGCTCGAAGGGGATGCCATTCTTCCTGGTGAAAATGTAGATTGCATGGCAGGGGGGCAAGTACAGGTCTAGAAAGAGGTCAAGATCCATCCCTGTGCCTCCCTCCTGCCTGCTCTCCACTTGGGTCCGATGCATGCTTCTCCTGAAGCCTACTCCCCCCATGACTGGCTGGGCTGCCAGCCAGGACACTGCACCCCCTGGCCTCTGCCCTGGTGAGCAGCTGGTTGCTGGATTTCCTTTTTTTTTTTTTAAAGTTTTTTTGATACAGACCATTTTTAAAGTCTTTATTGAATTTGTTACAATATTGCTTGTGTCTTAGGTTTTAGTCTTTAGACCCAGAGGCATGTGGGATCTTAGCTCCCAGACCAGGGGTTGAACCTGCAGGAATTGGAAGGCAAAGTCTTTACCACCGGACCGCCCCCATCCCCTTCCCTGCCATGGTCTGGCGGCTTCACCAACTTCCAGACTCAGCCTGCCTCCAATGAGACTCTTATCCTGTGCACACAGCACAGAACCAGAAGGTATTTCCTCTTTCTCCTTTTCTTTCTTTCTTTCTCATGTGGGGAGCCCTGGAAGACAGCCTCCACACCCCCCACCCTGCCCCACCCCCTACCACATATAAGAAAATAAGTCACTCCACTGAAAATAGAAATGTAGGCATTTCCCACATTAGCTGGTCTAATAGCTAAGACTCCGAACTTCCCCTGCAGGGGACACAAGTTTGGTCTCTGGTCCGAAACTAAGATCCCATATGCCCAAGGTGCAGCCAAAAAAAGAAGAAAACAGAAACGTATGTAAGGGAAACTTGAAACTTGAAAGGGTGGTGTGTTCACCTGTGCTGCTTCGGATGCTTAGGGGCCATTCCCTGCATGTCTGTGTTTGAACTCACCATTGGCCGTAAGGAGCCCTTGACTATAGAGCAGGCTGAAGGCTCCGTGATGACTGAACACCATGCAGTGTGTGCTCTGGAGGCCCTGCTGGGCTTCAGCTGCAGAGTAAGAAGTTTTTCAGCCACTCAGTCGCGCCCGATTCTGTGAGCTCACGGACCGCGGCATGCCAGGCCACCCTGTCTTTCACCATCTCCACAAATGACAGTAAGAGACCACAGGAGAGGACATGCAGGAAAAACCCCCACGTGTACTCCTAAAAATGTAAATCCCCAGTAAAACCGGCCTGAGAATCTATTGGTAAGAAAAAAAAAAAAAGATGGAAGAGAAAACTGGGCAAAAGATGTGAACTTTTTTCACATAACAATTTCATCTCCTGACTTTAAGAAAATGCTTCCCTGGTGGCTCAGAGGTTAAAGCGTCTGCCTCCAATGCGGGAGACCTGGGTTCGATCCCTGGGTTGGGAAGATCCCCTAGAGAAGGAAATGGCAACCCACTCCAGTATTCTTGCCTGGAGAATCCCATGAACTGAGGAGCCTGGTGGGTTACAGGCCACGGGGTCACAAAGAGTCGGACACGACTGAGTGATTTTACTTACTTACTTTAAGAAAATGAAAGAAAAGTCAGTGTTTTTCTTGCATTTGCTGTTTTTCAAGTATCTGACTCAAAATAGTCAACATGCCAGAGCAGCATGTTTGGGGGTGGCTGTTCTGACCTCCTTCAATTATAAACAGGAATCAAATAGCAAACACCAGATTCCTGAGTGTGGAGATTGTGGTGGAAGTGCCCTGAGAGCTTCACTTAAGCCTGACCCACGTGGGGGATGTGCAAGTATTTGTATCGTATTCTCTTTAATAAAGCAGAGCCATCACTTTGCCAACAAAGGTCCGTCTGGTCAAAGCTACGGTTTTTCCAGTAGTCATGTATGGATATGAGAGTTGGACTGTAAAGAAAGCTGAGCGCGGAAGAATTGATGCTTTTGAACTGTGGTGTTGGAGAAGACTCTTGAGAGTCCCTTGGACTGCAAGAAATCAAACCAGTCCATCCTAAAGGAAATCAGTCCTGAATATTCATTGGAAGGACTGATGCTGAAGCTGAAGCTCCAACACTTTGGCCACCTGATGAGAAGAGCTGACTCATCTGAAAAGACTGTGATGTTGGGAAAAATTGAAGGCGGGAGGAGAAGGGGACTACAGAGGATGAGATGGTTGGATGGCATCACCGACTTGATGGACATGAGTTAGAGTAAACTCCGGGAGTTGGTGATGGACAGGGAGGCCTGGCGTGCTGCAGTCCATGGGGTCGCAAAGGGCGGCACAGGCCTTAGCGACTGAACAACAACATATTAACGAGAAAGGTCACTGCAAAAACAGAAATGACGTCAGATAATCCTTCTCCTGGACGTGAGCCTCATGCCGCCCCTTAGCCGCATGTTACTAGGCCTCTCTCTGGCCCTCGGGCAGGTGCGGCCAGTGCAGGTGTTCCGGAACCGCCTGGCCCGGGTCGCCTTTGGTCCCGCCGCGCCCTGCCGCGCGGGGCACACCGGAAGCTGCCAGCTTCGCCCCGACCCTCAGAGCACCGCCCCGCGCGCGGAGCATGCCGGGAGAAAGGGATGGGTTGGTTGCCCTGGCAACGTGCGGCTTGGCGGGCGCTGAGCCGTTGGAGTCCCGAGATCCGAGCGGCCGCTGCGCACGGGGCTTTCGAGGGCTGCGGGTGGTTCGGTTACTGCCTGGCGGCGGCCAAGCCTGGAAGGAGAGGGAAGGAAAAACCACACGGGAGCGAGGCGTAGAAGCGGAAGAGAGGGGCCTGGGGCGAAGGGAGGGAGTGCAGCGTCTCAGGCCGCGTCGAGAGGGGGACTGTGCAGGGTGTCCCAGAGCGAGGGGAGGAAAAGGGGGAGGGAGACGGCCCGGAAGGTGCAGGGAAACGGAGAAGAGGGGAGAAACAGCGGGCGGGCCTCCCGGCAGGGCAGGTTTCATGGAGTCACATCACTGCGCAAACTGTAGGAGACGCGATTGCACAGCGTCATCAGGCCCCAGCCAGAGACGCCCTATCACCGAGCAAACCCTGGCAGACCCGTCAGTGCTGGAAAGAGAATATATTTACGCACACGACAGAGGAGGGACAGAATGGTCAGGGAAAGGGGAGCGGGCAGGTCGGACACCGGAGCCTAGCAGCCGTTGAGCAGGGAGAGTCCTCGTGGATTGCTGGCACGTGTGGTTGGAAGTCTGCACACACAGCCCTTTCTGGCGCCTAGAGATCTAACCACCTTGACTTCCCTCTGCCTGGGAGAGGCTTATCTTTGGGTTAAGGAGGGGAAAGAGGAAGGGACAAGTTGCCCAGTAGGGACTGCAAGGAAGGGATGCCAATGGGAGGAAAGGAGAGAGAGTGCCATGAAGTCCATCCTGGTGAGAACTAGGCACTGGTTTTAACAGAAGTCCATGTCCTGACATCCAGGCCTGTTTTGCAGCTTCTGAGTGAGGTGGACCAAGTTAAGACTAGGGGCTCTGGACAAGAAGCCTTTCGGTAATTCTTGTCAATAGGAGACCTCACATGGGACCCCAGCCACCCACCATCTTGTCGATGCTTCGTTCATCCTTTGCCTGGGTACCCTGTGGTCCCAGCTCGTTTCCCTCAGGGAGGACCTTGGTGGTCTTCTGATAGAACCTGCTGTAACCTTAGGTGAACGGCCCCTGTGGGCGAAGGGGGGGACGCACGTTATAGGGAACATCAGAGATTACTGAGTTCCCCAAAGTTTTCTGAGGCTGCCGTGTCATCTGTAAAACAATTGCAGCTCTCCCCTCTCCAGAGGTGGTTATATAGAGACCTAATGAGACCCTGAAAGTGTTTTTAGAGGGTGTGGGCCCTCTAATGCAAGGATGAGTTACCTGAAAGTCCAGTCCATGTGGCTTGTGGAGCCCGCTGCCACCAGTCAGGCCAGGTCAGCTTAATGTGTAGGCCCTCATGTACCCCCACTCCCCCTGCTTTGGGCCCAGAGACCTAGATTTAAATCCTGGACCTGTCACTTACTAGCTGAGTGATCTTGGCCATGACATTTTGGCTTTCCTGCTTAAGTAGGACAAAGCTGGCCTGTGAATGAAACCATAGAAACTAAGGCATTTCTGACTCCAGAAGGAGGCTGTGGTGGCTAGGGAGGGGCCTCGGCCAGGAATCTGTTAGAGACCATCATTTTGTCCCCAACTGGAATGGCCTTGGGACAGAGCACAGGTGTCTGCCTCACCCTGCCTGTCCTGCTGTCTTTCTCAACCCTCCCACCCCCTTCCGCCTTAACGTTGGCTTTGGCCTCAGTTTCCTGCTGTGTTGACGTGGGGATGGTGATTCCTGCAGAAACCAGTAAGCTTGGGATAAGGAAGCTCTCAGGTCACGTTACAGTTTGCGTGCATTAGGCGGGGGTATTCAGTCCTGAAGAGCAGCCGGTGCCCCAGCAGAACAGAACCCTGAACAGCCCATGGGGAGCCAGTACGAGTCCCGCCCGTGGACACCGGGGAACACTGAGTCTTGAGTGAAGGGTTGGTTGGAAAAGGAAGCTGAACAGAAAAACTGGGTCGTTGTCAACACATTCAAAATGATAACCTTTTACATAAATAAATATATATGTGTGTATAAAGCAATTATCTAGATTGAGAAGTTACAAATTTTAAAAATGAGGACCACAGACATCACAAACTCAAGCAAAATACCCTGACATTTTTCTTAACGGCCAGACATAACTTCTCCTTTCAAATACTCCCTCTTCCCCCTATATTTTTTGATTGCAGACTCTGATTTGCCTTTCATTTTGACCATGATTTTATGTTTCCTGCAGGGAACAGGGGATTCCCCCTCCTCTCCTTTGGCAGTAAGCGTGTCCCCAGAAGCCATTCATGTGCCAAAGCAGCACACAGACATGTCCCAGTTCACCCATACATTAGAAATCCACCTTTACCTCTCCCGTAGCCACACCCCAAATGCCCCTGACTCCTCCCACGGGGACGTGTAACAGGAGGGAGCGGCTCTGAGCTTCAGCAGCTGTTGGCGGGGGCGGAGTTCAAGGGAAGAGGGCAGGCACCTTTGCACCGCCAAGCCGCCGGTTCCCTCTCATTTTGCCTCCTTCGTTTGGTGGGGTCGCACTAGCTCCTCCTCCTGCCCCCTCCGCCGCCGTCCTCCAGCATCCACAGGGAGGTTCCTGGGTTTGTGGGCGCCCCCTCAAAGCCCTCCTCTGGACAAGGGGAGGGTCCTTGGCCCTGAGCAGAGTTCTCCTGGGGGCCCTCCCGACCCTGTCCACATGCAGCCTTGGTCAAGCTGATCCTTGTGCTGCAGGCAGCTTCCTGAGGAACAGAAGGGTGGGAGGACCCAGTCAGGTCCCAGGCCAGCTGCCCTTAACCTGTCTGTCCACTGACAGGCTGGGGTTGCTGGGGGATATGGGAGGGGAAATGTAGAAGAAAACTGGGAAGANTGAAATTTAAAAAAATTGTCCTTTATTACTCCTTTAATTTTCATTTTTATAACCTTCTATTACCTTGCAAAAAAGACCCTATTTTTAAAGCAAATTTCAAATATATATATTTAAGGTTTTTTTGCAATTTTTGTTAATATTTTATTTTTGAGAGTCTAACCTATACCCCGGATTTTTAATTTTTGTTTATTTGGTATTTATTATCAATTTTATACCTTTAAGAATAAAATCTTTCATATCCATTTTTACTTAGGAGTATGATTACTGGATTGATTGCCCTCTCCCCTTTTTGACTTTCCTTTTTCTCCCCCAGGTCACCTCTATCTCCTCCCTCCCCCATATCTTATCTACCCAACTCTTTGAATCTCTTTGGGNTTCATATCCATTTTTACTTAGGAGTATGATTACTGGATTGATTGCCCTCTCCCCTTTTTGACTTTCCTTTTTCTCCCCCAGGTCACCTCTATCTCCTCCCTCCCCCATATCTTATCTACCCAACTCTTTGAATCTCTTTGGGTATTCTGGGCTCTGGAGAATGCTTAGGGAACTGATTGTGCCTAGATCTGTCTCTCTCCTTTTGACTCCCCCTCTTCTCCTCCTGGTCACTTCTATCTGCTTCCTCCCTCTTCTCTTTGCTATGTAACTTCATGAACCTCTTTGGGTGTTTCAGTCTGTGTAAAGCAAATAGGAATTTTATTACTGGCTACATTGCTCTCTCTCCTTTTGATTCCCCCACTTCTCCTCCTGGTCACCTCTATCTCCCTCCTCCCTCTCCTCTTCTCCATGTAACTCTGCGAACCTCTCTGGGTGTCCCTCACTGTGGAGAATCTTTTCTCCATTAACCNAGGGGTGCCTGGGGAGGGCGGGGCCTGAGTCAGCCAGGCTGGGGGTGCCCGGGGAGGGCGGCTGCTGTCCTCCGGTCCCCGTCCATGGGCGGCCCACTGCCCAGCGGCTCCCAGGGCGCCTTTGCCAGCCTCCTCCCCTGGTGTCCCTCCCCCAGCACTCATGGTTCATCTCTCGCGGAAGGATCCAGCTGGCGCAGAGCCCTCAGCAAGCCCCTGTGCTCTTGTTTGCTGAGTGCGGTGAAAGGTGCGGCAGAGACCAGCCAAGTCAACTCCTGGCCCTCTAGCCATAGCAGAAGGAGACGTGGGGGCCGCCATCCCAGCTGGAGGGACAGGGTTTTAAGAGGGGTGTCCGCCAGGAGACCACCATGCTACCAAAGCAGGGCCAAGGCTTGGTGGGGCCCTAGCGGGCCTGGCCAGGTCGCCCCACAGGACGGGACACTGTTCAGAGGGGCCGAGCTGGGCTGAACCTCGTGAACGCACTCTCTGAGTCTCAGCCGGAAAACTTCAAAATAGGGGAATTCCTCTCGCGCAGACGTAGGTGAAGATGGGAGAGATGAAAGTGTAAGCACAAAGCACCTGCATGCAGGAGGTGCTCAGTAAATGCTCCCGGTCTTCCTGCATCGTTACCACTTGTCCTGGAGCAGCACATGGACTGACAGGCCTGGCCCTGTCTCTTATACACATCTTGCCAGTNAGAGATGAAAGTGTAAGCACAAAGCACCTGCATGCAGGAGGTGCTCAGTAAATGCTCCCGGTCTTCCTGCATCGTTACCACTTGTCCTGGAGCAGCACATGGACTGACGGGCCTGGCCCCGATGGCACCTTAGGCTTTCCCTCCCGGTGGCCCAGTCCCTGCCTACCCCCGTCCCACCCCCATCCCATCACAGCCGAGGCCAGGCCGTGTCCCGCCCACTTCCCCTGGCACAGCCTCTCCTATCTGCGGGTCTCATCCGTGTCTCCTTACCCCTCTGGGGGCGTTTCCTGGGCAACAAGGACTCCCAGCGCCCACCCCATGCTTCCACAGCCAGTTCAGCTGGGTGGGTAGCACACGGGACAGGGCCCGAGGGCTGGGCCTGGGCTGGCCGTACCTCTGCGGCCCATGCTGGGGAGCAGCGTGCTGACGTGTGACCAATGGAGTCCCAGATCTGAGACCCCGCTGGACGCCCGCCCTGCTGCTAGCCGGTACACCTCAGGGTCAGAAGGCCAGGAGTACCCCCGGAGCCCAAGGAGGGTCAGCAGAGGCAAAGCTGGGGTGGATGGATGGCAGAGGGAAGCCGGGAAACCCCATGGAGGGCTCCCGGAGTGCCGACTCCTGCCTTCCAGAAAGCACGGTGGTGACTGGGCCCAGAAGCCCTCATTCCCATCCTCCCACACTCCTGCCCCCAAGGGAGCCCCAGCTGGGCCTGTCCGCAGGAAGCCAGCCCCAGGTGACTTCTCTTCGAGACCTCCCCTGAGCCTGGCTCGGAGAGTTCTCACTCCCTGAAGAGCCCGCCGCTTCTGCTGACCCGGCGGCCACTGCTCCCTGTGGAAGCCAACAAAGTCTTCACGGACACAACAGTGGCCAGCGGGCTTTTGTACCCAGGTGCCAAGGTACTCCAGGGTGGAGAACGGTCTTTGCAGTGAACGACGCCAGCACCACTGCACATCCATCGCCAGTAAATGGAGTGGCCCAGTGGTTGGGACCCGGCCCTTTTCCGTGCCAAGAACCAGGGTTCAGTCCCTGGCTGGGGACCTGAGGTCCTGCAAGCTGCGGGGCACAGCTGAAAACACTGGTGGACGCTAGCGAAAATCTAGACGACTATGGATCTGGTGACAGTTTTTAGATGCCGCGCGAGCCAGGAAAGAGTGGATGAGCTCAACTTTTAAAATTAAAAACGTCTGCTCTGTGGAAGGCACTGTCAAGAAGATGAAAGGGCAAGCCACAGACGGGGAGAAAATATTCGCAAAAGAGGCATCGGATTGAAAGCCATTATCCAGAATACACAAAGAAGTCTTAAAGCTCAACAATAAGACAGCAAACAACTTGATTTTAAAAAATTGACCAGACAGGGGCTTCCCTGGTGGCTCATTGGTAAAAAAAGAAAAAAAAAATTCTGTCAATGCAGGAGACACAGGTTTGATCCCTGGTCCAGGAAGATTCCACATGCTGCTGAGCAGCTAAGCCCGTGTGCCACAACTGCTGAGCCTGTGCCCCAGGGCGGGGGGGGGGGGGGGG